>VYXD01003817.1:1234580-1313098 GCA_013397195.1 Hylia prasina
CCCGGGCGGATGCTGCCGGGGCGGGAGCGCAGGGCTCTGGAGGAACCGTGCTTCGAAGTACCTCAGCGCGATATCTGAGATACTTACAGCCCACTAGCGTAACTGCAAAACCGGAGCTTTCTCTTTTTTACTTTCTTCTATATCGGGCGTTTCTTTCCATCAGCCAGTTTTAAGTAGCCAGTCTCCTCTTACCGGCTTCATAAAAATTAACTCCGAGCTAGATCTAACGTGTTTTGGTAATTAAAAACAAACAAACAAACAAAAACAAACCTCAATGTTCTTCAAGCAAAATACTAGGGCAAATAGAATGGAAACAGGAAGGGAAATGTGTTGTCAGATACACCAAGCTTTTTACTTGCCTGGAATGCTGTGTGGAGTTTTAGTCATCTGCTCTCCAAAAGGATCCTGCAGAATTTGAGGGAACTTGGAAACAGCACGTTAGGATTTGGGAGACTCCGGAAAAATACCATCAAAAGGGTTAAAAACAAAACAAAACATGCATGATACAGGAATAAAGATAAATAAGCTAGAGCAAAGTATACAAAACTCACAAATAGTTTGCAGAAATATACTAGGAGATCCTTCTTGACACGTAAAAGAGTCATTATAACAGTGAAAATAAAGTTCACTAAAATAAAATAGTCATAGAATCATAGAGCAATTTAAGTTGGAAAAGACCCTTAAGATCATTGACTCCGTTATCCCAGCATTGCCAAGTCTGCCATTAAACCATGTCCCCAAATGCCACATCTACACAGCTTTTAAATGCCTCCAGGGAGGAGGACTCCACCACTTCCCTGGGCAGCCTGTTCGTCTAACCCTCTGGATGACAACCCGATTGTCACAGAATGTATAATTAGGCTAACACAATTTCATATTGTGGAGGCCACCAGCTTTGACATGGAGAAAAATCTAAAGATTTGTAATGGTAAAAATACAGATTTCTAACACCAAGGGAATGTAGGGAAAAGGACCTAAAGTTTCAGTCTTGAGTTTAGGCTCAGTTTTAATTTTTAAAATGTGGATTCAGATTTTATTTTCTTTTTTTAAATCCTGTATGTGCCTTCTGCAGGCTGTATTGTACCTTTCTCCAAAGCCCCTTGTGCTAACCACTTGTGGAAACGGGAGCTGGGCCTAGCTGGGCTCTCAGTAGTTAGCTGTCACCTTGGCTCCCACTTCTCTCTAAGGACTATGTGAAAGTGTCCCCAGTCCTTAAATTGGGGAGCTGGTTTCTTTAGGTGCACAGAAGCACAGAATGTAGTGTGGGCTAATTAATTTCACCTTTTAACAAAGCAAATTAGCTTACCACAGACTCTCCTGTGTAATGCACAGCTGTCCCACCTGTGGTCACCTGGGTGCCCTGCTGAAGGTTATTCAGCTCTGCATTCCGCATCGATCAGTTCAGTGTTGTTTCACTTTTTCACTCCTTGTGCTCAGGATTGGGTTGTAACAGCATTTGACATTATTATTCTTTCTCCCCCCCTCCCAAGATCTTCAGCCTGGACCTTGGGGGTATATCTGCTGTAGTGCTGAATGGCTATGATGCCGTGAAGGAATGCCTTGTCCATCAAAGTGAAATCTTTGCAGACAGGCCGTCGCTTCCCTTGTTCAAGAAGCTGACAAACATGGGAGGTGAGTGCTGATGTCTTCTGTGTAAAACTGTAATTTTTGTCCCATAGATGAACAAATCAAATGAAGCATCTGCTTTAGCCATTTTCTCTACTTGATGTCCTTTCATAAAATGCTTGATGCTTCTTTAAAGATATTACTTGGAAAGGATTGTCACTCGTGGACTGTGTTCCACAGCAAGTTGTCTGAAATATTTTGTCTCATTTTTTTGTCTTGTTGAATGATTTTATTATCTTATGGGGGAAGAAAAATAAAGCATTGCATAAAATACTTTGTCAAAATATTTTTTCAGGCTTACTGAACAGTAAATATGGCAGAGGATGGACAGAACACCGCAAATTAGCTGTAAATAGCTTTCGAATTTTTGGATATGGCCAAAGGTCCTTTGAACACAAAATTTCAGAAGAATCTCTGTTTTTTCTTGATGCCATTGATACATACAAAGGCAGACCCTTTGATCTTAAGCACTTGATAACAAATGCTGTTTCAAACATTACTAATTTGATTATTTTTGGAGAACGTTTCACATACGAAGATACTGAATTTCAGCACATGATTGAGATTTTTAGTGAAAACATTGAATTAGCTGCTAGTGCTTCTGTATTTTTATATAATGCTTTTCCTTGGATTGGTATCTTGCCATTTGGGAAACACCAGCAGCTGTTTAAAAATGCAGCTGAAGTCTATGAGTTTCTTCATGAGCTTATTGAACGTGTCTCTGAAAATAGGAAGCCTCAGTCACCTCGACATTTCGTAGATGCATATTTAGATGAGATGGATTGCAATGGAAAAGACCCAGAATCTACATACTCAAGAGAAAATTTAATTTTCTCCGTTGGCGAACTCATCATAGCTGGGACAGAAACCACAACAAATGTTTTAAGATGGGCAGTGTTATTTATGGCTCTTTATCCAAACATTCAAGGTAAGAAATTTGACATTTTGAGGAACTGATTTGCTTTCCTATTGCAAATTTAAAAGCTTTTTTTCAAAGTGGTGCATTGATCCATAATTATCACTAAAAAAAAAACTTTGTATATATTATTCTGTTGTATAATTTACTAAATACACTGTGGACAGAGGTGGAAAGCTTGTTTTAAATGCAGACAAAGAGGCTATCAAAAGTCAAATGTCATGATAAAATTTTAACATATTATTTTGTGAATATATTTTTATGAAGCTTTAATACTTTTATGTATTTTCTTTTAAGTAATATATTAAACTTTAGCATTGTGATGCATGATCTGCTGTTGGCAGATGTACTAATCTATGTAGTTAATAAATAATGAGAAAATGTAATTAAATATGAAAGTAATAAACTAAATTAAAAATGTACAAGTGTCAGCAAAAATGTAAATCAGGTTGTGGTTAACAATTTAGGTACAATTCTTTTTATCTTAAGTGCCCTAGTTCACAACAGATTTACATATGATAGACATGAATACTTATACTTCTGGAAGAACAGAAATGGCATTTTAAAATAAAAAGATGTGTTGCAGTCGTTCTGAAGTAAGAGAGCAATGGATGTCTGGGTGTTAGCCCAGACATTTTGAGGAGACGTTTGGATTCAGGAAGTGAACAGTCACGTTTCTGGTTTCACTGCCTCCACTTTTCCTGCCAAAACCTCAGCAGTTCTTGGTTCAGTTGGGGCTTCCAGGATTTGGAGGAAGAGAGGCCCAGATAACTTGGAAAGTTACTACTGGTACTTTGACCAGAAAAATATCACTCTGATATCAATTTCAGCTTTCTTTCAGAATGGGGATAATAACACTAACCATGGATAGGAATACAGATTGTAAATTGAAACGCTTGTAAGCTACTTTTTTTTCTATAAGTTATATCATGTTTCAGTATTCTTTTAAAATGTGTATATATATGCACAAACACTTTTAGCTGAAATTAAAATGTAAAGGGCTATTACAAAATAAACCTCAGCTTTTATTTCTAACAGGGCAAGTTCAAAAAGAGATCGACCTTGTCATTGGCCCAAGCAAAATGCCCACCTTGGAGGAGAAGTGCAAGATGCCCTACACCGAGGCTGTTCTGCACGAGGTTCTGAGATTCTGTAACATAGTCCCACTAGGGATTTTCCATGCAACTTCCAAAGACACTGTTGTGCGTGGCTACACAATTCCTGGAGGCACCACAGTCATTACAAACCTCTACTCTGTTCACTTTGATGAAAAATACTGGAGCAATCCAGAAGTGTTTTTTCCTGAGAGGTTTTTGGACGGTGATGGGCAGTTTGTCAAGAAAGATGCGTTTGTTCCTTTTTCCCTAGGTAAGAGCAATTCCTTCCACTGTTCCTTTTCACAAATCCAGAGGTGTGTAAAGTGTAAGGGCTGGCAAGAAATGGACAAAATGATATCCTCAGTTCTGATTTAAAGATACCCAATATAATTCAATTTAAAGATATTCAACATAATGCGGTCTGGAGATAACAAATTTTAGCATAACATCATTTATATAGATGAGCTCAGTATTATATCTAAACTAATAAAAAATCCTCCCTACAAAGTTCTAATAATTGCCAGTTAATATTGACTGGCAGTAGATGTAATTAAGAAAATGATAGGGGGAAAAGGCTAAAATTCACAATGTCATTTTTTAAAGCATCTTCTATCTAGATTGACACTTCAAGATACAGTGAGTAACAAGTGTATCTAAATCAATTTGACAGAATTGGTTTCAGTGGCATTTGTGAGCAACAAATTCTCTAAAATCAGTTTCTTAGTGTAAGTTATCACCTATCCTTCTTACAAAATACAGCCACCAGGTTCACACAGCACTCCTAGAACAGAGAAATGACCATTCCTGTCCATCATAAGAGCGAAAACACGACTGAGATATGATATCTTAAATATTTTTTAAACCTTTCTTTCGATTCAGGAAGAAGACATTGTCTTGGAGAACAGCTGGCTCGAATGGAGATGTTTTTGTTTTTCACCTCGCTGCTACAACGATTTCACCTGCATTTTCCCCATGGAGTGATCCCGGAGCTCAGGCCGAGGTTAGGGATGACCTTACAACCGCAGCCCTACCTCATCTGCGCCGAGAGGAGGTGAAGGGAAGGGCTGAGATGGGCAGGTGGAGCACAGTGCTCCAAGCTACAGCTCAGGATCCACTTTGCCTTCTATTCCTAAAGGTGTTCAAGCCAGAGTAACAAAAATTTGAAGGACTAATCGTTTATTTTTACTTGGTCTTTGAAGAAAAAGAAACCAAAGCTGAACCAAAGGTGTGGAACACATCCTGTGTGAAACTGATGTTTTCACTCCAGAAGACTATATTGAATCTAACTTCTGATACAGTTTTTAAATATGTAATTACTTAGCAAGCCATTTTGCTTTGGGAGAATATTTTCATAAGCATGGAGAATATAGTTCAAAATGTTTATGCTTGAATTCATCCATGGAAATACCACTTCCATTATTCCAGCTAAGCTGTTCTTTATAATTATCCATTAAATTTTCATAGCCAAAAAGACTTTAAAGTGTGTCTATTTAAATATCTGTAACCAAGAATAAACTATATTTTCCAGCCTTGAAAAACAGATTGTCTGTTAAAGCATTTAAATCCTTCTTTCTCCTTGCCCTATCTTCCCAGTTGGTCATAATTTTCTAGTGAATCAGGTAACGGTGAATTCACTTTTAAGATCTTTTGTGGCTTGCTTCTCACTTAACACAAAGTGTTCAGTCATTGCCATACTCCTGACAATGACAGGGCTTTTTTTCTCCAGTATATTGCATTTCCAGACACCTGTCCTCCACTGCCTCCTGATACAAAGTACTATGTAATGATTAATCTCTGCTTAAATAGTCTGGAAAAAACAGTATTAGTGTTAGCAGAGTCACATGCAACTATACTACAAGTAAAGAAAATAGACTGCTTGCTCTTCTGACTGGTGGAGATATTTTCTGGGGAGGGCAAGTGCAATAGGATGGGGGAGAAACAGGTTTTAAATGAATTTTAAGCACAAATTTTAGGTGTAAGGGCTACACTTGACTTCTGCCAGCTTCACTGATTTTTCTTGCCAGCTCTTACTTTGTGGTTATTGGTAGATAAAGATTTGTGTCTGCAGAGCTTGCAGGAGCAGCTGAAACTCCAAACACAGTATTTAGTCCCCTCTCTGTGGGGAGAGAGGGCCTCAGGACAGGGTTCAGAACAAAACAAGCAAGCAGCTATTTAAGGACAGGGTTGAGTGTTTGACTTGACTTTTTACACAGATAGTGCTGCAGCTTGGAGCTGCAGGAAAGTTGAAAGGCAGAAATTGTCATTTGCTGACCTGATGTTTTCAGCTTATACGGAGGAGAAATACTTCCTTTCTTTTGAAAGAGCAAAAGAGAAAAAGCAAAGAGAGCTAATACCAGTCCACTCACCTAACAGCCTGTTGACTTCAGGTCTGGATTATTTTACCCACATGTCTTACAGAGAGCAGCTCTAACATAAGTTCCTATTTCTCTGAAGAGGCTGGGCAGTCCACTTCCTGAAAAAGTGCCTTTTGTAGAGAAGATTGAAAACTCAGAAAAGAGAGGAAGGAGGCAAACCTGATTGCTGTGCATCGGGCACAGCATGAAAGCTGAATAAAGCACTCCCAAGCCATTGGCAAGCAGTGGGGTTAGGAGTCATGATCAAGGTTTTTCTGGATACCAGGTAGATGTTGTGTGCTGGTGAAATGCCTAAGGAGATATTGTGGAATCTACTGAAGTGCCTTCAGTGTGAAGCTGCCCTGAGGAGTTCAGCACTAGTTTTGGACTCAGGGCAATTCTCCCTTTGTTCCCAGCCCTGTGCTCTTAGATCTGACAGCCAGAGTTTGTTTGGTGCCTGGTCTTCCTTTCTGGGTTGTAAGAACTCTAGACCATCCTTTGGTAACAACGTGGCTCAAGTAATGCTAATTGAAGTGGGGAGGGGATTAAAAAACATCAAGAAGCGGTGCTTCCCATGCTCAAAATGCAGCTGACCAGTTATAATTCCCTTTTGCTGAGGTATTTTGAGATCTAACTCCTGGCTAGTCTTTAATCCATTTAATGAGAACCATATTGATTATATGTCATTCTGGTTTCTAAATCAAAATGCCTTATAAAAGCCTCAGAATATCAATCCAAACTTTTACCATTATCTGCCAACTTATGGTCTCATTTAAGCAATCAAATACTTTGACAAACTGTCTTTTCTCTAAATCTGTATCAGTATTAGTCATATTTACATGTTTCATTCTCTATCAAGTTTTTCATTATTTTCCCTCTGATTTAGGATTATCCTAACAATCCAAATTAATAATTTGAAATATTGACATAATGGAAGTTTTTTTCTAGTCCTCCAGAATTTCTCCACTGTATCAACACTGATTACAGTAGCCAGCCAGAAGTTCAGAATTTCCTG
Organism: Hylia prasina; assembly: GCA_013397195.1. Classification (NCBI taxonomy): domain Eukaryota; kingdom Metazoa; phylum Chordata; class Aves; order Passeriformes; family Sylviidae; genus Hylia; species Hylia prasina. Next base: position 1,241,589 of record VYXD01003817.1, read on the forward strand.
GTGGGATGTTCAGATAATTCCAGCTGGAATATCTAGGACAGATAGCAGCTGGCTGCTCTTTAACATTGTTTTGGGATTAAAGGTTGATATATTAACCAGTGTCACTGCTGCAAGAGCTGCAGTCAGAACCACCATAGTGTCTTAAATCCTCCTTTCCAAATATCTAGACTTACCTTTAAGTGTTTGGGTTGTTTTTGGCCATGTCAGCATCTCCAGAGACTGAAAAGGGAACACTACAAGCATGTCATATATGACACTGAAAAAATGCTGAAGAAAATTCTCATTACCACTTAATTTCCTGAACTTCCAGCAGTTTCAGTGATACTTATGAACACATCCTTAGTCTGAACCCAATAAATGCAGGAAGGTTCATTAATTAATTAATTCATAAATTAACTATACAGAGGAAGATTTCTTGAAAGTTCAAGGAACATTACTGCTTCTCTGAAAGTCAATAGTTTAAACTTACTGTGATGTCTTTTTATATGTATCCATAATGTGTTTAGCCTGAATTGAGCTTAAGGGTTTGTGCAAGCACTAGAGAGTAGATGAGGCAGATTGTGTTTGTCATGAAGATAGCAAGTTCATGAGAAAAGTAGCAAGCTCAGAGAAAAACACGGTAAAAAATAGTGAAATCCCTTTGGAAAAGGAGTGAAAATTAGATTGTGTAAATTTTGTAACAATGCATTGGATAGGAAAACCTAAAGATTCAGGATAAACGAGCTCGGGAATCATAATGGGGAAGGTGCCAGATCAGAATTTGTCTTTGGCTGAGAGAGCTGGACTGATGGAAACACAAGATAACATGGCCAAGATCAGAGGACTACTCAGTAAGAGTTTGAAAAGAGAACTCTCAGCATAAATTGCTCTGTGAAGGTACACACAGAAGGTTGGTATGTGTTTTCATACCAAGGAGTTGTCCCAGGTGTTTTTTTGGCACTGGGCCTGATAATTCAAACCCTCTGTCTAATCAAGATCAAATTAAACTACGGCTCTGGAAATCTTCTGCCTTCTTCTGTCTTTTCATAACAATGTAAACTGGCCATCAGCAGATTCTCCCCATTCTAGATTATCCCTTCAGGCATTTTTGAAGGCTGTCAACTCTCACCGTGTCATTAGAATTAGGCAGAACCCACACTCAGCGTGGTCATTCCTTCGGAAGACTGCCAGGCTTCAGGAGATGTTACATTTGTTACATTCTTCCGAATAAGTAACATTCCAAATAGATTAAACCCATTAAAATAATGGGAGCACATCAGGAATGTGCAATCTAATCCAATATCTTGCTATTACTGCAGCAGATGGCTGCTTGCCAAAAATTTTACATGTGATGTAGACTGGCCTATTGCAATATTCCAGAAAACAGAATAAACTTACTGTTTATTCTGCTGCTGTTTTCCAGTGCTGACTTCCTTTTCTCCACTCAAGACAAAAACAAAACAAAAGAAACAAACAAACAAAAAACCTTAAAGGAAATATTTTTAATTTGTGTAAATGACGATTTATCAGAGGCATGAAAAAATATTATGTATTAAAAAGCTTTTTACATTACAGTTAATTTGTCCAGATGCTTATCCACATTAAGCCTATCAGCATCCAGACAACATCCATGTCTCATGGACATTTATACCCTCACCAAAACAAGGGGATAAAGGATGCCTCACTGTTCCTCTCCCTCACTAGTGTAGATAATACAGGTACAGCTTCATACCAGTAAGGAATGAAAGTTAGGGAATAGTATCTCTATGGATAAAACGTCTGAAAGAATTCCAGTTATTCTCAGGTAATTAAGTTTCTCCACGGGCATCCCTGTTTAAGGAGTCAAAATGCCCTTTTGGTTCTCTTCAATTTACACAATAAGCTCCATTTAAAATAATAATAATAGTGCTGAACATGCACCACAGCAGAATTTTATAAGCCTAATTCTTCCAGGAAAAGCATTGATACTTACAACTCCTCTTCAGCTGATATAGTTTAGGAAGTTAATTTAATTGCTTTTTTTTGGAAGCATAAAAATTGCTTTATAAAGCCACTTCAGGGCATTTTCAGATTTTATTCCATTTTATTTTACATTCTGTACAGACACACCATTTCTCTCTCAAGGAATGTACAGTCTAAACTGCCACACTATAGAGAGAAATGCAACATAGCTTAATATTGCATTTACTTCACCACAAACTGTAGGTATAATCTATAAAATGTTCAAGCTCTTTGTGCCATAATGAACTTCATGATTATATAGAGACAGTAAGACTAATTCATTTTTGATTGGAATAAAATTTAGTGCTAAGAGCTAAAATTTGTCTAAAAATCCCTACTCACTTATATTAATTCTATTGCTAAGTACATGAATTACATCATCTTCTACAGCATCCAACACCTCCCAGTGTCTTAAGCATACACCTTCCTAAGATCTAGAAAGACCCACATAGCTTGACAAATATTTAAAATACAATTAGCTTTAGCAAGATAGCTTTAGATAATCATATTTTTAAAAAACATTTTGGCTGCTGCCTCTCCATTTCTTCACAATCTGACAATTAGACAGATTCTTATCTCTGGCTAAGGTTCAAATCTTGTCTATTTTTTCAAGAGGATTCTAGCTCTCTCAACAAATAAAAAGACTCTTTCTGGTGGGAGATGAATTATGGGTGAAACATTTCAAATAAAAATTTTACTTTTTACTGAAATAAAGGAGTTGATGCCTCCAGTTCTTGTTTAAATGTTATCATTTTTATAACTGTGCACATTTTTTCCTTGGTATTTAAAGTTTCCATATCAGACCTCTGGTCTAGTCCTAGCATTTAAAAAATAGGTTCAGAAAGGACCTCAGTAAGCTATGCAGTTCACTCCTCTGGTCCAGTAGCAGATTTTCTAAAAGCTGTTTTTCAGACTTTTTTATTTGCAGACTTTTTTAGTAGCCCAAGACAATCTATTTCAGTGAGTCACAGCCCTCTCAATCCTTAGACAATCAATCATGTTTGAGCCTTACAATCTAAAGGTGTTACTTCTTGTCCTAAACACTAAGAACACTGAAAGCATTATTCTGATCACTCGTTGAAAGAGTTTCACAAGGTAACCTTAGACTATCTCACTCGAGTCTCATTTTCTCTAAACTAGGAAAAAATCTTTTTTTCATTAATTTTATCTTTCTCCTTCTCTTCAGGCCATGTCATCAGTCTCACTGATCTGTACTGTAATTCTGCAATCTGTCTAAAGGACAGGCGTTTTTCCTGGGGTGTGGCATCTGAAATTAGAAACAGTATTTTGGTAATGACTTAGTATGATGAATTGAATTAAATGATTACAAACCTATTCTCAAAGACAGAGGGGTTTACTTATCCACTTCTTTGACTGAAAGAAAACTTAGTTAAAATGAGTCAGATAAACTGGCAATACTACAGATTAATAAATTCTAGCAGGGTGAATGTCATGACAGAAGAAAGGGGCATGCTAAGCCCTTTGAATGACTATATATAGGAGCAAGTTTTCCCATCTGACTGGCACAGGGGACAAAATCTGCACTCTGCTCCTCATGCGCAATAATTAATGTCAACCCTACCCTCAGTATTTTTGGTATGATACCTGCATTTTAAGCTAAGCATTACCTTTTGTTTTATATGCAATTATAATGAAGATATTTTGATCTCATTCAAGGTGCAAAGGGTTCTGCTGATCCAGAGAGATGAGTCAGAAGTGACTCATCATCTGTTTTTTGGCAGGATGTTTAGAACGTGGACAAATCACAAGGTGAATGGTAGGGATCATTTGAAACACCGTGGTCTCTCACCAGGACTTACTGGGCTGGTTAAATGTTACCTTTTTTGCCTTCTGAAACCTCACAGATAAACCAGCAGACAGACAGCAGGTTTCCCCTCACCAGAAGATTTTTACTCTTATCAGACTCCACAGAATCTGTGCCAGGTAGCACAACCTGTGCAGTGGAACCGACCACAGCCACCAGTTGCTAGCACCTGTGATCTCTTGAAGTCCAGAAATCAAGAGATGACCTCATGGTGTACAGATTACAAAATAAACCTCCCTGTCAGACGTTTCTGGTTGTGTTGTGCCCTTTTTAAAGCATGTCTGGAGTGCCACACAGAACCAAGTAAGTGTCAATCACTTACACACCTTAAGCCAAGTGCAATGGAATGCTTATCCTGTAGCAGCTTAGTCCATCAGCTTTCTTACCTCTTTCCTCTAAAAATGTGTTATTCTTTCTCATTAATCAGAGGACAAATAAACTGATTACTTACAGCCCTATTAAACGAAGATCAGATGGAGAGGAGTTAAAAATTGTGTTCTTTTGTCAGCTTCATCCCTGGAAATCCACAGTATAATTTTATAGCAAGTTAAAGACTTACTTCAGAAGATATCAAAAGGAAAATTCCTCATTAGAAAAGTGAAAGTAATTCATTACCTCATTTGCCTTAACATAGACATGAATGAAGCAGCACATTGTCCAGAGGCACAATTCTGAAGAGAGCTGGAGGAAAAAAAGCAAAGTAGATACTGTCTTGATCATACTTTTTGTATGATCATATTCATTTAAGCAACTTTGTATATTTGTTTTCTCTCATCTAATCTTTATTGGCCACTGAAGGATCAGTTTCCTAAAACTTGTATCACAGCTTAAATTGTGATAATTGCATCATTATTTGCATTACCATTTTCATTCCATTTCTAAAATTCCAAGTATTCTGACTTGATAAAGACATACTGTTTCTATAATATTTTCAATACAAACTGGCCTGAGACAATAAACAGTGTCTCTCTTCTGAACATCTTTAGTGTACTTCTGTGTCTGTGCCATCCTTACCTCTTCTTTCTAGTTATCATCCAGGCTAATTCCATCCTTTTAGTCCAAAACATCTCTTAGACTGGGATTCCTGCTCTCACACTCATCAGTGCATGAGACACTTACAATTCTGCACATCTCAAATGTTTGTTTGGACAAAAGGGGGAGTGCTGCCATGTGACTGTTGGTGCCACAGAGAATCACAGGATGGGTCAGGGTGGGAGGGACCACAGTGGTGATCTGCTCCAACCCCCTTGCTCCAGCAGGGTCATCCCAGAGCACATGGCACAGGATTGTGTTGATGGTTCTGGAATATCTCCAGTGAGGGGGATCCCACATCCTCTGTGGGTATTTACACACTCTGGATTACCTCATATTCTGTCTATGCTTTCAAAGGATCCAGAAGCCAAGATTCAACTACATCTATACCAGGAGCAAGCACCAAAGCTTAAACTCTGAGCTCTGGAATTCTGCTAACTCCTTTTGCTGATTCACCTGCCACTGGTTGTGGTTAAAACTGGATGCAAATACAAAGAAATGGTTCCATGCACAGAGCAAATCAGGCCTTACACAAACTGTAGTTTTCTAATCAGTCTAGACTTACCTGGAGCAATGCTACACCATTCCTTTCATTTTGAACCTTACACTCACTGTTTGAACTTTGGAATGGAGGAAGAACTCACAGGAACAGGTTCCAAGTTATTAATTTTGACTGGTTTAGCACCTCCTTCATATCCAGAGGACTCCAGAAAGCACAGAGAGAATTTTGTCCTTATGGAAAACTTGGTTGGTCTAGTTCTGTGTGTATGGGTGCAAGTAATCCAACACACATTGTAAAAGAAGGCAATGAGAAGATGGGAGGCTCAACTTAAACCTGAGAATATTATACAGAAACGTTGTATTCTGCGTGGCATAAACTTCAATGTAGGCTAATTTGGTCCACTTCTTGGAAGAAACAAAAAAAGGAAAAAAAAAAAAAAGAAAAGAAAAAAAGAGGTGGTGTTGCATTAGAAAGTGCTTCAAGTGTGTTCCTTTGTGTGGTTTTCAGCACTACCCAGCATCCCCTGGTAGCTGTGAATTACTGAATTGTAACCACAGATTTAAGAATGATATGCCTTATATGGAGAGATGTTATTTTGGACAACGGCTCAATCAACATTCAGAGGACGTTCCATTACCATTTTTGAAAGATTTAAGACAGCTTTAGTTACAGCCATATCCACTTTTGCAAACATTCCTGAACCAGCCTTTGTTAACCTCTTTCCAGTCTTTCCCTTTGCTCTTAGAGTAACAATTAGTCACATACTGTGCGCACATAAAAACCAGGCATTTTAAAGTGGATTTAGAACACATTCATAATTAAACCTATCTTTAAAGCAAGCTACTATTGTAGCTTGGAAATATCTAATTGGAAACACATATTAGCATTACAGTTTATTAAACACTGATGTTTGCTGCTTGTTACTGGATTTTAAAATTGCTTCAGGATTCCTAAAGAGTTTAAGAGAAACCTGAGACAAGAAAGTTGCTGGCAAAGATGTCACCAAATCTAAGTCACACCAGTGCTCTAGTAAAAGATAAAATCTTCATTTTTACCTTGTTATACTTTTGCTATTTTTCAAATAATGACATTTTAAGGGAAGCTAAAAATGGAAACTTGTCAGTAACTAGTAAAAACAATAGAACAGTAACTTTAGACAAACTAATTATATCATTTTTTCAGAGAAAGCAAAATTATATTAAACACTATTAAAATGATATTCCGTGTGCACAAACACACTATCTAAACACAAGATGCTGAGAATACAGCCTACTGAAAGAATCAGAATTTTTCTAGTCTTCACATTATCTGTAAGAAGAATAGATGACCAAAGAAATGTAAAATACAAGTGTATGGTCAGTAAGTGCCAGCTTCAACAGTGCAACATTTTATTAACGACAGAAATATCTGCTTTAACACTGCTCATGTTACAAAAAAACCTGCAGTGATAGTGATAATGGCAGTAAAGGGGAATTTGGCACTGAAGTTATAGCAAAAGCACATTTCAGTGGTCTTTTAAGTGCATCCACAAAAAGGCTTATTAGCAAAAAAATGCAAAAAAACCACCAAAACAAACCTTTCAGTTATTTAAACTGGCCAATGGAATAGCAGAATGAAAATCTATGTAAAACAGTGTAATACAAGTTTACATAAGGTTATCTTTTTTTCCAAGTCAATTGATGCAAACACAAATATGCTGAGACACATGTAGAAATAGCACACGTGCATTTGGGTTTTATTCAGTTCAACTACAGAGCATTTAAGGATTTAGTACTAAAAGGAGCATTTTAAACTAGACTTATCTGTGGCTTGCTTACCTGTAGCCTAATTTATGACTTTTTTGTTTGTTAGTTTACAAATTAGACCTACAATGGTAGTGTGTCTAAAAATACATTGGGGTGGAATGTGCAAATTTGTTATTTTAAAACTCAACAATCTAAAATGTAGTACAGTACAGTGATTTTTATCTTGTATCAAGCTTTACACAAAGTTTCCACCTTCTGGTTTCCATATGTGTATTTCAGGATGTACATCAAACTTGAAGGCAATAAAAGCTGTCTCTCTGATGGAAGAAAAAGTGTGGGGCAAATTAAAAAAGCCATTTTGAAACAGTAGTTTGTGTCTTTAAAAAAAATCTTTAATTCTCCTAAAGCTTTACATACAAAGAATAAATGAGATATGATCTTATTTCCTTAAAATTTAATATGGGAAATGGGTGCAAGATAAAAATCTGTGATGTGGTTGACTTTTAAACGTGAACCTGAGTAAGGGCAGGAAATACAACATTACTATGACTAAAAGAATAAAATTCCTTCATAATTTAAGTAGCTGAACAGGTTTTTAATGTTCTACCACAAAACAGCAAGGCAACAGATGAGAATGGCCTTGTATTCAATGTATTATCATGAACATCCACTGCAAACCTGAATATTTTCTGCAAAAATAAAACATCAGATTATGCACAATAATAAAAAGCATCAGAAATAGATGCACCTGGATTTTCTTTCCTCTTTTTTAAACCACAAATATCAGAATTCAGCATTTATGTCACAGTCCTTGAACAGTTGCTCTGAGATGACTACATGAAGCACACTACTGCACTAGGTAGACACCCCACAACAGGCTTGCACTGCAGCAGTAACATAGTTTTCATGTAGGCACAGACTTTTTTCTCATTCATGTTCAAAAACAACATGAAATAAGCAACTCAAGACAACATTAGGATTCACCCCGTGGTTCCTTGTTAGCAAAAAGTTCTTGCCACTTTGGTAATCAAAGTCACTGATTTTTTTTGTTTGTTTTTTTTTTAAAAACTGCAGGTACCTCAAGGAAAAGAAGAGTTCCATATTCAGCAAGGCAGCATTATATCAGGATATTTTATACCAACTAAGGCATAAAGAACTTTGCATCAGGGTATACAATACTCAATCTCTGAATAAAGTTCCGTATTCTGTGTGGCGAAAGTGCACAGGAGTGGGATTCCACCAGAGTAAAAAGAATCCTCTCACAGTATTAAGGCCTTTCGATTTTATGTGAACTGTGTCAGGCTGAAGTCAGCACAGTGGAAAAAAGCACGGGCTGTCATCACACTGGACTCCCCTGGAGTCCCCTCAGCACGTCTTGTCTTCTCCTAGTTGTCGCTCGTCATCTTCGTCAGCTTCCTCAATAACCTGAATGTCATCTGCTTGAGGTAAAGATGAGATTTCAGTCAGCAGTTTGGCTCCTTCTGTTTTGCTTTTTTCCTCCTCTTCGATCACTTTCTTCCATATTTTGTGATTTTCACTGAGGTGGTGTATCAGCTGGCAAAATATTCGTCTACCTTTTTTTCTTTGAGCTTCTGTAAAATTATAAGCACATTGGATTGTTTGGCATTCCAACTCATTGTATTTTACACATTCAAACAATCGGCACACTGCAAGCGAGATGTAAATTTGAGCAAGGCACATGCATGATTATTCTGAATACTTTAACAGTGGCATGGCAAAGGATATCAACAAGTTTCTGTTTTAAATTGCAAGTCTCCTGGTAGCAACAAAATCTTTATTAAAAGAGGAAAATTTATGAAGCAGAGTAACAGGAAAATCTACAAGATTTGTACTGCACAATTTCAACTGTCACTGCCAAGTCTGAAGCTACAGAAGGACAACTAAGCACCAACAGAAACACAGAAACTTACTTAAAATGAGATCATCTTCCATTTCTTCATCATCACTCTCTAACTGTGCACCATCATCATCTTCAGTGCTTTCTGCATCCTCCTCCTCCTCATCAATCCATTGCCCTGGAAGCAACCCAGCTGCGTTGTAGGAATTACAAAGGGGGCCAACTATGTGAGTGATGAAAGATTCCTGCAGTTTCGCAAGCTGGGGAGAAGAGCGATCCATGAAGGGGCTTATAGGTAACCCAAGACTTGCTTCCTCATCACCCTGAAAAAGAGATGAAAAAACTTATCAGAATTTCTCACAAAATTAGCTTTAAATTCTTATTTTAAAAATTGCTTTTAATGAACCAAGTAAGCTCCGGCTTCCTCCTGAGGGGAAGTGCAAGGAAAGGCACGGATCTCTTCTCTCCGGTGAGCAGTGACAGGACCCAACAGAATGGCAGCAAACTGTGTCAGGGAAGGTTGGATATCAGGAAAAGGTTCCTCACCCAGAGGGTGGCCAGGCACTGAACAGCTCCCCAGGGCAGTGCTCACAGCACCAGCCTGACAGAGCTCAAGAGTGTTTGGACAATGCTCTCAGGCACGGGGTGTGTCTCCTGGGATGTCCTGTGCAGGGCCAGGAGTTAGGCTTTGATGGCCCCTGTGGTCCCTTCTGACTCAGGATATTCTATGATTCCATGAACCATCACATGAATTGTATCTTTTTACTGGGGAGAGTAATTGTACAGACTAAGTGAATGAAAATGTAATTACACCAGTTTAAAATAAAGACCCATTATGGCTCAGACTTGCCACAGTCCATAATCCTTCCTCCAGCTTTGCTTGTGTCTGGATAGAGAACTAGTTGTTCCTCTGCCTTTACAGGATGGCTTCAGAGGAGGCAGAGATTCAGCTTCAATTGCTGAGCTGATGAACAGAGAAAGTGGCAGAGTAATCAGTCATAGCAAGGCATGCTGGTAATGGCATGCCCTGCAAGGCCACAGAAGAATGAAATGAACTATAACATCCAGAATCAAGTGCTTTGTTTTGTTGGTTTGGGTTTTTTTCCCCCCCATTTTATAAACTGGAGAAGAAAAACATTGAAGAGTTGCTCATAGAAAAATCTGAGCTCTAATTAATTATCTCAGCACTTCCATGGACCTGACAGTTGTAGAGCTGAACATACATTTTCAGTCTTGTGGATTTTGTACATATTCTTTCCCCTAGAAACACACCTATGAACTTAACTTCCCAAAGTGAAAGAAGTCACTTTGATTTATCAGCAACATCCTAAGGAAAGAAGCTCTCCCCATCAAAAATCCCCTAATATCTGAAACATGGAAAATATTGGCTGGGAGCTTGTTTTCTAACACAATTATTAGAAACTAAAAGATCATCTTAGTAAGCTACCTATGAAAATAATTTGCAGTATTCAGAATGAGAAGATGGAAATACCTTACCTGAGGATTTAAAAGAAGGAATAAAGCTTAATTGAGTTAAACCACTGGTAAAACAAAGAATCAATTATGTGCCCATCATTAAAAAGAGAAAATTGCTCTTTCCATACCCACCTGTTCATAAAATTCATTGACAATGCCTTCAGTCCACTTCAGATGCAGGTCCCTGACTTTGGCTGGGCCATTAATATCAGCCAGTTTGATGCATATTTGACAGGCCAGCAGGCGATCGTTTTCATTGCTCCATTCTATGCCATTGCTGTTCATGCCATTGACCTGGGGTAGGCACAGACATCGAGTTAGAACTCTTCAGCCATGGGTTTATTAGGCAATCTACAAACCATCTACAGCTGGTTTGTACAAAGGAAATACTCTACTTGCATTTCAACACCTTAAATTTAAATAATATAAAACTTCAAATGCATGTGATTAAAACGAACAACTACTGAGAAGCAATGATAATGTTGGTGGATCAAGACCAGATCAGTGCAGACACTGAAGTGGAACAAACCTTGGCATTAAATTCTGCAAGGAAATCAAAATGCTTCTTGAGGTCTGTGGCAAGGATTGCTTCAATCACCAGGAAACGAAAGCGCTTGAATTCCACGTGATCAAGGTTCGACAAAAAGTTGTATTCTGGTCGTGATAAGAAAAGATTCCAGGCAGATGCAGCATGGTGATTTTCTAAGACTGATCTGTCATTGTAGAGAACAGCCTACAGGAAAAAAAAAAAAACAAGCAAAGGATTGTAAATTACACAGGGAAGTTTTAAAGTTATAATTAAATATTCTGAAGTTTGAGGGCCAGTCAGAAACAACAGTAGGTAAAAATAATTTTAAAAAAAATATGTCTTGTCTTCTAGTTTTGGGGTTAAAGTACATGAAAATGACAGATGAGGTAAAGCACCCCCCAACTCAACAATAAGCAAAGTTCTTTGTTTTTTAAAAAGTCCTTAACAATGTCTTAGTGACAGCTGCATTCAGGCTGTAGGCACACAAACACAAACCACTTAAGAGTTTGCACAGTGTATTTGTGGAGCAGTGTGTGTTTTATGTCATACTGTGATGTAAAAAAGAAAAAAAAGGAAAAAAAAGAAATCTAAGTATATGCTTTTATTTCCTCTTAATTGTGTTGGAAAAACAAAAACAACAAAAATCCCAACCCAACAAAAACAAAGAAATAAACAAAAAACCATAACAAATAAAAAACCCCATCACAAGAAGGACTCCAAAACACATAAGAACTGTCATGATGGAAAATGGTGCAAAGTATCACTAGTTTTCAAAGGGCTATGTTTAATACTGATTTAGAAATTTTAACTGTAAATCAGCTAACTAAAATATAAAAACAGTAGGAGATTTTACTCACAGCTTCCATGTTTATATAAAACACCCTAGAAAATAATTAATCCAATACAGATTAAAGAGAACCTGAAAAAAACCTTCATTTTTGCCAATGCTTTTTGCAGTTTTTCGAAGAATGCTTGTATTTTTGAAACTTGGTGATGGATGTCTGTGTTTGGTTTTGCTGCTCCTTGTGCACTGTTTCCAGCAGAAATATGTAAGTGCCTACATCCCAAGCTCTCTTTGTAATAAGGAGTTTTTGTTGAAAACTGATTGGAAAGTTCACTTTCAAAGTCTTCATCTCCTACGAAGCTGTACCAGTTTCTGATCTGTTGTTGTTGATGTTATTATTATTTAAGTTTCTTGTCTGTAACCTACCAAGAGAGATCCAAATATCCATCATAGCTGCTTAGACAGACCCAGGGCCAGCAATCTATGAAATAATCCTTTATTCTATCCTGCACTGGTTTATGTTGCTATTTTCAATTTTGAAAATTCAAAGTTGTTTCTACATGCATACACAATCAATACATACAAAACACACCAGCATTTAACAGGGGAAAAAAAAATATTGCACAAGTACAGTACGCATTAATTTTCCCATTTCTTAAATCACGCCTTAAATACTTAAATCCTAAACAACTTACTTTGAGGGTAGAGAACGGGCAAAAATTATTTATACTGATTTCAGGCAGAAATAAGTAATTTTCTGCATGAAGAGGTCCTTACCTGAGGTGCATTTGTGGCCACCAGAAAAGCATTTGTACGTCCAGGATGATCATAGTCGTGCATGGCAGCTGCTACATACAAAGCCATCAATTCCAAAGCAGGAATGTTTGATGCCAGACAACCATAACTGTCATCAGTAATAGGACAGCTTTTTGAAGAAGTGTAGCTGACTTGAACTGGGGCAATACCACTGGCTTCATCTAAAAAAAAAAACCAATTCAAAGTACAAAACCAGAATCTTTTTTAGAACAGTATTTAATTCATATTTGTAATACATTATAAATGTGTATAAACAGCCAGACGCTGTTGCACACGTGGTACAGTTATCCTTGCTGTCATGAAGCTGAATAATTGGCAAAGATTTATATTTTTTAAAAATGAAAGTCATAATAATGTTTATAGAGAAACTAACAAAAAAAAAAAAGTTGAAGTGCATTGAGTTGCAAATTTGCAGCACTAACAGAGTATTCTACTCTTTGTCTCCAACCTGAATTAGTCCAAGAAAGATTCATCAGCACCTTCCTTAGTATTTCTATAATTTTCCCATTTCTTAAACTTGTAAACCTACAGGAAAACCTGGGGGGGAGCGGTGTGCAGTGGAAACTACTGCCAAAGGAATTAATTCCATTAATTTAGAAGTATTTGCATGATAAGAAGATTCACAGTTTTATTATCCTCTTTCCCATGGACAAAGTCACTACTTTAAAAAAAAAGGAAAAGGAACAGCACTTATTTCATCAATGCATATAAAAGGAAATCCTTTGCCTTAATAGAATAAGCAAGGATTAAAAGCCTGAAAATATTTATACTTGGAAAGAGTTTCCAAGCAATAAGATTATAATTGCATATTTTTGTGTATTTTTTCTTTTTGTGTAGAGGAGAATAAAATTATTTTTATCAGTTATCTCCAGTTAAGTCTCCGGTCCCAACCCATTCAACACTTGGAGAAAGAAAAGGCAACAGTGTGCAATCAATAAATATGGACAAACTTGGAAGAACGAGGAAATTTCAGCCCTTTAAAAACCACATGACAAGAAATTACTTGGGTCTTGTCTTTTTCTACTGCACATATAAAACAGGGTTCTCAGACAGTGCTTGATTTCCCCTTTTCATTTTTCTGAAATACAAACCATTTAGCACCAAAGTCTATGTTTACAACCTTTTTTTTTTATTATTATCCTTTACTTACAGGATACAATTATAAATTTAAAAGTTAATTCTATGAAGTCACAGACAATACAAAAGCAAGCTTAATTGGAAGTAACTTCACACAACATTTGAATTTGGAGGTATTATTTCCTTTTCAGGGATGCTCTTATGCAGTTATTGTTGGGGTGCTCACTTCAGTGTTTCAAAGTCTGCATGTGATACCTAACAGAGAATTCTAAAATATTAATTCTTATACTAAAGCCATTAAGAAGAACTTCAATTAAGTTAAATACTTTCGTATTTTTTTCCTTGGTCTATTTAACTTTCCAATAAAGTTAAGAAATATTAGCCTAATGTATTTCAAATGCTAAAAATACCCTGACTATGGCAGAATACAGAGGTTTCATTCAGCATAGAAAATTTATTAAGTGAACCAGTTTTCTTGGCTAACAAACTAACCATTACTCATCTAATAATTTTTCTAAAAGTCAATTGCATGGTATTTCTGAACGATGTGATTTCTTTGTGATTTTTTTTCTACTGCCTTATATAAAAGTACAAAAATAAAAAATTAAAAGTGAGTCATAAGAATAATTAGACATTTTCTTCCAGAGTAATTTGGTTTACCTGCGGTAGTTTCATTGTAGCATTCTTCAGCAAAACAAAAATAATCTGTGTGAATACTTACCCATCTCACTCTCCATTATATGCTCATGACGGATCTGCTGAAATCCAGGAATGGGCCGTGTGGTCAGGTACCACACTGCATGGAGAACATCCGTGGCATGGATACGATTGTGATCTGAAAAGCAGCAAGACACAACAAAAAAAAATATTGCCTGAAATGTCATCAAAAGGAACAATAAAAACAATGACAAAAAAAAAAGAAATGCACAAAATGTATTATAAGTGAGATTTTGATTAATTACAAAAGGAAAAATACTATTCAAAATGTTAGCAGTAGATCTACTATCTATCTACTATATCTATCTACTATCTATCCATATCTATCTATATCTATCACTGAACATTTTTAAGAGGGCAGTTAGATAAACATCAAACATTGTCTATGCACACTTCATCCTACCTGGGCCCCAGGAAGGGATTAAATGGCCTTTTAAATCAATAATGGTGAGAAACAAGCATGGCCTGCAATCTGATGCCTACAAGCACCTGGGCTGGGCAAACATCCCTGGAGTGGGGAAGTGTGGTTTTTGGTTTATTTTCCAATAAATTTGTCTTCCCTGCTCATCAAGGTGAATGACTACCAGCAAAACTCTCTGTTTTCTTCTCATTTTATTGAGGACCTCACCCAAATTGTTAAATCAGCAACCATTCTCCCATTGACTTCAGCGTGTTTGATTCAACTTCTAATTCAAATTCTTTAAGATTATCTTCAAACTCCAAATTAACAAATTCAGTTTTAGAATTTGTTCTAAGCTCTGTCAAGGGCATTCATTAAAAACACACAAAGCTGCCTACAAATACAAATTTGTGCCAAAGGAGAGACAAATTTGGTACAAATACCAAAGGAGAGACACTGATATAAAAATTCCATGTGTAACCAGAGGAGCACTTACAGGGAATATCCCGGTAGCCGTTTTCCAGCGCACGGAAGTAATTCATGAATTCTTGAGTGGGGATTTTGAAAATTTCAAACAGGCCAGTGTCTTGAAACACTGAATAAGTTACCTAAACAAAGATTAAAATTAATTTAAGTCTGAAAGATGTACTGATGCATGTTCTGCTTTCCCATTGTTGAAAATGTTCATGTTTTTAAAATTTTACTTCCCAGACATGGGAATCACTGAAATTCCACTAAAGATTATTGGAATGCTATTGTCATAGAGATATATTTAATACATTTTTAGCACAAAAACGTGGATTTTTATGATCCTCTCAATAAAGAGCAATAAAGGCTTTTCTTTCATTATTGATAATTCTATGCACTACCGATTTTTTATAATGTACCCCAAAATTTTTCATAAGACTACATAAGTGATGCTTTATTCCATTAGTGACCTAAAAGGAAGAAATTTGTATTCTGACTTATTATTCAAAACTTCAAATTATTGCATTATAACAGCAGTCATTTATAATAAAACAAAGAGAAACAAACAACACCAGCCCCCCAATACTGTGGTTGTTTTTGAGACTTTGGCAAGGAGATCCTATTTCTTGTCTTATGTTTTATCTTCAGTGTTTTTAACAAAACGAGCTGGTAAATGAAGAAGTATTTCAAAAAGGTACTCAGAATTTCCATATATGTATAATAAACCATATATCAAGCTTTACATATAGAACTTAGCGTACTTCAAAGCCTAATCTCCTAGTTCCTGAGGAGAGGAACAAGAAGTTCTGAAGTGTGGGAGGTGCTCAGAGGAACAGGAGCTGCAAAATTAGGGGGCATCACTCTGGGGTGGAAAATTAAGACATTGGAAATAAAACTGTTTAGTGATCAGATCAAATCTCCATGATTGCCAAATCCACTCTAAAGAAGGAGACAGAAGCTTCCAGATGACCTTGACGAAAGGGAGAAGCCAGAGAAGAGCAAACAGAATCCTGATCTTGCACCTGCCAGCAGGTTTGGCTTCAGCAAACATGAAAATGCACGGAAGAGCTTAATACAAGACTAATAAGTCAGAAAGAGATAAAAGGGATACGACGTGCAGAAAGCAGCATGGGAAAAAAAAACCCACTGTTTGTAGGATCAGGAGGCAAAAGACTGCCCAAAAGATCATTTTTCTTTCCCCACAGGTGAAGCGCTGGCAGAAATATTTTACTGAAATAAAGAAAAAAGCAACACCAACAGAATAGAAATTATAAAAGCAAGAGATCATTTTGCATAGCAAATGGCAGATTATGGCAAAACCAGTGTGAGTCTAAACTATTTACATTGACAATAAAATTAAAAAAAAACTGGAGCATGTTCTCTATAGATAAATTATTTTTTTATGGTTTACCATGGCATGGAGTACATGAGAAGTCATATTTCTGCTTTTCAAGATAGCATTCACATACATGTTGACTGCAAAACTTCTTCATGATTACAATAAAAGACAGCTTTATATACCCTCCCTCATTTAATAAAGGACAACAAACCTGGCTAAGGATCCTTCCAGACTGATCTCCCATTTCCTTTACAAGGTCAAAAACTTGGAAATTCCAATTGTTCATCTTCTCCATTAGTGAATCATGGTCTAATAACATTGTTTCTAATGTAGAACTCTGTTCCACCTGTATGAGATTAAGATACTTTATCATCTCTAAAATAACAATGAAAACTAATTTATCAGTTGTGTTGGCAAAAAAAGCCTTGAAAATGATAAATCATTAGTGAATTTATTGAATGGTGCTGCAACTACGTCTATGAGAAAATTATAAATCAATATCACAAATAGCATACTTAAAGGCTTGAGTTTTCCTGCTTTGGGCAGCAGATTCCAGGGCTTTCTGAGATGGTGCTAAATTTTCCTTCTTATTTATTTTTAAACAAGATGAGTTAATAAAACAAAGCAAAAAATATGCATAGGCTAACCAAAGATTTTCTGAGCTTTAAGAACAGGTTAATCAGACAAGCTTTGAAAACAGCTGATGCATAAACCCAAAATGTTAATAGCACTGTATTGAACATCAATTTTTAAGTCTCACTGCAACTGCTGCATCTTTCATAAACTTCCAGAAGAAAATATTAGCCAATTGGGGTTTGAGCATACCCTCTCAACACTAGATCTACACAAATCAATACTGATCAACAAAATCAATACAATCACAACCTTTCCTGTCATTTGCTAGTGACATCTATGCAAGTTAAACTATTGTTAAATGAAAATTTGAATTCCAACCATGCACCATAACACTTCAGAAATTACTATTTTAGCAATGTAAAGGCCTCTTCACAGCAAGTTAGAAATGATAAAGAAATACTGAATTGAGAAAAGCTGTTGCAAGTGTTTGGTTTTTTTGCAATTACATGCTTACAAGGGGTTTATTTTGTGTTTGATCGACCATTTCCTTCCTTTCATCTCTCCTCTTCTCCGTGTGGTGGAAAGATTCTTTGGAGACATTAGCACTTGCAATTTCACCTTAAAGAAAACACATACAGAAGTACAATATCAACAATTGATTTGTATATTACTACTGTTTAAGTGTCTTCAACTGATTGTACAGATTTGTCACAGAAATATAAGTAATAGCTTGTTTCTAAACCATTTTATATAAGAAATATGCAAAAAATATTATAACGGACAAAATTTAATAGATAAAACCTATTTGATGATTAAGAAAAGCTAAAAGCTTTTATTTGAAAAATTGGTTCAGTAATTAGTTTAGCTTAGGTGATAGAGCATTGATTTGATACATGGAGTACAGAAGTACAAAGGCATTAGTAGAAGCCTGTTTTAAAATCCTTACTATGAAGCAGGCAATATTTTGTTTTATTTTGACTATTCTAAATCACAAAACAAAGTGAAATACATACATAGGCTAACATATAGGAAAAAAAAGTAGAAATTGTAAAATTTTTATTTAACTGGCTTAAAGAAAAAAGGCAGCAAGTTGATATCAAGTATTTCTCAATTTTGAAATCCCACCTGATTTTCTGTCCCTGTATTCTGCAAATTCTGGTTCTGGTATTGGAACAGGCTTGAGTATCTGACGTCCACAGCTAACAGAATACATGAAAAATATTTACATCATTCAGTAACTTTCTTCTTTTGTTACTGCTGTCTTCTACTGAAAAATATCTGCAGATTACTTTTTTAAAAAAGGCTTGGGAAGGTTCCTTCAACAACTGACCTGTGTGTTTTCTCCTCAATTTGGCACACATAGATTTAGTCTGTCCTTCGATAATAATCAACCATCACCTCCCCCAGCCTTAGACCCCTGAATTATTAAAGTACAGCTCATAACTAAGAAAGAATTCAGAAACAAGAATCCAATTCCCAAGTAAGAAACCCCCTTTTCTAAAATTCCACAGAATATTGTTCCTCCACAATAACAGCTGCTGAGAAGGATGGGCCATGTCAAAGCAGCAGCACACATTCAGCATTGCTTATTCTCCCCTGGATAACACAGTTACAGATTATTATGAGATTTATACCCTTTTTCAATCCTGGTAGGGGCACAGGTCTTGATTTTTTTGTTTTGTTTTCATTTTAATTACATTCTTTTCAACCCATATGAAGTGACTGAATTGATAACAGAGTTTACAGTACCTGCTACACATATAACCTACAGGTGTTTTAACTGGCTGCTGAAAATCTGGAGAGCTAGGTGCGTGTCCTGGAGGCTTGTGTATGTTAATGCTTGGTTTTGTGAGGAAATCAGCAGTGTCAGGGAACTCCACAGGTGACCAGTTGCTGAAAGCCCCGCTGGAGACAGATCCATGGCTTGGCGAACCCACGGGACTCAGGCCGGGAGAGGCACCTTCCAAAAGAAACATTACATGGGGTTCAGGTGACAATAAAGTCGTTGCTGTTTACAGAGACTGGATTCAAACAACGAGGGACATGCTGATGTTATTTTAGTGCTGTGTTGACATGAAAAAACCCGTGAGGTGCCATCCTGTTACTGTACAAATTGCATGATCCTACCTGCTCGTCTGGGACCCATGTGATGAGTCAAGGTCACAGAGGATGATCTTTGCTTTGGTATTGTCAGCAAGTTTGCACCAAAAGACCCGTTTGAGTGAGATCCTTGGCTGAAAAGAAAACAGTAAGGATTTTTTTTTCCCATTGTTTCCTAGTTTGTCTTCCGCTTTTATTAAATAAAATGCTTTTAAAATAGCTACACTGCCCTGTGACAGGTCCACCATCATTCAAGAAAGAGAGAATACTACAAAGCAGTCAAATTAAAAACCAGCTAGAAAATATATGTCAATTATATGAAATAAAAACTGCTGTGTACTGATTGAAAGCAAGAAAAAACTTAACACAGTCCTAAAATGATGCAATAAATATATTCAGAGTTATAGGTTTTACTTTCTAACAGGCTATTTTCCTTTAACATTTGAAGCAGGCTGTTTCCTAACAGATCCGAGGATTGATTAATTTGAAAATACAATGAAAACCTTACACAGCCACATAAATTTTGCATATTCAATTAATTATTTTATGTATTACAGGCTTAAAACTAAAGCTGTTTTTGGCATCGAAGCGCTTTTTGCCTCAGCGGCAAAATCCTTCACCTCAACTGCTCAATCCTGCCATCTGCTGTTCCAGGGACAAAATTTCACCCCAGGATTTAAAATCACATTTCCTTCAGCGAGCAAAAATGTAATGTGCAATTAAAAATAACTGTATGTGTTTACTTCAAAGTGAAAAGAGTTTACGTGAAACTGTTTCACCTCAGGAGGGGGGAAAATAGTATTTACCAGAACAGATTTAATCTTTCTTAAGCTGATAGCAAAAAAAAGTCCAATACAGAAATAATACTTGATCTCCCATCGCTAGTTTAAATACATGAATATGAAAAATGAGTTCAAGAATAAACAGGGATTTATTTCTATGTATCTTCAACCACTGGAGAGGATCCAGTGGAGGCCATAAAGATGATGAGGGGTCTGCAGCATCTCCCATATAAGGAGGGGCTGCAGGAGCTGGGCCTGGTGAGTTGAGAGAAGGCTGAGAGGGGATCTCATCAATGTTTATAAATATCTCAAAGGAGGGCTAAGAGGATGGTGCCAGACTCTTTTCAGTGGTGCCCAGAAAGAGGAGGAAGAGCAATGGCCATAAACTGAAACACTAGAATCTTCACCTCAACATGAGGAAGAGCTTTAGGTTGTTGAGCTCGTGTTTGAATGAGAAACCAAATCAAAAATCTGCACACAAATAGAACATAAGTGCCCAAGAGTTGCTTTTGAATTGTTAGGAAAGTGAAGAAACCTTCTGTAAATGGACACTGAGACTGCAGCAGAAGGGCTGAGGCTCAAATTGAAATCCCATTGTTGCTAAGGGTAAAGCAATTTCTCTGGTCCCTGGCTATTTCCAGTAGATACAGCTGGGGAGGTTCATCTGGACACGGGACACCAAGTCAGCAGGAAAATATAATCTTTTAATGACTGCTACTGCTTGTATTAGAATCTTCAGTTATACTTCACACACAAACCACAATTAAGTTTCAGAATGCAAAAACTTAATGATCATATTTTATTCAAGGGGGAAAAACCACTGAAAGGGCCAAATTATTTAAGTGGTTCACTTTAATATTAAAAGGAATACTGATAAGTAAATTCTTGCACGTGTGTATATAAATTGTCATCCACCACTAATAATTACCAGTTATCAGCATAACTCGAGTTTTCTTTTTTAAAAATGCATCTGTTATACTTTCCTTATGACCTATGTAGAATCATTAAGGAAAAAAAAAAACAAAAAAAAAAAAAAAAACCACAAAAAAAAAACCACAACAAAACAAACAAAAAAAAAATCCACCAAAACCCCAAACAAATAAAACCAAAAAAACAAGAAAAGCAAACCCACACACATTTTTACAGATTTCAGAAGCAAAGGCATACTTATTTATACATTTAAATAAAATTAAGTGTGTGAATTTTCACTAATACACAACATCACACAAAAAGGAAAAAAACGCATTCATTTTAATCCTAATTCAGAATGTTATCTTAATTCTGGAAATAAAAGCTCTATTTACACCGTATTTACTAACAAGTAGAGAAGATATTACTAGCTTAATGTATATCTTATGCCTTTCTTGATGATTGGAGGAGTAATAAACATTCTAATACACAACAGGGGCTACCAACAACAAGAAAATTGTCACACCTTTTTAATTATGCATGGATATATGGAAGTTGGTAAGTGATACATATACTAAATTAAAAAAAAGGAGGAAGTCAGTAAAGGTTTAGAGATTAAACTAGTTTGTTTTGCAATCATCTGTGCTGGACTTTCTTTTCATTTCCTACTCAAGTTTCTATCAAGGCCTACTTATTATGACAGAGCACACTATTTAACCTCAGCATGACCTGATTTCTACGTAAGATCAACCAGAGTTACAAAGCATAGTACATAATTAACTTTTCCAGTTTATGCTGGTAGAATTTGGAGACTTGCAAGACTTTACATCAAATACTTCTGCTGCCAAGTTCCAGCATTATTATTGTCCTTAAAAATGCTGCTCAGTGCTTACCTTGGTGTGTTATATTCCTGATGGGATCTCTTGCTAATGTTACTCCGTTCCCATCTAGATGATGCTGACTCCATAGGTGACAAGCCAGAAACTCCTGAGGATCGTCTCAGCTGTGGGGTTGGCAGGCTGCTCCTGCTACTTAATCCCTGTTGAGTGATTTGACCATGGAAGTAAAAGCAGATGTTAAAATTTTATTTATGGTTTGTAAGGGCCACTTATTGCTAATTTTATAGCGAAAGAGCTGATGTGGTACATTACCACAGGTATGGTATCTTACTCCAGGTGGGGGCTCCTGAGGGCAACAAGACCAGGAGATAAGAGATATGCATGCTCAGGGGTTTGCCTAGACAGCTTTTACTTGCCTTCTGTGAAATCTGTTAAAATCATGACTGGCAGTAACAGCAGAAAGCCATTCATCTGGCAAGCATTCCACTGTCATCCACTAGGAAACCTGAGGACAGTTTTAGGAACAGTCCTGATGGAAGTGGAAAGTGTTTCTGCTGCACAGCAGCCTTGCAATGTCTTTTGTCTCCCATTTAATTTATTTTTTTTTCTGAATACTGGGCAGTTCACACTTCCAAGAAGTCCAAGGGGAAGGGTTAGCAGTAGATAACCAGTTATGACTAGCCCAAGGACTGAAGCCCAGTTTCAGTTACATTCTTTTCCTTGTTTTTGACTCCTTTCCTGTCGAGGAGAACAGGTAGTTTACCACTGAATCATAGAACAGTCTGTGTTGGAAGGGACCTTAAAGATCCTCAAGTTCCAACCCACCCTGGTGTGGACAGGGACACCTTTCCCTAGACCAGATTGCTCACAGCCCCTTCCAGCCTGGCCTAACACCCAACCAAACCCTTCCCTCTTTCAGTCTGAGGCCATTCCCCCTGTCCTGTCACTACGTGCTTGTGTAAATAATCCCTCTCCAACTTTCCTACAGGGTCCCTTCAGCTACTGGAAGACCACAATCAGGTCACCCCAAAGCCTTCTCTTCTCCAGGCTGAACAGTCACAATTCTCTCACAACTGTTCCTTGTAGGAGAGGTGCTTCAACCCTCTAAGCAAATTGATGATCCCCTAATCAGCTTGCAAATTATAACTGAACACACTTTGGAAGCAAGTCAGGGGAGAGAAATAAAGATGTACATAATCCACAGCAAAAAAAATATGGAGGAGACTTTTTATATTCCAAGTCAGAGAAAGAGAGAATTGGAAGTTTTCAAGGTCATCCATTTTGAAGAAATACTTTCATAATATTTTCTTTGCTGAGTTGTAACCTGGAATTTTTGCTCATTTACCTGGTTTTTAAAAGCAAAATAAATCTTTTTCTTACAGTAACATACATAAAGGGAAACATTTGGGCTTACTCTTAAACATATACCAAAGCCAAACAATTACTGAATGATTGTGGCAAGCACTAGGCAAATTTCTATGCAGAAAATCCCCCAAACTTGAGGGAAAAGTTACTTTTACAAAGGAGAAAAAGAAAATAGCTAAAAAAAATTTAAAAAAAAATTTAAAAAAATTCAATCTCACATACTCTTCATAACTGGTCTCCAGCAATGAATATATTTCATTGCATGCTATTTTGACTAGCTATTAAGAAATTTTAAAAACCAAAAGGTATGCCAATCCTTAGCAGCTTTTAAAGAAATCCACAAAGGAAAACATGCTGAATGACTGTGATCCCTGCCCAACTGATTCCTGCAGGTGTCCATGTGACATTACAAGGAATTTCATACTGCAGTGGTTCTGCAGGATCTTCCACACAGTAGTCTGTAGACACTGAGTTTTTCCCCTAAAAATATGGTTCCCAACAGACATTTCACAGGCTGAATCAGGCTCCAAAATACTAAGCCAACAAGATGAGTTTAGGTCAGGTTCCCCACTTCCTGGAAATATAAACAACTGTAGGACACGTGCCACAGCAGCCTCCCCAAGAAACAACCTCAAGCTGTCAAAACTGGGCTGGAATTATTAGCTCTGGTGCTCCGCAGCTGAATTTCTATATTGTAATTTTTTTCCACCTCATTCCTTAGCAGTTCATGTAGTACCTACACTCTTGCTTTCACTTATTAACCCTGAGTAATGGAGAAGTGACAGTAGATTTTACACTGGTCTCACAGAGTGATTTGCTGAAGAAAAAGAAGGGGTATTTTTCCTTTTACATGGATGATTTGCTTCTGTATGATGTCTGGTTTGCTGTCCACAAGAGTAAATTTCTTGGGGAAAAAAAGGTCAATGAAAAAGCCACACTGACAGTAATGGTTAGATAAAGAATGTGGAAGAATCAAGATCAGCCCTGTTTGTCCCATATCATGAGGCTATAACATCTTCAGTTTATATTTGCTGTTATTTTGAGGAACGATGTGGTCAGGGTGCGGACCAGTGCTTGTACCTGTCTCTCCATCAACCACTGGAATTTTCATTTTAGTACCTATCTCCATTTCTTTCAACAAGTTTTGACAGCTGCTTCCTTTTGACCTTAAACATTGTCCACAGGTACTCAGTAGAGAACCTGCTACTCATACAGGAGCATTCTTTCTAGATTAATTTTCCTTTATCTATTTATTTTGTTTTAATTGCAACACACACATGAACGAAAATGAAAGCCACTTGACCTTGAGCAGCTTCCGGTCTTTTTCAGCAGGATCCTCTATTTCAGGGCAGGGGAAGAAGCCAGGAAAGGGTGTGAACGGGCTGGCCTTTGGCCTGCACGCTCCTGAGAAAGCCCCAATGAGGCTGTTGATGCTCCGAAGGGAGGAGATCAGGTGTGGCGGGAGACACGGGTCACTCAGGAGCTCCGTGAGCATGTTCCGAGCCTCGTTCAGTACCGAGACATCACCGCCGCTCCCACTGCCAGCACTCTGCAACAGATGGAAACGTGGCAAACTATTAACATGTCAAAACACTTCACGGCGCTCTTTGGTTTAAATAACTATCTTCCGCATTGCAAATGTCGCAGAAATAAATTTTAAAAAAAAAAAAATCAGTGCGACACAATTTCTTTTAAAGAAAATACAGAGAGACATTCAGATGGTGGCGTCTGCAGGTTTTTGTCACACAATAAAAATAATTCACAATTCAGCCTTAGCTTTCAGTTTATTTTTCTCTGAAATCTGTTGGCAATTTTTTCATCTCTGTTTTCATTACTTTGTCTCAGCATTAAACTTAGTATTCTTTCTCTTCCAACAATATCAACAAATTTTGGCAGTCAAACTTTAGAGCCCCTAACAGAGGTACAATTTCCACAACCTTATAATTTTTATTAACCCTGATTCTACTGAAAGAAATTTTTAAAAAAATTGTCCAAACAAAAATCATTAGTTTTTAATTTTGCATAAATCTCTGAACAGGAACAAGAAGAGCTTATTACAATATAAGAGACAGAGGGAAAAATTAGGTAAATATAGCATCCACAGAAGAACTGAAATTTGACAGTTTTGAACAATTTGACAGTTTTAAACTCTGTACTCAATCACATTTCACAAAAAAAAATCCAATTAAATTTATAATATACTGACCTGGTAATAGGGCTTGTAGCATTGCTTCAAATCCCAATCCCAAAGTATCATCTGACAAGATTAAAAAAAAAAGAAAAGACTATTAGGTGATGTGTTTATGTCGAAAAACAGCAATGGCTTAAATTTTGATTATGTGATGCAATGAGAAATGTTTCTCCCGTTGTTTTTTCATATGTAATTTGGGCCATATTCTCAGTTAATGCTACCCAGCAAGAGCCCTAAAGAAGAGTTTAAGGAAATTGCATGCAACAGAGATATCGTGATGACAGAATAATATGGCCTTATTTCAATATTTTTAAACTGCTTATAAATCATTCAATATGCACATTAAATTTGGTGGTTATGGTGCTTTCCTGCTCCTATTCAACTCAACCTACAAAAGCAAATCTGGCCTAAAACCACCAAAATATTTTTTCTTTCCAGAATCAAACAGAAGCAATTTTTGTAAATACAGTAAGGAAAGCATTACATTAAATCATGTATTTTTAAAGGGGGGCAAAAGTCTCTCCAAAGAGAGGTTAAAAATTGGTACTTTAAACAACATTTGCTTGCAGGAGGTTTTGTTAGGCTTTGCTTGAACATGGCTACAAAGCCCCATGTTCTGAATAACCTCACTAAACCCACCAAACCCACAGAAGAACGTCAGCAACACAATCTGAAGATGCTATCAGCTTCAAGTACGTCAACAGCACTCACTTAATTTGTCTTCTATACTGACAAAAAATGAAAACAACACACAAGAAATGAAATTCAGATATCTGTTCTGTTTCAAAAGCTTTCAGTCTTCATGACTTCTTGACAGATTCCAATTATTTCTCTGATAAATTAATCCATTTGCAAAATGTGTATTCACAAATTAAACAGATTTTTGCTCTTTTTCATAGCTACAGAGCACAAATAACATGCCAATACCCCACTTGGCAATTCACATTTTGCAATCCTGGAAGCTCTTCTGCTCATTTTTATAGGTGAGAACTAAGTATGTTTTTGTTCCTCTGGGACCAACAGCACTTCCATGGAGAAAACACAATGTTCCAGTCTGATGCTTGTCCAGAGGAAGGTGCAGAAAGTGTCAGAAAAGAAACACAGGTGGGAAGGTGTCAGCAGTGCCCAGGCAAGGGAGAAACTTAAAGGCTCTTTTTCTCTTCAGTTATCTTCACAGAGTTGCCAAAAAACTGTGTTTGGAGTTAATAGTTATGACATCCACTTGCTAGGAAAAATGAAGAGACCTACCACAAAACACGTGCTTGAACTGGGAGTAAATTGTGTTCTATCAGAAAATCTCATACTGGGGACTGGGTAATACTGGGTAAAGCAAGCAGATCAAAATCAAGAATTAAGAATTTAGGTATCTGAGGTTTGGGGGATTTTTTAAATGAATAATCTAGCTACCATGTCTTCCTTTTTTTTTTTTTGGCTGTCTGTCACTGTCACTGACAAACAGTAAGATAATGACCAACATTCTCTGGCCATACCCATTTTGCCATGATGCATTTTGTTTTAGCAACATCTTGTCAGATGGGGCTGTTTTTTTTCATTTGTTTGTTTGTTTGAGTAGTTTTTTTACATTTTCTCCATTGAGAATGAAGCTCCTCTTTCTAGATTGACCTTTCTTTACTGTATTGAACATCAGTAAATCTTTCTGGTTTCGTTCTGTCCTCGCACACAGAGACTGCATTAATCTGCTTCATTAACTTTTGCCTCAATCAGCAGCAGAGATCAGCTGTGCACATGGGTTTTGTTAGTTGTATTAGTAACCTTTGATACTAATGGGCCACTGGGTTGCGTCAGCTCGCTTGTAATCTTGCAGCCTCCATTAGGGGACACAAAAGAGGTTTCCCTCTTAGAGCTTTTTATTTTTTCTCTTAAATATGTGGTATGTTAGCTGATTTTATTTATTTGCTACAAATGAGCTCATAATAGTAAGAAGAAATGCCCACAACTAACAAACAAAAAACCAAACCAATAAACATCTTGCTTACTCCAGAAAATTTCAGAACCAAACCATTTACTGCAACTCCTTTATTCATCCTTTAAGCCACATGTACACATACACATGGCTCATATAATTTTGGGGGTCAATCTTTGTGACTAAAAGGGTTCAAAACCTTCCTTTCAGTTTTAGCCCTGCTACAGTAAATAAATAGGTTCTTGTGATTCATGCTCGCCCAGTAAACACAAGGCAGAAAAATCTTCCAATCTACTTTCAATACAAATATTTATTTGATATTTTAAATGGCGGGGCATCATTTTATGCAGTTTTATTTAAATAAAAAATTTCACAGCTTGGATTTGTCACCAAAAATTTTCTGTTGTCATTTAAACCAGAAGGTTTAAGCTTCTCCACTGATACCAATTTTACAGCATGGAAACTAAAACAGTTTTGGAATTAACAGAACTTCAGTTTACATGTACTTTGCTGTCAGATTTTTCTTTAATTCATGATATACCACCATTAATTAGAAGCCGTATCTCCTGAGAGAAGACAAGGCAGTATATTAACTCAGTTAGCAAGCCACCACAGTCTGTCACATTTTCAGGGGTCATTCCACCTGCCACACATCGAAGTAATTAACATGAACTGATGAGAAGTTCAGGTACAAAGCAGAAATCCCTGCTGCTAAGCACGACTGGGGAAAAAAAAAAAATAAATAAAAGCGTGTCTCTAAACAATGACTATTCTTCCATGGTAAATCCGGCTTGGTACATCTCTGCACTAAGCAAACCTCGCAGGTCAGCAGTGAGAGGGTTTACCTTTCCTTAGGTGCTGAGAACGCACCACAAGATGGCACTCAACATCCAGAAAGCCTCCCCCGCAAAAACAATTTCGGGAGAAAGCAGCGGAAAGCAGCGGGATATTCCTTAACACACCTTCTGCAGAATTGCCCGGGGGTTAAAGACAAGGAGGGTGGCGGCTTTAAAGGTCAACAGCTGATAAATTCTATTTAAAGAAGAATTTTCTCCTTTGGACTCAGAAAATTTTACTCTCTCACTACCTACCAGACTTGGTTTAAGTAGCCTAACTCCATGCCTTGCCAGTTAAATATGGAATGTTAAACAAGCAGCATTTCTGGCATTATTTTTTGTTGAGAGCTTAGCAATCCAAGTCTAATTTCATTACAGTGCATCAACAAAAGTTACAAAGTATTCCCAGAGTACCACTGATCTTACAGCAGGAGTGAAAAGACACCGTTTATTTTATCTACTGTGAAAAGACCAATAGACCCTAAAATAGGTCTTAGGCAGAGCCTCAGCAATTTCTGATTTTGCAACCATGAGACTTGTTGCAGAAAGATCTGTACTCTGTAATACTGAGATTTTGTAATCCATTGCACATAACGTTCTTCCCTCACCTTCTCCATCAAGAAACACCTTATCTAGGATGGACTTGAGTCATAAAAGTTCCAAGCTGCAACTCAGACCTCTGCTTAGTAACTCACACACTTTGGCTTTGAGCGTCCCTCGTCAGTGGCAACATCCCAGCAACCACACGTTCCGGAGCTCCTCTGAAAATCAAACTTCAGTGGGCTCTGACACTGCAGATGAACTTCTGAAAGGGGGAAAATCTATAGCCATTCCCACCAGAAATGTGTACAGGAAATTACCAGTCAGTTTGGAGGAGAAGTTCTCCTATCAGCCTGACTCCAACCCCGGAGTCTTCCCACTTTATCCAGAGAGCCATGAACACTCTTTCCTGGTTTTATATCATTGCCTGACAGCTGATCAGGGGTTTGAAGGCCAGCTTCAACAGAAAACAGCTTAAAATAGAAAAAAACTAACAAAACCCACACATACACCATGCCTTGTTCTGTAACAGGCAGGGTCTGTATTACTTTTAACTATAATAATTGAATCTATTTAGCCTTTGAAATAAATTTCAACATAGTTAAAAGAAGACAAGCCAGCTTACAGACCCCTTTAAGTGCAAGTGACTTTTCCCAATTTTGCCATCATCAGCCAGCATAGGTCAAACTGAAACTTGCCACTCAAAACAGGCTAGGAGCCTCAAGAGAAGGAACTTACATCACTGAAAATAAGTTTTTTTAAAGGTTAAAAAGGTTGTTAAAGCTCAACAAATTCTCCCCAAAGTTGCTGTTCTGAACAATGAACACTGCATTCAGTACCATGGATGTTCAGTCAGATGTCAGGAGGTTTTAAATACCTGTCACTTAGCAGATATATGCAGAAAAATTGACAGCAGGCATCAGGCCTATGTTTTCTCAAACAATAAAAACAATATTTCCATGTACTTCAGAGAAATTCCCATGCTATTTGAACACAAGAATATCAACCTAACCATCACCAAAGCTTAAGGACATCACTTTGGCAAGGCACACACAGTTACCAACATCAGGAGCATGTTAAAAAAATAACAAGGTAACAATGACAGCGGCCTTCCCTAAACCAGCTTCTAGCTCCAACTGCAGCAAGGCAACGCTGTTTTTCACAAAATAATACGCAGTAAGCGCTCCTCTGAGAAGTTTATAGTCTAAGTAAACTAAAAACAGATGAGAAACGAGAGAAGACGATCAAGGCAAACCAGTAGGGCTTCAGGGGGTTTGGTTTGGTTTTGTTTTTAATTACTTTTCCACAGAAAAGGTTATCTTTCCTATCGTGGTGCACCCAGCGGTTCCAGGGCCTGGAATAGATGTGTCTTTCAGAGGAGGTGATGCCACGGAGGGTGGAGGCTTTTTAGATCTTCCTTATACAAATACCACAACTCCATTTGTCTAAAGACCTCTTTGAGGAGTATTTTCAACTTCCAAAGGTTTAAGTATGATAAAAGATTACAGATTTTACTTTTGTCAAGCTGAAAACTACTATTACTACACTGAAATGACTATAAAAGTACACTAAGCATTTTTAAACCTTTATTTTTTAAAAAAATTAATCTTAAATTCAAAATGCATTCAACTAGATAACTGTGCAATGCCGTTCTCTTAATAATCTAACTCATAAAATACAAAATCATATCAGCTTATTTACTCCAGAATTATTTGTTTGGTGAAAAGTTAAAATAAGAACAATAGCAATGCAGAGATGTAGAGATTAAAAACACACAGCTTAAAAAAAAAAAAAAAAAAAAAGAGTATTCCAGAGCTTTAGAAATCTAAAATCAATTTTAAAAGTTGAATACAACCAACACTGTTCTGCATTCCCCAAGCTGAAACGTGCACACTGTCTAAGGCCACACACAATGTTAAAATTTCTATCATTGCTATATGATTCCCTGCACCTAAAATAGGATTTTGTTTCACTGGTGGTACTTTTTAGGAGACTCAAAGTGTGCTTTAACGCTTGTAAAGAAAAGAAAACTTGTTCTATTTGAGAACATCAATTCCATTCCATGCTCCAAAATTTTAATGGAGAAAAATGAGGACAAAATTGAGTTTCTGCTTCTGAGTCCTTCATTGATCAAATATAAAGGATTCCTAGTTGCCAGTAGCATCTGTTTGACACCATTAGGCATTAGCTCCGTAAATAAGTATTTCCATAGCAACCAAGCATAGAATTAACTAAACAATGAAACCAACACCACAGCAACTTGATTCAGAAATCAACTCTGCAAAAAATCACCTCATTCAAAAGCCAAATTCTGCAACTAGATAAGAAATATATTTATTGTAAAATATGAAAAAGGTTGCATTACATACCCGTTTCTTTTCATGACTGCCTTTCAAAGAAGATTGATCCATTGCTTTTATTTCTAGATTAGTCCTTTTTAGCAGCTTAAAATCAATTACCATTTTTTATCCATGTAATTTAATAACACACAAAAAACCCCACCACAGAGCAGGATACAACATTGAAGTCTTAGGGGCCTTATTTATTATTAGAGGTCTTTTCCCTCTCTGTAGAAAAGGTAAATGTTGAAAAACAGTATGTTATTAAGTAGTTAAGCTGTATTCAGTATGAACTAAAGGTGATGCAACCAAAGAATGACTCTCAAAGTAGAGGCAGCATTACTTAGACAACAAAGACAACGTTCTGTTGTGAAATCTTGCAGGCCAAAACAGCAGCCACTTGTGTAGATTGTTGTGATCAAGACAAAACACAGCCCTCAGTTCCATACCCTGGGCATTTAGAATCATGATGGTATTTCTCCACTCCCTAAACGTTCCCATGAAAATAAATGGAAGAGGGAAAAAAACTAGGGTATTTTTGGAACCCTAATACTTATCACTTCCTGACTCTATACACAATTTATTTATCCAAGGTTGTAAAATGGCCAATGGGTTGTGAAGTCTGCAGATAGCCACAATCTTTGAAGAGAAGCTGTGTGTACTTTCATGGTTCTGAGGTTTGGACACACATCCTGACGGAAACAGTCACATCCCCTACCCAACGACTCCGTTGTTGACTCTGCTGCACTCTTCTATGAAAGACATTACTTTTGCTTTTCTAAGAGCCCTGAAATCTTCCTTCAATGAAAAGAAATTAGCCTCTTCCTAATTGCTGTAATTAACACTCTTCTATACACTAAGTAATACCCACAATATATTTGGCTGGACACGTAAGGACAACACTGGACCATGCAGGTGTCTCGCCACCATAACGTTGCCAGCAGACTCCACAGTATCCTGCTCTTCCCTGCAAATACAAATCTTTGACAAGAGCTGCACCTAAGTAAACTTTAGTAAGTCACTTCAGAGTTTTCACAAGCTTAGTTACTATTTTCAGTAACTTTGCCCTCAGCACAGATACAAAAACAGAGCAAAAATGCTCCAGCGTATGCTGAAGTTTCAAGGAAGCCTTCAGCAACTTACTCTTACAGCTAATACTGCTCCCTGCAAGCAGAAAAACATTTTTTTCTTTGGCTGGGGTTTTGTTTCTTTTTTGGTTTCACGTTTGTTTCATTTGGTTGTTTTTAAAAATACATGCTACTTCTGCTTTTGTACCCAGGAGTATCAGCAGGACAGCATCTACTTTGTCTGCTGTAGAAAGTTCTCAGTTCTTGTTGCCTGTTTTATTTGATCTGATCTTCTTTTTCATATTTACTTTTTAAGGTCTTTAAAGTTTCAAAAAGGTTCTAAAAGGTAAAAAGTAGAAGGTTTTTTTCTTATTATGTAGGTAATGAAAAAAACTGTCTAAAACCACACTTAGGTCATTTCCTGTTCCTTCTAGGTTTTGTCAGACTTGCACGTCAGAGTAAAGGCCAACCAGTAATTTATGGCAACTGGGGGAGGAAGGGCAGAGGGGGGGAAAAAAAAGGCCTGCTATGTGCAGATCCTTTAATTGCCCATTATAAGCATTTTCCTTTGGAGCATGTGGTTCTAATCACCATCAAAGGAAAGCAATAGTGCTAGGTGGATTACTGCTCTGCTCCGGTGCAGTTGCTTCGGTGTTCTGGCATTCTGCACCACTTTTACTGTCATCCAAAACCCAAAGCCATTTTTTTTTGTTTAAAGTGGTGTTTATTTTGCAGAAAGCAAGATCTAGAAATTGCTCCCCAAACATCCTTTTCCCATTTACCTATTGGCATTATTTTACAATTATACACAGTAAAAGCCTTTACTGCTGTGTTGACACACTGTTAATGCATCATGTTGGAACAGACAGAGGGAACAACCTTATATTTTATCTTCCTTCAGTAGAAGGATGTGCAAAAATGCTGAAATATTTCACTGTAGGCTGGTGTATTCTTAATGCAGTAACTAAAAACACTTTGAGATGAACCAATTTCTCCTTCTTATGACTGACATTTTTCAATCAATTGGTGTTTTTCCACCTACTACCCTGAAATATAGGTATGAATCTCGGAATTTTTTTTCTTTTCAGAAAAGAGAAACCATTCCATATGAACACAAGTGGGGTTTTTTCAGAAGTGAGCTGAAAAAGGGGGACACTGAATTTTTCACCCAGAGTTTTCTCAAAAAGTGAGAAGTTTTCTCAGTTTTCTCAGAAGTTTTATAGTTTTCTCTATAAAATCTCATAATATGTATAAAAATACTTGTATTTTCCTCTCTCCCCACCCCCTCTCTAAAACAAGAAGCATAAAATTAAGCTGTATAACTCTCTTAGTCAAAAACTACCATGAATCTGAGAATGGTTAGCACCAAATGAATTAGACCAAATGATCACCTAGTCCAGTATCCTGTCTTTAATAATGGCAGCCACCTCAAGATAAGGATATTCTCAAGTAAAAAGCAACACAGCCCAAGAAGCCATATGTTACAACATATATTGCATGTATACTACAGAAGTCAGTGGATTTTTCACCTTTGTCTTTCTCAGACCTAACATAACATCCTGACATATCCAACATCTCACACAAAGACATTTCACAAGTTAAATGCAGATTTTGCAAAGTTCCCTTTCATTCTGGGTCTGCTGTACAGTGAGGAAGCAAACAACCAGCAGCACTTTCATGCAGTTCTCCACTGAACAACTTGTTTTTGCAAAAGCTTTGAGCTGTTCTCGCTGACTCCAGGCACAAGACAATTTTTTTCAGACTATGAGGCTGCATTTTCATATCCCTCAGGCTACTTCAGAGACACAGCCCCCTCAGCATAACAAACCCTCTAAATCACTGAACCCCAGCACTTTTCATTTGATTGTGTTAATTGCCATCTTAGGGTTTTTTATTTACTAAATTGCCACAGGATACAGGCTTTACACAAATGAGTGTTGTTTTCTTTCAATGACTTGAGGTTGACCCAAAAAGGAATATTACAGGGATTGGAGTTAGAGAAGTAAGCTGAAAGAAACTGGACAAGACGCCAAAGAAGATATTATGTCATAAAGGAAAGCAAATATTGCTGCAGTGCTTTGCTTGGAAGTTATACACTGGGGCTGAACTGACTCCATTCTCAGTTGCTCAAGCTAAAGACTTAAAAGCAATAATTTAAAAACAGATGAGAATATAATTATGAGACTGATTGCAAGAGCAAATACATTAATAAAAGTTAAATCAGTATTAAGAAAAATTATCTTAATGGACAAGTTTCTGGTTGAAGTGCCAGGAAATACAAGATAATATCTCTTAGGGGGAGAAAAATATTGAAACTCTGAAGAATGTAATACAGATTGCTCTCAGAAAGAGAGGGGAATGCAAATTGCTGCATTCTACAGAAAGTGCCAATTTACTTCTCTCTAATGTATTCATGGTAAGTAGTACTTTAGTTGGCAGCTTTGTAAGCAGCTGACAAAAGAATCAAATGACAGCAGATTTGAAAGAAAGCAGATTTTTTTTCCCCACACAGTGACATTGTGATGCTGTTCTAAATGAAAAATAAACAACAATGATGCCTTCCCACTTGTCGTAGCATTAGGCAATGACTAACTTAAACAAAATGACTTGGGAAGATTCACTTTGTGCCCAAAATGCAAATCTTGCACAGATACTTGTTTACCTTCATGTGCAAAGTGAGCAAAGGAATTGCCACCAGCGGTATGGGAGGGTCACAAACATCATTGCACCTTGCCTCATGATGAATTCATCCAAGAAAATACGCAGACTATAAATGGTAGTGGTTACCATCTATAATCTGGCGAAAGAGTTCTCTGTGAAAAGACTGAGGGATGAATGGGCTCTGATTTCAGCTAAAAGAGGGAAAAAGGATCCCAACCAGGCTCAAACTCCAGCAGTCATTGTGAAATACTCTGGGTTTAATAAGGTTTAGTAGCACATCCTTTTAATGAAATCCCTTTTACGTAGGTGTAAAGTGAATTTCACATTCTGCTAATGTGGTAACTAAAGGTGCACTTCCAGGAAAGAAAAGTCATCTCTGTCCCACAGTCAACATTGCCTAAATCAGAGGTTCTTTTCTTCACTGTCTTTTATATATTATGTTCCATTCTGCTGTTTCAACTATCACAGTATTCTCACATACTTGAAGACACAACAGCACAACCTACTATACACAAAGGTAGTGGAAAATTACATCCAAAAGCCCATTTCCATTCTATTGTTTTGATCAACTCTCTAAGCTACTCTGCTGCCCTGTTTGTAGAGCACAAGTTACAGTTACCTACAGCATTCTTACTGCAAAGGTTTCTAAACACCATCGAATCAAAGCCTAGCACAAAAAAAAAACCTGTGAAAAAAAGTGATAAAAGTGATGCTGACTTGTTCCATAGTTTTGTTTCTATAAGTTTTCCCACAATTTTGATGAGTGAAATCCTAATCCAACCTCCCCTCCATTAAAAGAAATTTCTTTAAAATAAATCAAACTTTTGTTTCTGTAACGTATCTTATTTATGATTTTGATGAGTAAAACCATTACCCAAACCACCCACTCCCCTCCAAAAGAATAAAAATCTTATAAATACAGAGAATCCACAAAATCTTTTTTTTTTTTTTCCCTTTCATTTTGGTAGCATGACTCAGATGGAGAAACTAATATGAAAGAAAGAGGTCAAGATGGGTCAAGTGTCTTCCAGTGACTGTAAGATAATAAGGATAGCTTGCCAGATTTTTCTATAGAAGCAGAAAAGCATTGGAATCTTCTTTTAAGCTGCAAGACATTTTTAGCAAAATCATCACAATAGTGAAAGTTACATAAACATCTACAGAGAACAACTTTGGCAGTGAGAATATAATTTGCCATTTGGGACAAGTATTACTTACAATAAAGTTGCAGTGTAGCATGCCCAATAAATCCATCAAATTTTATAAATGCATGCAAAGGAACTTTCCTTGGGGAACAACACTAATTTTTTCATTTCTCAGCCTTTTTTTAACAGTGTCTAATGTGTTTGCTAAGAAATCTCATTCAGATTGTGTTTTCAAAATAGTTACTAATAAGATGACCCCCAAAAAAAGAACTCAGCACTCATCTGTGACTAATTCTACGGTCTTATCAACAAATTCATCCCTCCACTAGCATCTCCTAGAACCTGCATATGTTTTGATTTATTTTCTCTAAAGCAGAAAAAGGGAAAATACCAAGAATTTTAACCATAGAAAAACAATGGGATGCCAAGGCTCCCAGCAATATCTGACTAGAAAAATACTGTCCCAGCAAGACAAGCAGGAAAACTTTGACAAAACTTATCAGACCATTCTAATTTGCCATTCCATAAAAATAAAAAAAATCCCTAAAACCTCATAATCTTTATTAAAAAGCCAAATATTTATTTAGCTTGGGGGTTTTTAACTGAAAGCTATGCACCTCATGCATTGAAAACAAACAGTTTTTCCATTTCAGGAATTATAATTTTATTCTCAAATTAATGAATATAAAAGATATCTTCTACAGCATTTCATTACTAAATTTAAACTGATATGAAGCAATTAGAATTTTTTCTCTTTTTGAGTGTCTTTAACACATCAGTTAACTTATGATGTCCAAAATATGTATATTTATCAAATACTCTTGTAAAGCACATACAAATTAAAGTAGGAGAATGTCTGGGCAAAACAAATAATCAGGTGTTTAGTCATTCATGTAAGATAAGATTTTATTCTAGGAACCTTCAAAGGAATAAAATCTGTACATTGTGTTAAAGCCAATCACAAACTGTGTCTTGTAACACAGGACCAGAAAATGGCAGCTACACCATCAGCTTTTAAAAGCATACAGAAAAATGTGAGGAAAACATCAGAAAAACTGAATAGAAATTGGGGGGATGAGATAAGGACAGAACCCTACACAATTAATTTATAGCTACAAAATGTAAATGTAATACTGAGAAAAATCAGTAGGGTTTTCTACACTAATACCTTGCAGAAGAAATCTACTGCACTTTTTGAAACAGCATGCACACACCAATAAAAGTGGACCAGCCGGTCAGTGTGCTTTCATTTAAAAACAAACACAAACAAAACACAATGAACAACTTTGATATGGTCTCCCTTTAATGGTCCTGAAGAAATCACATTTACATGGGAAGAATAGAATGGCTCTCCTCAGGACTGGCGATTTGTTAAAACACAAAAAATAAAGAATGAGAGTAGAATGTTCACAAAAAAATTTTAAAAATGCCAATAGGGACTTCCTCAAGAATTAAAGCTGGGATCTATCCCCATCAGCCCACTCTAAATGAATTGAAAGAGCAATAGATGTCTGAAGTATCAACATGCATTGACAAAACAAAATTCCTAAGGATATTCAGAAATAGAGGTGATTGTGAAAAAACAGCAATAGGCCTTAATATAGTGATTAAACAGGAATAAAA
Source organism: Hylia prasina (assembly GCA_013397195.1). Taxonomy (NCBI): domain Eukaryota; kingdom Metazoa; phylum Chordata; class Aves; order Passeriformes; family Sylviidae; genus Hylia; species Hylia prasina. Next base: position 1,279,034 of record VYXD01003817.1, read on the forward strand.
CATTGCTGAAATTCTGCACTAATGAGTAAATGCTGAGAACAACAATTAATTTTGAACTATTTATATAGGAAGCTGGGCTTACATTACAGAAATAACAACCAGAAAAGAGATCTTGGAGTCAATTGCTTCTGCAATTCTCAAAGATGCTAAATGAAATACTAGAAAAGGAACATCAAACAATACAGACAAAACAGCGTCACTGCACAGATCTGAGCAACGCCCACAGTCCGAGCTGCAGAGAGACAGAAGTATTGAAGAAATAAAAAAGGGCAGGCTAATGAGGGAAATCAAAGGGATGGAGCAGTTTCTACTCTGAGGAGCTGCACAGACTGTGAGACTGGGATCCCTCAAGCGTGAGGAAAACAGGGATTATGACAATGCTCAGTAGTTACCAGAGTCATGGAATGGCTGGTCCGTGCTGTTCACAAGCACTAGAACAGGGGCCGTGGCAATTAGACCATCTGGCAGCAGGCTTAAAACAAGCCTAAGGAGGTGTTTCTCACACACTACATAAATAAATTATTGCAGTAATTGCTGCTGGTTTTTAGAGGAAAAACATGTAACCAAAGATGTTAAAAAAACTTCACAGAGGCTCATCAATCCATTGCTACTCACCACAGCACAGATGTATCCTCTAGCTAAGGATGGCCCAAATTGTGATTTGACAAAATATGCCAGAGAGCCCCAGAAGGGAAAGAAACACTTCTGAAAGAAATGCCACTACTGACTATTGCTAAAGATAAAAAGCCTAAGCTGAGTGGGCTAGTTTGGGATTATCTCCAATTAATGTAAAGAAAGTAATTATAAAAATGGGCTCATCTTAGAAATCTTCCTAGTTGCACAAACTCTACTGTTCTTTATATCCTTGGGAGGTTTCCTAATGAGGCCTGCTTATAGAATTGCTCCTCTCATCCATTTCTGTCTGAATTAGAGGTCTCCAGCCTCTTTCTGTAAATCTCAGAGAATCACAGAATAGATCAGGTTGAAAGGGACCTCTGGAAATCATCCAGCCCAACCCCCTGCCAAGGCAGGGTGACAGGAGCAGTGACACAGGAACATATCCAGGTGGGTTTGAATGTCTGCAGAGAGGGAGACTCCATGATCTCCCTGGGCAGCTGTTCCTGTGCTCCGACACCCTCAGTGTAACTACATTTTTCCTCATTTTGAGGTGGAAGCTCTTGTTTTTCAGTTTATGGTCATTGCTCCTTCTCCTGTCCCTGGGCACCACTGAAAAGAGTCTGGCACCATCCTCTTGACATCCACCTTGGAGATATTTGTATGCATTGATGTGATCCCCTCCCAGGATTCTCTTCTCTCAACTAAAGAGGCACACCATTATTCCTCCACTCTTGTAGTTTGGAATATTCTTCTCTTCTCCCCACCCAATATGCTGCCAAGGGCAGCAGCAGTCTCCTGTTCCACCCAGGGAGTTCCACATGACCCAGTCATTCACTTTGAGAGAAATATATAAAATATATTATCCACCTGATTTGTTTATATTATGGCTCAGATATTATTTAATCCATTTGTTCCTTTTGCAAAATAAGTGGCATTAATGATCTAGCCCTCCTCCAGCAATAACTAAAGCATGTGTCTTCTTCAAAACTTAAATACAAAACAGATCAAACAGCTTAGGAAAGCCCAATTACATTCCTTCTCAGGTTGTCTATATTTTTATATATGTATATGTGCATATGTACACATGCATATACACACAAACTCTACAGAAAAAGGAATAGAAAGTATCTAATCACATTATAAAAGCTCTTTAAAACATATCAGTGCACTAACAGTATTATCACCTCTATCATGCTAGAGCATCAGCAAACTAAGCAACACAATAAATGAAGAAACATTAAAATATCACCTTGCATAATGCTCAGAAAATGCATGGAAAAAGCAAGCTACAGAACACTGGCTTTTTCATGCAATGCATCTCATCTCTTTCATTTTTCATTACACTTTCAAAACGTGAACATCTGGCAGGCAACTAAAAACAATCAGGAAGGTTCAATAGAGACAAATAGGGGGAAGAGCAGCACTTGCAGCAGCAGAGATCTCAAGTAACAAAATGCAGCACCAGATATTAAACACAAAACTGAACCAAGTGCAGACAGCAAGCCAGTAGAGCTGAGAACTTGCTCACAATTATGCTGAACTAATCAAACACATTGATCAATTTGTTATCACACATCCAGTTAGAATCTACTTTTTGAAGATCAGAGGAAATTGCAAGTCTAATCCGAAGATGACAGGCACTGTCACAACTGTAACTACAACTGCTGTAACAGGCACAGGGTGCACATCCCTGATCATCATCACTGAACAGCTTAGAAGAACCTAAATTCAGAAAAGAGGTGTAAGAATTCTTAAGAAGATTTGTGTTTTCTTTAAAACTAGCTAGAGACCTTCAGAAGCTGCATTTGATTTTATAATTTTACTGTTACTGCTTGGAAAGAAATTAAATGAACAGCAGCAAAAGGAGAAAAGGAGGGCAAAGGAGAAATAAGAAAGGAAAATATTATTGTGAAATCCTAAATTACTGTTCCTTTACTGCTATTTTCTTTCAAAAGGATTATTTAATATTTTTAAAGTATTTTAAAGACTTCTCAGATTGTCATACAAAGGTCCATGATTTGCTCTATTTACATAAGTGCTTATTTTTTAATTTGATGGTGATGGCTGATGATCACATGATCCATAAGAAAGGAGAGAGAAATAAACTGTATATAGAAAAATTCTAATGAAATTGGAAAGAAAAATCACAAAAAATCAGTATGTATAATTTTATACACCATGGATACCACTGTAAATAAAGATACTTTGCAGACAAAAGGTTAAAATCAGGCAGCCATAAACTTAGAAAAGCAAAAAAAGATGGACAACACCTTGTCTGAAATACACAGAAACAGAGAATTATTTATTCTCTGGTACCTTTTTTCCTTTCCTTATTTTATCCTTTCTCTTCAATCTGCCTTTTTATACTGTCTAACTTTTTTGTATTTGTTTCTGCCAAGGAGAGTCAGCTGGCCAATAAGGGCAATTAGATCAGCAAGACATCACATAATTGCCATGCATATTGCCAGGGATTTTGACCCAAAGATCAGTCAGGAGGAAGTCGACAGGACAAAAAAAAAAAAAACGAAACAAACAACCAAAAATCTCTCAAATTATAAGGAAGACAGACTTCATAAAAAAAGAAACAAAAAATAAGAAAGAAACCCAAACCCAATTCACCTGAAAATTACCCACTGTATTTGCTGCTTCTTTTTTTTTCCTGCTTTCACATTTTTACAATAAAAACCCATTAGAGTTTGCCCTTATTTCAACCCCTTCTCTCCATCAGACCAGTAAGATTTCAGTCTTTCCAGGCCTAGATGTGCAGTGGTTCTTTCGTGGTCAAAACAGTTGCCACAGAATCACAGAATACCCCAAATTGGAAGGGAACCCACCAGGATCATGGAGTGCAGCTCCTGGCCCTGCACAGGACATCCCCAGGACTCACACCCTGTGCTTGGGAGCATTGTCCAAACACTCTTCAGCTCTGTCAGGCTGAGAGCACTGCCCTGGGGAGCTGCTCCAGTGCCCAGCCACCCTCTGGGTAAGGAACCTTTCCCAGATATCCAACCTAAATGTGCCCTGGCACAGTCTCAGGCCATTCCCTTGGGTCCTGTCACTGGTCACCACGGAGAAGAGATCAGTGCCTGCTCCTGTGTTTACCCTTGTGAGGAAGCTGCAGATTTCAACAAGGTCTGCCCTGTCTCCTCTTCTCTGTTACGCAGTTATCAGTCAGAAATGCTCATTAAAGACCCATTACTAATTCCAGGTTAAATCAAACAGGGAGGACACCCTTCTTCCTTTGCAGCTCTGTGCTGGAGCCTCTGTTCCCTTGTGCTTCAATTATGCCATTGATTGCTGAAAGTATCTTTTAACACTGAGGAAAAGCAGCCACAGCAGCTTTAACAGCAGATGACAAAACAGGATACACAACCACTTATGACATATTAAGCCCGGAGGGACTAATTTTATTCTTTAATTACATAAATCAGAGCAGAACATAGTAATTTCTGCACCCATCCCAAACTACCAACTGGTTTACTCTAGAACCTATTTTTAATGACAATATCTGGGTCTTATGACAGAAGTTAATTTTACCTGAAAGAGAGTACCTGTGAATGAATGAATGCTTTAAATATTTGCTCTAGAATATGTCATATGCAGCATTATAGCACTAAATCACCTCACCTCTCCAGACTACATGGGAGCACAGAAAACTCATCCTCCAAAAATTAATGTTGTTTTAAAACCTGATTCTATGTTGAATGATTACAGCAAGAGAGAGTTTATATCTCTCCTCAGATTCCAACTTCCTACAGTATCTTTTGCACGTACAAGGAGTAGTCCTATGACAAGTTCAGCAGAGCAGGAAGATCGCTGTTACACCTCAGCTTTTTCTCTCAGGAGTAAAATAAACAAATCTTGCATTCCAAGACCATCACAAATACTGGGGGGCTGGGGGATCTGCCATAACCACAAAGGCTAAACTATTTAAATGCCTTAAAAACTAAAAAGCTATTTATAAATAGCATCATGACAGAGATAGGCAGACTTTGTGCTTCACAGTAAGGCAGTAAAGCACAGGTTTAACAGCAGTCCATGTACAAAGGCAGATTGGACTAATATTACAGATCAAAAGCTCTGACACAGCTCAACTTCAGAGAATTGCTTCCTCAAGGAAGAAGCAAAAACTATTTTCTCCAAGATAAATTTGGTTAGAGGCCAATTCTTTCTCAGAACCTATTTCGCCGTCATTTATAGCAGGTCCTAACTGAGCCTGAAGTAGATTTCGAAACCTTCCCAACTTGCCACCAGAGCATGAAAGTTTAGGACTTCACTGGAGGAATTTATTGATGTTTCCCCAAAAAAATCCTTTAAGTCCTGGGGACAAATCCAGATCAAATATCACGTTTCTCAAACACAAGCCTAATTGCAAAGGTGTACACAGAGACATCCAACTATGAAGCAGCCTCCATAATAAAGGTGGTTCTAAGGCATGGTTAAGTGTAAATCAGAATCTTTGAGGCACAAAGCAAAAAAAACCAAAAGCAATTTGTTTTAACAGATGTTGCAGTATGGGAACAAAAGATTTAATCAGCATAAGTAGTAAATTACTCTGGCTTAAAATTGCTGTGTAGTTTTAAGAAATGGTGATTCTAGGATTAAACTTTCAGGGTTAGATTGGTTTATGCCAGTGAGAAGACACATAGAAAGGCAAGGTTTGTGTGAGTGTCCATGGGTCCTGATAGGGGAAGAATCTGTCCAGTCTCCAAAGCAGTAGCATGTGTACGCCTGTGGAATTTAACTATGGATGAAGAAGCACAATAACAGCATTCTTAACTAGAAGGAAGGTGCACAAGTCTCATACTACTCTCTAGAAGTAGTTTTCTAGGATTCCAGCTATTAAAATTCTACCTGTGAGCATGAAGTCCAGAAGAAAAATGTTACACAGATGACTAAAACACTCAAGTAGACCATTGAAGTTTTCCTATTGTATGCTATTCCATTTCTTCTCGTGCTACAGCCCTTAAAAATGCTCTTACTCTCATCATATAAAGGCTATTTCCTCTTTCTTATATAATTTTTTTTCACCATCTTCTGTCATACAGACAGCATCACCAATGCTTTTTAATATAATTTAACATTTTCATGCTGCCCACACTGTAGTGTCTGCACCGCCCTACAATTCTTTTTAAAAAACAGAGACGACTGTAAAACTTGCTATTTAGACACTTTCAAAGAAACGTAGCAGGGTGTGCAAAACCCTCTTTGAAACGTCATCTCAATGGGTTGGCTCTCACGGAACAGTTTGAAAAAAGCAGCAATGCCCTAATTTCTGGGTGCTCCTCTCGGAAGCCACCTGCCTCCGAAACAGCTGCCAGCGGCGCAAGCCAGGAAGGTGGCCAGCCCGGCTCACGTGCAACTGTACACCCAACACAGCAATTAATAAGTCACAAAGCAGTGCCCAATGATGCAAGCATTTCTGAATCTTGGGGCTCAGAATGGGGCTGAGAGAGCCAGAAGGAACTCTCAGCATTCGACTCCACTGTATGGATGCTCCAGCACCACCTGATCTTTCCTGCCTAGTAAGTTTCTTCAAAAATATGAACCCAGATGCCAATATTTAAATGGCAGGAAATATCTTAAATAATTGCTTAAGCCCCAAGACTTGCATAATGCTGCTTTTCATCCAAAAAGCACAGGGTATTTATTCAGGAAAAATGAGTCAATAATGATTGACACAAGTGACATTATTTTACCCTACTTATGCGAGCAAATTGGAATGTTATTTCCATTGTCTTCTTTCAAATATCACCCTCTGAGTTTTCTATATTTTGTTTTCAAAAAGAATTAATAATTTAAAATTTAATAAAGAAGTCCTCCCCAGATATGAACTGAAATGCAGCCAGGGTTATTTTTTTGGCAGGTAGAAAGCAAGATTCAAGCTGAGCACATCTGAGTAAGTTTTGACAGTTGTGTCATATCAAATTAATTTTTCAGTGCTCTTTTGTTTGCAGCAAGTTTCCCTAATTGTCAAAATAAAGGAAAATTAAGGTCTACACATGTTTCAGTCTCTGGGGACCTTCATCAGGAAGATGTCAGGCTATGTTAGAGCTAAAAAGATTACTCTACACTGTCAGATTAACTGGAGGAGCTGTGTATTCCAAACTTGTATTCCGAGATTATCTCCAGGTTTATTAAAAAGAACACAGACTGATCCATATGAGTAATATAAAAATCAAAGCAGAAATGTGATCCAACATGTAAATATGCCTTGTTTGGTAGCAGCTCTCTGGTTTGTTTCCTGACATAGCAGAAATACTTGTTTGTCAAAATATTATTACAGTACCACTGCTTGGCAACCATCACTACAAAAGGAGATAGTCTAAAATGAAGAATACAAGTATAGCTCTGTTACAAGTCCTATCCCCACATTACTTCCCCAAATAAGAGTATAAAGTATATTAGTTTCAAATGTAGACAAACTGACAAGATGCCTAAATCAGCCATCTCTCTCACTTTCTCTCTCCCTCCTGCAAAATATATTAAATTATTTGTAAAACAGAGCCATTTGCTCACGCTTGTGCAAAAATCAAAAATTATTCATCATGTTCAATAAAATAGAACATTAGAAATCATCAGATCAATATCATTTTGGCAAATTTTAGCTCCAAAAGTGTATCTTCTAAGAGGTACACAACAGTCACATGCTTACTCAACCAAGCTACTGGGTTCAACATGACACTTTTAGAGTAGACAGGGAGCAGCTGGAGGAGGACAGAACCATAAAGAACTTCACATCTTTGAAACCTCAGGATAACAAGGCAACAGGGAAACTCCTGCTGGATTACCTGGCACCTGCAATGTAGTTAAAGGTTTACTGAAAGGAACTCTGTTCCTTGTAATTTTAGCGGATCCCTTGGAAAGGTCTCACTTCAAGTGAGAAAATTAAGAATCAAAAATTTGAGACTGATGTCTCAAAATTCATGCAATGAAATATTGCATAGTCAAAGAGCAAAAGGGGACAGTCAAAAAACAATACACCAAAATATTGAATCGAAATTAAGATTGCCATGCAATCATTAGACAGGAGCTTGCCATGAAATCATTAATACCTGCAATCCCAAAACTTAAAGGAACTGGATCATCAGTAAACTATCTACTCATCTCTCAGGTTTTTTTCAAATGATGCAACACATTCAAAAGCTAGCAAGCAAGAGGAGACAGATGTACAGGTAAATACAGACAGCACAGACACTGTCCTGCACCTTTCTGCCTGCAAGGCAGAACCATATAAGCTTCACTTCCTTTGGAAACTGAGCTAAAATACATATTATACCCCCAATACTATTTACTGAGCAAACATACCTCTTCCTCCAAAGGAATTGTTCTTTCTGCTCCGCTAACTTATAAAAAAAGGAAATATAATAGTTCAAATCTATCGGGTGCATGAATCTAGAATGACAAATTGTGAAGGGCATGAAAAAGTGCCAGGCAACCCCCCCAGAACACTGAGGGGATGCAAGGGAGCTGTGTCTCTCTCCTGCCACTGCACAGTCTCTCCATTCCCATATCACACAGAAATGCTGAGGCCATGCAGTTGCCCCTCAGACTCAGATAAGGTCAATATTTATCTCTGACCTCAGCCCTGGCACCGTTTTGCTACTTGCACCACCCTAAATTTAGCTTTGTAAGCCTCGACACAAAGTGCACTGTCAACACTTACAAATGCATTTGTCACCTTTAAGGAGTGAAACAAAAACAATCAAAACCTTTACAAAAATATTTAGATAGATAATAACTCCACAAACTTTTATGACACAGCATTTACCCGACTAATAACTGGCTTTAGAAAAACTCCTCCAGGCTTCCTATTACCTCACTATTTATACAGAGTTGATAAAGCTGACGGGACAGAAATGCCTGTTTGGGGCCTGCCATTTACTTAATAAACTCGTGGCATGAGGTACAAGCCAAGGATTGACCACTTCTGAAAACCAGGAGCCATCAGTCACACGCCAGCATCCTGCAAGTCCTTCAAGGGCCTTAGGAGCATCTCTAGTCAGCCATACCAGGGCCCAGTTGTGAAATTTTCCATTCCACTTCACAATATCCCTGATTTTATGGGAAGTTTAAACCCATAAATAATCATTTTGCATAATAAGTAAAGAAAAGAAAATGCATCTTTGTGCAATATAAATGTGGTTTGTGTAATCTGTAAAAGGAGTAAGATTTCAGTTTTTGTAATGCAGTCCATTTGAGCAAGGATCAAGTTTAACTTGAAAACTGAAACGAAAGTTACAGGATTCCCACACAACAATAAGACTAAAATGTATGAAATGGCTAAAGAATGATTTCCTTAAATATTTTTACCCATAATAATACCAAAGTCTTTTTTCTTATTTATAGTTTTTTTTCTCTTTATTCCCCCTCTTCCGCCATAAGCACTTGTGTGTTTAAAGAAGTTAAAACAATGACAAAGACATTTGCAGGAAAATCAAAGTGCTACAAGCCGAGGAAGGTCAGAAGTGTGACGTCAGAACTGAACTTTACTCTACAATGACACGTTTTAAGCCTCACTATCACATTTCAACAAACCGGTTGAATATATTTGACCAGTTTACTTTTCAGTGTAATACCTGATAGACTTTAAAAATCTACAGACCTCCAGGGTCCTCTTCAACCTCCACCACTGTGATGGGCACACAGCAAATCTAGAGGTCAATCAGATTTTTAAAATTTCAAGAAAATTCTAATGTTTTTTTTCCCATCATCATATCACTTTGTGAAAGAAAACATAAACATTTGTATGTCCATTACTAGACATGTTGAATAACCTTAGAATTGGGATAGAAGTTGATGTTTGCTTTTCTATACTAGTTATTACATTTTGAAACAAAAATTGAGGGTATATAAATACTCACTATCAAAACACAAACCAAATATAATCAGTAGATATTTCCAGGGGTATGAAAGTAAAAAGAAAAATCCTACAGGCTAATTTCTGCATCAATTTCCTAATTTTAGTTAAAAATTCCAACACCTCCTGCCATCATTCCTCTTCCTTTGTGGCATTGATCTAATATGGGAAGGATTTAAAAAATAACTCGATGGCTTATAGTTACTAGAGCCATGTGGTTCACACTCCGGTTTTCTCATCCTTGAATGAACCTTTCTGGAAGCAGGCTAATAAATGCCTCCCAAAAAGGCTCCCGAAAAACTTTCTTACTTCAAAACAGTCAGAGTTTCCGATAAAACCAAAGGTAACACCATGCTGATCATAATTTAATACACAACAACTGTAAACACACTGTGAATTCACTACTGTGAATTCAAACAGTGTCATTTGAAACTTTGAAAGGTCTAAGGATGCAGCCTGCTTTCAAGTTACCACTCTGACAAACTACACGAGACCCCACAAATCAAATAACTCAAGAGGCTTAATGCTCTCCCTGGGCTCCCCAGCAGAGTGCTGAGGCACTGGGGAGAAGATGCTAAGGCAGCTCCTGCCTTCAATCAGCTCAGGTAACAGCACTGGTGCAGCAGAGAGAACTAAACTCATTTAAAACCTTTTACCACAGCTCTGCCATTCCAGACATACGTCATCGTGGCCATTAGGGAGTTTCAGAGTACTTTAAGTTTCCCAAATCTACACGGCGCCATGGTTTTGTGCTGAACTGGAGCATAAAAGGCCCTGAATTTGGAAACCAGTAAGTAAGTCCCATGTTCACACAATCCATGGAAATGTTTCAGGGGGTATGACAACATGAGGACAAAATGCTTGGATTATTCAGCACCTGATAACTAAGGATGATCTCCTTCCTCAAGCATTTGTTCAGTGATTCCTCTTTATGGCATCGTTTCAGGCTGAATATGGACAATGGCTGTCAAACACAAAATATTTACTCAGTGAAACTACAAGGTTGGTCAGTAATTACAGAAAAAGTTTATGCACTCCATCAGTCTGACACATTGCATACAGAACAGAGATTTCTTAAAAGGAGACTATTTTGTCTGGAAGATACTTTCTATGAATTGCCACCCACTATGCCCTTTGACTGTGGTGGTTTTTGTGGCAATAATATAAACCTATAGTCATCTTGATTTGCTATTTTTTTTTTTTTAAGACAACCTGTGCCTTCTTCCCCTGAAGAGCTTAAATTCCCAACATCTTCCTTAAAATCCAGGATTAAACTGAGAAAGTGCCAAAAGAATCACAAAGGCACTACCCTTTTTGGAACTTTCAGACAGGCTTTCTTTTCAGTCAGAGACAACTTGTAAGTTGCTTTTTATAATACTATGATAGCAAAGGCTACTTAAGTGGACAGATTGACAGATAAGAGAAAACAAAAATATTTTTCCTTTGAGAAGACACTAGTCTGCACTTGGACAATACCAAAAGCCCCTGCCAAGCAGAAACAAGTTTAGAGGTCAAAACCTAGTGCCAGTATTGCTATCTCGAACAATAATCACTGTATCCAAAGAATGCCTTTGCTGCTGCATTAATATTTCTTCTGTGATGAAGGAAAAATGCAGACTGAACTTCACAGGATTGCCAGATGTCCTGCATAATTAAGAAGTTATGTTCTAGTGGCCAAATCTAAAGCCTTATGAAAAGCCTTTATGATATGATTTTTCCTGCATTTGTGAAGTAACTGTTGTTTTTCCAAGCACACAGGAATCAAGGCATCCAGAAAAAGTGGTTGTCATGCAGATAAATTGTACTTTCCATGCACAGTTAATCTACGTATGCACAGTTTAGTTCTTTGACATTGTCCCAGATTTTAGCATCTAAACTCTGGCAACCCTAAGACATTGCCAAATTTCTACAGACAAAGAAAGAGTCTGTTTCAGCTCCAGATGTGATTGTGACTAAGGAGCTACTTCTGACCCCGCTCCTCTCTCCCACTGACCTTGGCAAAATACTTGTAAAATGGGACTATTTATATTCATGAGCTGCCCTCTCAGAACTGGTTCCTTACTGCATCCTCAGTCTGTATATAAAATGATTACTGGGGGTAAAAGATGCAAATTTGACTTTTCTGATATCATTGACATGCAAATGTTGAACCAAATTGCTACAGGCTGGTAGGAAAGGAAAAGAAGTCAAACTGCTGAGAAATCAGCATCTTACACAGTGAGCAGACACAAGCTGTCATTCTGAAGAGCAGAGTTTGCATGGATGCAGGCAGGAAAAGCTGTGAGATGGTTTCTCACCGTTTAAAAAACTTTAGAGGACAGTGGGCTAAATGACAGAAATTGCCTGCCACAGAAGTAGAGACAGCTTTTCAACTAAATATTCAGTGGACTTCATCAGTTTAAACCTGAATCTTCAGAATATATGTCAAATGATGAAATCTTTTAAAAAAATATACATACCTCAAGGGACTTTTTATCATCTGTGTAAAACTGTCAGTCCCTAGTGACACTGTGAAACTACTGGATCAAATCAACAGCATAGAAATCGTTAGCTCAACCTTTAATCAAGCCAAAGAGAAATGCTGAGATTCCTCACATTAATGTTGTAATAAATTAAATCAACCCATTTAACTTTTTTGTATGTGCTGTGCAAGCAGTAGTCCAAATTTTTTTGGAGTATTGTAAAGAAAGTGCAAAGTAAACACTTGGAAGCTATAAATAAAGTAATAAAAGCTCTAAAATTAAACTTTTGAAGCAACAGGATGAATCCCAGACTCTCAGTGTATGTCCCTCTTAATACTAGAAAATGTGGATTACCAGGTTTCTCAAATGGTAGAAACAGGGTGATATTGCCTGACTCAAGATATGAGGATATTGCTGCAGTTTCACATGCAGGTGACTCTACCTCATCTCTCTGGGACATTTTCCTAAGCATTAGGGCCCCTCAGACACAACCATTAGACAACTACTGTGGCTTGAGCCACTACTTTACAAATGCTCCAACAGAAGCATCTTACCCATTTTAAAAACCAAAATACTTCAAGTTATCACCCCTCAGAGATAATACACAGGGAATGTCTAACTGCCCTGGAAATAAAAGCAAAGCCACGGGCAGTTACTGCAGAACAGCTGATGTACCGTAAACCAGCCAAGCCATAGCAACACACCCACCCACACAGCTACAGGATCATGGGATAAAAGGTTAACTTAGACCATTTTAGAGTAAGGAAACACTTTAGTGCTTCTTTCTATTCCTTACTTTTAGTGTGACCTCATACGTTCCTTACTGTAAACCTTCCAAACTGTGATGCAGATTAATTTCCTAATGTGTTTTTTATGATGATATTTAAAACAACATCTTCTCCAAGAGAGATGAAAGCATTATGACAAATGCTTTAAAGACAAAGACAGAAAGACAATTGAAATAGACTGGTTATAAGGATCACAATGCTGTATGAGGCAAAGATTCTTTGTCATCTGGTTTTTAAAACCACAAAATGACCCTCTCTCACCGTATTTTCAACTCTGAAACAAAACAAGGCATAGCTCTTCAAGTCTCATCAACTACAGAATTTATTGCATATCTCTAACCACCAACGCTGATAATTTTCACTGAACACATCCAGTTTGTACCTGGAAAAGAGAAAAATGATTGCTGGAAAATCATTATGATGATCCTGTGCAATGGAAGAGTTTTGAGGGCTATTAGTATGGTAACATTTCAGGCAGAACTGCAAAGCATAAATGCAGGTTTCTTAAATGCATCACATGCTTTACTGCACTTAAGACTCCAGTATTTGAATTGAAATATATAAAAATCCCCTATACAGTATAATCCAGATTGCATAAATACATACATAGATACATATATGCATATTTAATAAAGTTGTGTAGTATATAAGCAGCACTCAAATTGTTCTAGACACTAAAAATATTACGGGGAAATGTTTTAGAATCACAGTAGCCCTGCCACGTGCTGATGTGTTATTAACAAAGATTTCAATTCATGACTGACAGAACTTGTTCTGTTGCAGCAGGACAATTAATGAGCTGTCACATTCCTTTTTGGTGACGCCTGAGAGCAGTTCATCATCACTTACTCCAGCCACTGGAAAGCGTTTGTCAGAATTCCATGGAGAAAATGTATCTCTGAAGTTCTCAGTCACATCAGGTAGCCTCGAGTTTGAATGATTATGTTTGGGAAACCTCATGCTAATGTGTGTGTCTAAATAGGAAAAGAAACAAACACCCTCAGTGTCAAAACACTCAGTTCTAAGGGACTTGCAGATGGGCAAAGGAGGTAGAAAGTTTGTCTGGCAGCAAGGATTATTTTCAAGTGTGAGTTGTCACACTTGAAAAACAACAGATCAGGCCCACAGCAAGAGCAGAGTACTCTGCTGTTTTATTGTTCAGAGTACAGCCCCAAAATTGCTGACTGAAGTTGAAAACTGCTCAACCATTTATTCTTTTCACTTCCTCTGCTTTTGGGACAGTGCCTCCCATGATAACACCTGAATATTCACACACATTCTTACAAAATTAGTAACAAAATGCTTGCAAAACGTTGCAGTACTTTACTGATCAGTACCTCCGATTTAAAAAAAAAAAAAAGCTTTCTAAATTTGGATGCCTAACTGAACCTTCGGTTTCTTTCACCACAACCAAGACTTCAGCCACTCAAAGTAGTATTAATGGACTTCAGTTACAGCAAGGAATGGTTCCTGTTACTGCAAAACAGATCCCCAGTCACAAAAGACAAACCTAACAAATAACAAAACTGAAACACACAAAGGCAATTAGGAACCACTTGGGAATAACAAGATTTTAGTGAAAGGCCAAGAATCTCATGCACACAAAGAAATTTTGGTGACAAAGAATAAAATTCAGTTCTCCAATGTAATGTTTAACTGTCTCAAGCCCAAGCCCATCTCTTCTTTTTTTTATCTGATCTCCAACTCAATTCCATACATTTACTCGTGGTCACAGAACTGAGAACTACAGCAAGAAAGCAAAACAAAAACAAAACAAACCTCTCATTGCTCACTGTGATTTACCACAAATTTCAGGATTTGGAGGGAAAAGGGGAAGAGAAGAGGTGTGTGGAATTATATATTTAGAAGTGGCAAAATTATAGCCACTTTTATTTCCAGTATTATTTAATTTTTTAAATCTTTCAGAAACAGCTCATTTTTACTTTTTTGTTGCCACTTGTTCTCAAGGCACACCAAAATTCTCAAATTCCACCATTTGTCGTCACACTGATGGAGTGACAAGCCAACAAATCTGTCCCATTGGAGCAGGGAATGGCAGAAGTCAGGTTAGGGTTTCTTTTTCAGGTGAGTATTAAAGAACACCGAGAGCCTTTCTCAGGAGCTCTTGCAGCAGAGGGAGATGGTCTCATCCAGGTTCCTGATGTTCCTCAACAGACTCAAATTTCAGCATGTTCTCTCAAATACAAGATTTACAGCCTCATCCATCCAGCATTAATCCAGACCCACCCCATCCCTCCTTATTCCAGTTTCATTCTCCAGGTATCTCCAGCTATGTTTACTTCCCAAGCTTCTCACCAAAACCTTCTTGTCTAGCATGTCAATCTCATTACTCCAGACATAAAATTATCCCACCCTCATTCAAGCTCAAACCACCATTTGAGCCTCCTCTCCTTCAATCCCAGCTTCTTCCCCTCTGCTTGCCAAAACGTTGGACTTATTTTCTTCTCCACACCCACATCCCATTCTTATCCCTACTGCAATCAAATCAGGCAAGACAAGGCAAGGGAGAGACAAAGCACAGAGGAAACTGTTCTCCCGTTCAGTTCTGGGGCACAGCCCAAGCTCAGAGAAGAAAGTGCAGGCCAAGTCCACTTCAGATCAGATCATACACATGGTGATTAAGTCGCCAGGTACTCTGTTACAAAGATAAAAGAAAGCTGAGCATATGCAAAAAAAACCCCATTTTTAAAAATCCAGCTAGTCTGAGAGCAGAATTTCAGAAAGACAACACCCCACACATCCTTACCATAAAGGCCATTTCTCTTCAACTTCCAGTCTTGTCCTGCAACAGAGGACTTTGAGACAACATGCAAACCAATGAAGGAAAAAGAAAGAAATAACAAGGTAAGTTTGGTCTATGAGTCAATTTAGTAGTTTTCAGTTTGGAAAAGGGAGGCAAAGACAAATTAGATTATAATTTAGAAATCAATTTACTAATCAATTTTGGCTAGACAGGCTTAACAGAAGCTTGACTTTACTTCAGAATCCTTTATCTAACCTAACAAATGTCACCTCCTATGTCCAGAGCTAAAAAAACCCCCATACAAACATTTACTCAAATACATCTATGTTCAGCTCAGGTTTTACATTTTCATGATCCATGGCTTTATGTAAAAATGAGCTTTACATGCTTGTATTCTGAGTTCCTCAAGAGGGACTCCATGCATTCCTACTAACAAAATACATAAAGAAAAAGCAACTCCTGTACCTACAGTATATCCTGTAATTCTTGCTATCATACACCAGCTGCCCCTGTCTTTGGCATTCCAATCAAACCACATTCTTCCAGCTCCTCAAATTCCTGATAACTGGTAATACAGGTGACGAAGTGGAGGGTGCACAATCTTTTAGAAATCCAGGCAGATTGTAGCAGATGGATCTTTATTATCTACAAACTTGCAAAAAATTCTCACAAGCTGGTTTGATGCAAGACTCACAAAAGCAGTGTTGACTATTCCCCGAAACCTCTTTCTCTGAAGTGAGTCATTTAACATTTGTTATGATTTCTACCAATTTGCCTGCTATGAAAGTCGTAATTATTGGACTAGAGTTCTTTAGAGCTTTCTTGGAAACTTTCATTACATGATTTTCATTGGCCAACTTGCAGTCAACAGGGACCCAATCAAATTTAAGTAAAAAGCTGAACATTCATCTGTTTGGGTGGCTTTTCCTCAAGTGTCTTGAGAACCTTGGACGTGCATTATCTGGTCCTGAGAGTTTGCTGTTCTTCTGCAGGCAAATGTACTTTGCAACACTTAAATTTGACTTGAAGCCTCTGAAACATCGCCTGTAAACTTCCAGCACAGGCATTTTTCTCCAGATTCTCCCACAATGAACTTCTTCAAAAAGAATATTTTCTTTACCTGCTGTGGCCTCATCTTGTATGGATTGTTCCTTCTGTTTCTGAGAGCCTGCTTAATCCTATAGGCATTCCAGGAGGCTTCAAGCTTCTAATGCATATGTACAAATACTATTAATTTTTTAATATATATATTTTCTACAAGTAGATCATCAGATTATTTTTGATCTGCCTTGAACTATATACATTTATTCTGCCTGTTCCAAATACTATTATTTTAAGAATACTTACTTTTTTCCTATGAGCCCTCTCTAGCATCCTCTTTAATCATGGCATTTTTCTTTTTATCTTTACATCTTGTTCTGATAAATGGCATGTATTTGCCTCAAGTTTCCAGTATGATGTCTTAGAACAGTCCTGATCTTGCCTGCAGGGATTCTACTTCATTTACTTTCCCCTTTTATTTTAAAAGTTTTTCTGAGCCCAGATGTAGCAGATATTTTGCTTTCCACTGCTCCAACATGAATTCTGAGTGATCACTGACACTGCAATCGTTATTACAGAAATGTTCTCTGATTGCTATTTTGAAGGAGGTCCTAAATATACTCCTCAGGAAGAAGTTAACAGTTGCGTTTCCTTTTCTGGTTGGCTGCTCCAATAAACAATCACTGATGTTATCTAAACATTTCATCTGAGCACCCCACCTTCATACAAAATCTGTTCAATCTACACAAAGATATGTTTAATTCAAAAATGCAAGACCTCTGAGGGGAGAAAAATCTTCAGCTAAAATTAATATTGATATTACCTCCAACAATTTATAATTATCTGGACTTTCTTTAGACTTGTGAGATTTTCACTATTCTTAATTTAACATGAAAGCCACCTTGTAAAAAATGGCAATTGTGTTCTTTATTTTGTTCAGACTCAAACCATTCTAGTGTGTTATTTCTATCCATAATATCACTCCTAATTTCTAACCTCCTGAATAAAGCCTGGTGTAAGGGACTACCCAACTTTTTAAATCCTGTAACGTGAATCTAGAGTACTGCTGATGCAATGAGGAATTGTTACAGACCTTAGAAGCATATTTTTCTGTTCCAGAGTGTTTAGTAATGATCTCTTAGTGGTCCAGTCCATCAAAGAGCTGCTTCAACCTTCATAATAATGAAAATATTAACAAGCATCAAAAAATCCAAGCCTCAGAAGAGATGTCAGTACCCCCTTCTGATGGAGGAGAACGACATCTAGCAAGGACCCTTGCTTGTGTGGCAAGGTTTTGGTAGCAGGGGGACCACAGGGGTGGTTTCTGTGAAAAGCTGCCTGCGTGCAGTTTGCTCATTCTCTATTACATACTCTGTAGTGAGGGATGAGAATCACACGGTCTCATTTGTTTCTCCAGTTTAAGTCTGGTAGTTCTATACAGGACATTTAAAGGAAGCCACATTTATGCTGTTCAGCAAAATATACTTCAAAGCTCATTCTATCACGACTTCCTTCAGCAACCTTAAACAGTAGCATCCAAAATCAACAAAAGTTTCACACCAGGAGAGGGATTAAGAGAACTAAATTAAAAATATCCACAAGAGGTTTAATTTTTGAAGAATTCAGTCATTGACATTAAAGGCAGTTAATACTGCAGTCAGAGGGCATTGCAACACAGAGTTAAAGCATATGAACATTTTCCTCCAAAATTCACAAGATTTAATCAAAATGCTGGGGTAAACATCAGAGCATCTACAAGCTTGTGCTGTGTTATCAGAAACATTTAGGTTTCAATGATATTTAAGGGCACAATGTGACTTGAACACAGAGTTGCTATGACTGCTGTGCTACAGAATGAGAAAATGTTATAGGCACCTTAAATGCCTCTTTCAGAACACTAAACATTTATTCTGTTCCCACCACCTTCTGAAACACAGATTTAATATGTGATGATAAGTTTACACTAACACAATGAGCTAACAGACTGTTCCAGGTCCTGGTTATAGCAGTAGGAGTCTGGTTTTTTGCAAGTTTAATCCCATGAACAGAAAGATGGGATATGTATATGAAATATGGCCTATTTCTAAAATGACAGGAGAGTTATGAGCAGCCATTAAAGGTACTGAGATGTTTCCAGTTCATTCATCAGGCTAGCAAGGAGCATGCTAGAAAACTAGAGAACCATAAGCTAAAAAGCTCAGGCAGTACTAGCTCAGTAGCCACTGAGTGGCTGGAGTTCAGCATTGACTCAATACTTAAATATTTGCTCAGCTCCTTTCCCAGGATTCACAGCCCGAGAAGAATTATGTGCTACTGCAAACATGCCCTCAGCAGTACCTGCACCAGTTAGCTGTGTCTACACCAAACTTCACACCAACAGGTACAGTCTTCCAGGATAATCCTGCCTGAAAGGAGCCTCAAGGGGTCACAGAGTCATAGTGTGTCAATAGCAGACGTTTTCTATGAAAGAATAAAAGTTATCCCATATCCCCCTCTCACCTCGGAGTAGTTGCCAATTTTATTTCCCTTGTGATAAGTTCCATTTCAAGCCTCATTTCTCTCAGGGTTACAACTCCAAATGTTAATGAGCAGTTAAGCTTTTACACCAGGGATGGAATTCTCTTTGCAACTGCTGTTACCCAAAGTAGGATGAGAATCATTGGCCATCCCAAGAAGTTTGGGAACAACAGATGTACAACACATAAGACAACCAGTAACTTTTGGCCAAGATGAACAGTCAGATTCTGGAATAAGGCAATAAGGCAAAGCTACCAAGAGCAGAGAGAGAATAACTAATATTTCAGAAAATATGCTGTGAGTCCACTCTAGAAACACCACATAAAACATCTGGATCCAAAAAAGAACACAGAAAAAGGAAATCACAAAATAAAGCCTACATGTCCAGATTGCCTCCGAAGACTAGACTAGGCATTAAAATAGTGAGCTGAAACTAATTCTTTCAGCCATACCTAGCTTAGGTACAAACCTTTGCCTATTTTTGGCAGCCATATGTGAACTATCCCTCACAGAAGTGTTTATTCTGGGCTACAGAGACAAAAAATCATCTTCAGCATTTATATACAAACATATTTGATTTGTAACCTTATAAATGCATGCTATTAGCCAGCTTTTCTGTGAATTGTCTAACACATGCTAACCAAACCCAAGTTGTAGATGTTGAAGTCTCCCAGCCTTTCAAGGTGTTTCTGAAGACAAAAACTTTATAACTGCCCAATTTTATGTCTGGAATAAAAGCAAAAGTCATATGAAATATAGGAAGAAGATATTTACAGGATCAAAGATAAACATATTTTCCTAATCGTCGTATAAACAAAAAATCTCACTGACAGCCAATTATCAGTGAGTGGGAGATTATTTAATTTCCAGCATCTCATAGTAACATAAACATCTTCTCAAATTATTCTATTCCCTTATAAAAAAAAAATCCATCAAATAAGTCATCAAAAAATTATAAAGAGTCAGCATGGGTATTCTTGCAAATCTAGAGACAAATATTTCTCGGTTTGTCTATTCCAAATCTACAGAGAGCAGGCTATGGATTGGAGCCCAGTTACAGAACATACAGGATGGTAACTAAGAAACCTGAGACCAGAATTGTTGTTATAGGCTGTACTGCAATTAAGAAATATAATAAAAGCCTGTTGTTTTGTCTCAATTTAAAATAATTATATTTAAGTCACGGGTGTTCTTGAAAATTTAATTTTACTATTTTATACCCTTAATTCAAGAAGAGGTTACAGTAACTGCCTAAACTGTTTAACAAATTAAAGAGCTTCATTTTAAAAAAATCATTATAGAATTTAAATTTGTTTTGTACAGTATCCCAGAGTAACATTTTGAAGTCTCTTGTAAGATCACAAGCCATAAAAAAATGAACAAGGAAAATTAAATAGTGACCTTTTCTGTCTATAGACCTGTATTTTGGGATCTGCTGTGACTGCTTTTTGAATTCAGTGACAATGAAAGAATAACTTTTTGAATAATCCATTTCTCCACAAAATCTCTATAAATTTGCTCTCTGTGAACAAGAGCAGAACAAATACTGGCAAAACCCCAAACTGTATGCCCAAGGTGCACCCATTTCTCTGGAATTATATAAAGACAGTTGAGGTAACTCCAACTGATCTCACAACACCAAATCAACAACATTCCCCTGCTAAAGGAAACCAGTGTAATAGCATGGTATCTTAGCTCAGAGGGTGGATTTTTCTGCTATTCTTTTGTCTCCAGGGGTTTTCCACAAGAACATCTGCAGAACTTTGAGTTGCATCAGCCTATGACAAAAAAATCCTAATGGCAAATAGTTATCAACCTTCAGAAAACCTGTGTATTACTGCAATACATTCAGAATATAAAATCTCATGAAGTTTGCTGTGTCAAGAGGGTTTCTGAAGCACTTTAATTTTTTTTTTTTTTTAATCAAATAGTTATTGTCATTGCTAGATGTCATGCGCACAGTGAACTTGTGATTGTTGCAAATTCTGCCCAAGGAACTGGTCAGCAGAAAGTTAAACATATTAGAGGACTTTTTTACAAGTACTCTAATACACAAGAATCAGGTCCCACGGGCATGGGCTAAGAACAAGCCAGTCCAAACCAGAAAGAGACAGTTCTTCCCCAACAGGCAGGAAGTAACCTGCTTTATCAAAGGATTCAAGGAATTCAGATAAGTTCAAGAGAAAACTGGACAAAGGAGGAAAGGTCCATACATTGAAGAGGAAACGGACCAGCACTCACAACTAAATAATTAAACCACATCAGAAAGTCCCCCGAGCTGAAAACAGGTGGAAGTTGGGAGAGTGTAGGAAGGTGGTATGGGAGAAAAGGAAGAAAAGTATCATATGTGATCATATTTTTATCCTTCCATTGGCTTCTTATTACAGCTACTTTCTTTTCCCCCATGACCTTTAATGCACTTAATTGCACATTAGCCCTTGCAATGGACGGGAAGATGATAAGCAGCAACTTGTGATTATAGTTTTTATTGATTTTTCCCTTGGTGTGTTGCTTCTAGAGACACTGCAGTAGCAGGCAGATGCATTGGACAGACAGAAAAAGTTCTAACACACCCTTTGCCCCCAAAAGTCTGTTTAATATGACATCTTCAAGCCAAGGATGTAAAAGGCATTTAACTGTTATGAACAGATGTTAAACTTGACCTTGGACAAAGATCACAGATTAGAGACAGAATATTAAGGCAAATGAACTCTTAATCTAAGCTATTTTTATGTTTTAATATTAATGAAACTCACAAGTAACTTCAAGATTTGTTTAAGAGCAGTTTACTGAATTAAACTTCATTTCCAAAGTCTATCTTTCCTATTGAAAGCTGAAAAAATATCTTGTAGAAAGAATGTGGTTGAAGGGAGTGAAGAACCTACCCTGTGAGGAGAGGCTGGGGGAGCTGGGCTCATTCAGGGTGGAGAAGCAATGGATTTTGGGCTTTGGGGGCAAAAGTCCTGCTAGCGTCTACCCAGGAGGCCATCACAACAACAAAGCCAGGCTGTGCTCTGCGGTGCAGAGTGTGAAGATGTGAGGCAGGGTTGAGACAAGGAGTTCAGTCTAGAGGCAAGGAAAAAATGTCTCACCATGAGGGCAGGCAAGCAGGGGGACAAGGTGAAGCAGAATGCCCAGAGAAACTGTGCAGTCTCCAGCCATGGAGGTCCTCAAGGCAGGAGTGGATAGCACAATATAACAGTACAGGATACGTAAAATATGCATGGGGATGGGGATTTCATGATTGGCAAGACCATCACCACAGCCACATTCAAACTGGACCTTCTTTTCACCTTTTCACCTTTATGCTTGCTAATAACCTCCTATGTCCCACAGACTTTTTTTATTATTATTTTAATCTGATTTAAGTTTATTTGGAGCGCTTGCTTTTGGCTTTTAATTGGTTCTGAAAGTTGCTGCTTCTATTCTTCAGCCTGAAGAGGAGGTTCTATGCTTGTTTTTCTTCTTGCCCCATTATGCCATTCAGTATTACTACTACAAAAGCTTCACTTTTTGGCCTACCATGACTGCAGTCCCACTACTTTAATAAAAAGATTTTCATACAAAGACTTTTTGCTACAGGTAATTTCTCTTCATTGTGGGTGTGCTGCAAGTACATTCAAGCACTAAAAAAAATTGCAAAGGTATTTTAGCCAGCTCCACTCCAACTCTATTTGACACAAAGGCATGCAGTAAAATATTCCAAGAGTATCATTCCAGTTTTTCCAAACGTATAGACTCTGGCCAAAAATCTCTAAGTAAATATGTTTCACTTAAACTGGAAATTGCAAGCCTGCTTTCATTTCCAACAGTTCTATTTCTAACCTTGAGATCAGGTATGTGAAAGCTGCACGCTATGACACACACTCCTTTTAAATTCTCATTCTAACTGTGCTGCAGAAAAGAAGTAAAGCAGCTGCCCCTTTAAAGCAATGGCAAAGGGAATATATACCCCTCCTTATCACCCCCTGCCAACGAGATACTGTGGCATATGCAACAGAAGATACAACTGCTAATCAAAATAAAATACATTAAAAAAAAAAAAAAGAGTAAGTCATTGCAAACAGTACATATGCTTATTTAAAGCAGTAATCTCTCTGGTCTAATCTAGTTACATACTTTCGTCTTTTCTAAGAGTCTGCCCACAGCAGATAAACACACAAACCTTCTTGTGCTGCACCAACTGACGTCAGCAGTCGCTTAGGAACCGCCTTTGGTGCAAAAGTGGTAGTACCGAAACTGTGTTTACAATTGAAAAAAGAATGAAGTATGCAGGGCTCACCAGAGCTCTGGGAAGAGAGGCACAAATTTATACATGTAAACTACAAAAGAGCTCCTTGGAAAATTCAGGGGGCTTTCAAAGACATTTTGTCTGCTCAAATATCTCTTGGTGAATACCGAGAGCAATAGACTTTTTTTTTAATATATTTTTAATGGTAAAATTTTCACTCGGCCCAGAAAAAAATAAAAAAAACCTAGTTGTCAGTTTTGTCAGTTTGGAATGTAAGCTCTGAGCTTCCTTCACTTCTGTATAATCTGTAAATGAAAATTCAAATCCAGTAACAACTTTATTGGGTAACCGTTTATAGAGACAAAGACCTGTTCTTCCCACAGCAAAAAAAAAAAAGATGTCCAAAACAGCCTGTACCAATAGAAATATTCATTCCATCACTACTTTCTAAGTAGTCAGCTCTTTAGGAAATCTAGTATTTAAGGAACTTAGCAATGCTGTATTTTGAATAACTAAGTAGAAAAATTATTCAGAAGACCCTGAAGAATAAACAGCATAAAACTGCACAGATGCAAAGCTGCTTGAGACAACTTCCCAAATAACCTGAAATTACAATTTCAGAATTTTAATTTTGAAAAAATGTGCGTGACAACTCTATGAAGAGGCTTACTTATTAGTCCATTGTAATTTGCAGGTAAAACTCAAATTCTAAGTTGCCTGATACCTTCCATTCTATAACAACATTCTAAAGTTTCTAACCATTTCTAACCATTCCTGGAAATCCATTGAATAAGGAAAAAAAAAAATTGGATAATCTATACAAGATTTAAAAATGGCATTTAAAGTGCTAGATACAAGTATTATACCTCTAATAAGCACTCCCCAGCTCCAGTATGGAAATGAAGCAGTTTTCTCATCAGAGATGGGCCTAATAGGAAAGCACTGTAATGTTAGACATCATAACAGAGGGAGTCTGTGTCCTGTGTGCTCACATTCCTCCTGCTGGCTCTGAGAAAACATGAAGCAAGAAGCTAAAACTCGAGTGGCCAAAAAAGGACACTGCAGAGAAGAACACGGAATAATTTGAGTCAATATTACAAAACCCAGAATGCTTATTTTCATAGTCTTTTGACACATATCCAACATGAAACCCCACATTCAAAAGTCCCTCTCAACCCCTGAACTGTAATTATTTACTCAGACCTGAGGGGTTGTGTGTGTATTTATCACAGCTTTTTGCTGCACACATCTCTAACTAAAAAAAAAAAAAAACCACCAAAAAAACTAACAAACACCAAACTGCACAGAAAGAGAACATCTACCTAATATAGCACCTGCCTAATATAATCACTACCATACATTTAGGAAGGCTAACTGGAATATATGTTATATCAAATGCAAGTGATCAAAATCAGGAACATTCTCCCTTCACCAAAAAAACCTCAGCATTCATATGCAAAATGGAAAAACTATAGAAAAGGCAGTAAACAGGGGTAAACCTGTCTTTTTAAATACTTAGTTCCTGGCATGCAAAGAGTTTTACCAACTCTCTAAAACCAAAACAAGCCACAAGAGCAAGTAAAACCAACTTGATCTGAAGCAGATAATGACTGATCTTATTCATCTCAGTGTTTTTTTGTCTTCTATCAGGAGTGGGAGAAAGCTCTGATTCCAATTTAGGGGTGATTCCAATGCACCCCTGAAGAATATTGTCTCTGGATAAAGCCCAGAGGCAATTTGGGCCAAGAATAGCTATATGATCCCAAACTGAAACATTTCAACACCATCTAAAGGTCTAAGTAGTTTATCTGGAAGTGCAGCAGAGAGATCTGAAGAAAAAAAATGGCTCTACTAAACTCAGCAATGCCTTACTTATTGATTCAGATAGAGTTCTGAAATCACCTCAGCTTGCTTTCTGATTTACATGTCTGTACCTGGGCTCTAAGTCAACTTTTCCAGAACTCTGAATTTACTTCCCATCGCACCTCTCATCATGACATCTGAAAACTGAGTTGCCAGTCTCCTACTACCCTTGGAAAACAAAGCATCGCTTTTCTGCTACTGTATCTGGAACCAATCAAGGTGCTGAAGGGAACAACTTGCTGTTCAAACTGCTGTACTTAGAGAATTTTGAGGGGCTAGAGCGCAGTTCCATCGTGCTTCCATGGACAGCAGCAGCAGGAAACTCTGTTCTCCCAAGTCCCACTGCTGGTAAACCTCCCAAAGAGAGACTTGCAGAAGCCACCTGGATCATCTTTTCAATATGATTTGGGATAGGAAGAAAAGAGCAAGAAACAAATGTCCAGTTGTTACCAAAACATGCAGCCTGTGCACTAAGCACACACTACGCAGAATTCTAGTCAGAATTATGCTCCCACAATGACAGCACTGTGACCCACAAAGAGGTAAGGCTTACTGGGGAAATTGTTTTGTTGTTCTAATAACTGGTCTTGGAAATGGCCAAGTTTTAAGTGTCTTTTCCCCTCTTCACCCTCCCTTTTGTAAATGTTAGCTAGTTAATTTTAAACAAACAAAAACATCACCTCACTGCCTAAATAGATGACACATGCCTATGAGCAATGTAATGCACTATAAACATGAAAACCATCTTATCTGCAAGCAAAATGTGAACTTGGAGATCCAATGAGAAACTGTCTTCACAAACAAGTTCCATTTCTTAGAGTGGGGCAAAAATAACTCTGAGCATCAGAAAAGACTGAGGCAAATGAGTGGTAATCAATGTTAATAAGTCTTTGTGCTTTCTGGTCATTTAGTGAAAAGAAATTCTACGAAAACTCATCTTTTGCTTGAAAATCAAGCTTCTTTTCTTCATCCTTTTATCTGCTGTCCATTTTACTACTCAGGGCTCCACAAGAATAGACTGTGATCGATCCTGTTATTTCTTAATAGATACAACACAAAATACAATACCAGTGAAACAACTTTCTTTTACATCCCAGCAGCAGCAGTGAACCAGGCCTCATGCCAGATCAAAACTTGTTCAAGCTCATCCTCCAAAGAATGGTCAATAACCCATTTCTATCTAGTAAAAAAGAGGGAAGTTGTAGTCTCTGCAACAAGGGCACAGAGCATAAAAAAAATTAGCCAGTAAATAAGTCAGCATTTAATTTATATTGGTGCTGTCATTGCTAGAGAGCTCATTTCCATAACTGGTAAAGACTGAGGAGCAACAAATTAAGTCCTTATAACATCGCAAGAAATACACTGTAATGTTTCTCTACATAGAAGAGCACCTTCCCAAAATTTGAATAAACATCTCAACAAGGAGTATCAGGACAATAAACACACTTTTTCAGTAAAAGGGTAAGTGCCTCTGTGAGGAGCACAAATGATGAAATCCTTAGAAGTTTTGTCTTATGACTGAATTACCAGGCAACTTGGGCTTGGATGTTTATGCTCTGTCAAATTTCACTGAAATAAGCAACGATTTCAAATACTAAGGATGAATTCTCCAGGCTGACAAAGTTGAGGCTGTTCAAGAGAAGAGAAGGCTGCATGGAGACCTCATAGCAACATTCCAGTATCTGAAAGGGGCCTAAAGGAAAGCCAGGGAGGGACTCCATCAGGCACTATAGTGACAAGACAGGGAAAAATGGCTTCAAACTGAGAGAGAACAGGTTTAGATTAGAAATTTGGATGAAATTTTTTACTGTGAGGGTGATGAAGCACTGAAATAGGTCACCCAGAGAAGCTGGAAGTGTTCAAGGCCACACTGGATGGGGCCCTGAGCAACCTGGTCCAGCAGAAGGTGGCCCTGCCCATGGCAGGGGGGTGGAACTAGAACATTAAGGTCCCTTCCAACCCAAACCATTCTACGATTCTATGAATGATTGCGTGACAGAAAGGTATTTGAATTAAACTACAATGCATGCACACATACACTGTGTGTTGATATATAAATTTGTCTGCATTTTTTTGGGATATAACCCTCTACTCGATGAAGACCTAACTTACATTAAGGTCTTCATTAAATAGAGGGTTATACCCCAAATAAATTACCCTAGATAAGTGTATCCAAAAAGAAGGAGGTTGTCTCTCCACTTCAGAGACAATCTGGAAAACAGAAATCTGTGGTAAGGGAACAAAAATTCTTTACCAAGTCCAGGCACAATTGTAGAATCATAGAATTTTTAAGGTTGGGAAAGAATTTTAAGATCATCAAGTCCAGCTAGGTTTAGCACTACCACCACGTTCACCATTAAACCATGTCCTCAAGCACACTAACCACATGCTTTTTGAACACTTCCAGGGATGATGACTGCACTGCTCCCCTGGGCAGCATATTCCAATGCTTTACAACCCCCTCCATGAAAATATTTTTCCTAATATCCAATGTAAACCTCTCCTGGGGCAACTTGAGGCCATCTCCTCTCATCTTATTGCTGGCTGCCTGGAAGAAGAGATGGACGCCCACCTGGCTGCCACCTCCTTTTAGGCAGATGTAGAGTGATAAGGTCTCTCCTGATCCTCCTTTTCTCCAGGCTCAATATCCCCAGCTCCCTCAGCTGCTCCTCACAGAACTTGTGCCCCAGACCCTTCCCCAGCTCCATTCTCTGGACTCTCTCCAGCCCCTCAATGTCCCTCCTGAACAGAGAGGTCCAGAACTGGGCACAGCACTCGAGGTGTGGCCTCATGGCCTCACCAGTGCCAGGACAGGGGACAATCCCTGTCCAGGTCCTGCTGGCCACACCATTGCTGGTCCAGGCCAGGATGCCACTGGCTGCCTTGGCCCTCTGGAGACACTCTGGCTCATGTCCAGCTCCTGTCACCAGCACTTCCAGGTCCTTTTCTGACAGACGCTTTTCCAGCCACTCTTCCCCCAGCCTGTAGCGCTGCAGGGGGTTGTTGTGACCTGGCAGGACAATGTCTTATATTAGAATTTAACAGGAAAATAAAATAGGAAACAGGAAATTATTTCTTCAAGGCTTTTTGTCTTGTATCATAAACTTTGGGGATATATTTATGCTTTAGCTTCTTGAAAGGGCTATGATTTCAAGAATCAGTGCAAGCTCAGACCTAAAGCTTCAGTCATGAAAGATGTTCAGAGGAAACTCGAGAGTTCACAAGAACAAGTTGGTTAAGACTAGAAAAAGCTCCTTATAAAAGATGCTGAATCAAACAGTTCAATTAATTTCTTGTCAATGAAAATAAATCTATATTGGTGCTTGAAAACACTGATGTAGAAACTTCAAACTTACTAACACCATAAGACTGAGTCACTTTACTACGGTTAAACAATGTTGACTCCCACTTTCACACTGAAACAGTTTTAATTAATTGCCTCAGGCCACAGAAAATGAGCTACTACTCTGCAAACTAGAAAATGCAGTTTCTCAGTGTGTATAAATGGTAATTAAAAATTATTACAACTGCTTAAACAAAGACATTCTGTACAGTTCACAGTGGTTATCAAACTAGTCAGAATATTAAGCTGTATGGTTTAAGTGTCAAAATGAAAAAGCTGTTATTTAATTTCAATAATTTTTGATTATATTTTTGACATTGGCAATTTTAATAATATAAAAGGTTGTGTAGTTCTCTTGAAGTTAGGAGACTTCAGTGTGCATATATAGGGAACTTTACAATATTTAGTCATCAGAATGGTTCAGTCATTAAACAGATCTGAAAATGGGGTGGGGAAGTAGGTATCTTCTGTGAATGTTGGACATTCTAATTTTCTTTTTTTCTCCTTTAAAAAAATGTTTAGATTTTGGGGCATAAGGAGGTTTTTTTTAAATTCAAGCTTCAAAGTAAATGTCCTAACAATCATTACCAAGTAACCAGCACAGCAGAACACAGTAACTCTTCTGTCAAATAAAACCAATAAAGCTGCACAAAGAACTTACAAGAAGCTGTAGAATGAACAGTATTAATTATCATGTCAGTACTCCTAATTTTCATATTGGAAATTGGAAACATTTTGAATACTTAGTTGAAATTTTCTGACAAAATATTGTCTTCTGAAAGTACTATATTTAAGCATTTTGTCAAAATAAGAATCCTTTACAAGTGTTCCAAGAAAAGAGAGACTAAAACTCTCTCATACATAATGAAAGCTAAAAAATACAAATCTCTGACAGCTTTTCTTAGCATTTTAACAAAGCAACAAAAAAATCTGTAATCTTATCATGAATCAAACTATATATTAAATACCAAAGCAAACACTTAAGAGATTCTGAAATCGCTTCTGTTTGATGCTTGTTTCTGACCAATAGATAAAAGGGTGACCTTTACTTTTCCTCAACTCACACATGGCTGTAACCAAGCTAATTAATTAATTAAAATCTGCACACAGGACATTTGCATTGAGAACCAAGCTCGTAATACATAAGAAAGACAGATTTTTGACTGGAGGCCACCAGACAGTGAGATTTAAAAAATAAAGCAGGGAAATCAGATTAGAATTGCCTGGTCTGGCCCGGGGTTTTATCCCCGATGGCACTAAGCATTTACAGGAAACATTGGCTAAATTCACAGAGCATTCAACTTCTGACAGTTTGTCAGCCACAACAAGGAGATCTGGCAAAATATTTAAAGTCCTGTGGGCTCCTTTTCCAAATATTTAATTTATCAGAAAGATTAATGGCAGAATGGAATTCAGCACAAAACATCCACCCATGCCCACCCAATTTCCTGAGCAGATTTCACAGAACACTGTACCATTAGCAGCATTACATACAGCTGGTTTAGGGCCACTAAAGAGGAGTCACTGTGCCCCTTTTCTTGAGATATTATAGGGTCATTTATAGCTCTTTACAGTCATTAGAGTGGATGACTGCTAACAGCCAGTCTTCAAAGTGCTTGCCAAACTGCCTCAGTCAATGAATAATTCTCAACTATTTATTACAAAATATTCCTAATCATGTTTTCAGTTGAAAAGTCTTTGGTCTATTTCAGCTCCTCAGTGTATTTGTGCCAACAAGCCACACTTTAACCAAAGACCTTACAGAACACATCCCTGGCAGTGTTCAAGGCCAGGTTGGGTGGACACCTGAGTGCAAGGTGTCCCTGCCCATGGCAGCAGGGAATAGAATGAGATGATCTTCCATTCCATGAATCTCTGATATTCTGGGAATTATGGTGACAGAGGACCCTGCACATCCTTCATACTTCACACCACATTTTCTAGAACACATTGCCATGTACAATCCCTACCAAATAGATAAAGCCCTAAATATTGCTTATTTGACATTATAAAATTAAAAAGTTCCAACTCCATCTTCTGGCTAGGAATAATTGAAATGGAAGACCGAAAACAAGCGAATGACTTCAGCTTGACTTTAGGCTTTACTTACAAACTTCAGGCTTCTAAAGTTTCCTCTTTATGTGATTACAGCTTTCTCTCCAGTTTATTTTTCACTTCCTTCTTAGTTCTCCCAGGTTTGAGTTTGATCTTTGTCTTCTTCTATATAATCAACATTTTTGTTAATGTTTCGGTTTAAAATATGTGAATTTAATGAAGAGCAAATTTCCTCCTTATCTTCCTGAATATTATTTTAAAAGGTAATAATAATACAATTAGGTGATATGTAACAGTCCTTGTGTTAGGAATGCATCATTAGTTGCACAATGCAAGATTTAATATTTCAGATTTCATAAAGCAATATGAGCTAACAACTCCAAACAGCAGGGCCACAGATGTTTTCACACAATTTTCTCTTTGATCACAAACTTTGAGCAGACAGTAGAAGAAAACACAAAAAGTTCACAAAAGAAACAGATACCTGAAGTCATTTCTGTCTATTCCTCAGCAGCTGAATTTGTTCAAAAGATGAAATGAGACACATGGTGCTCCTGCTTCTATCCCTTCTGCAAAAAATTGTCTTGGTGGCTTAATGCACCTTACACTGGTGATTCTACTGAAGGGGTGACAGAATAGATAAGCAGATAGCCCTACAAAATGAGCATACCAAGGACCAGGAGTCATTATAAAAGCAGTAAGCAAATACACGATTGGATTGCCCAGTTCCACATTACAGAAAATTGCAAACTGGGTGGAACAAAGGAACTGGCAGTAACAAAGTCATAGGAACTATTTCTCCCATGAAATTCGGCTTGGGCTTGAAATATTAATGAGAAACTGCTATTTTCATCATATTTTCCTATTTCTTCATATTCACATATGTGAATTTTTGGCAATGTGAAAATTAAAAGCCAAGGAGGTTTACTACAAGGAGCTAGACAGAAGCTTCCTGACTGTAGCAACTTACTTCTCTGGAACTTCAGGTACCCACAAAAGTCAGAAAAATCATCACATAGAAGCATCAGAGGGACAAACATTTGCTGCCTCAGTATGAGAGGATTTCTCCTTCTGCATTCCCAGGTAATAGCTTTTCTTCACTACCACATTACACATTTAGCCCTGTAGATGGAAGCATGATGAATTGATGAGAGTCCAAGACTCAGAAGGTGACTCACAGAAGTGTTGTTACAGTTTTATAAAGTTCTCGTTTTATTTCACTCCAAGAATTATGAAGAATTTTCACATAAACAGAACAGTAATAAAGTGCTGTTTTAAAGGAGTGCCAAATATTCTGGTGTTTGGAAGAGCCTAATTCACGTGTGCCCTTTACCAGTTCACTCTGTACTGATGTATCAATGCTGTGTGATTCTGTCTGTGACCACACGATCTTCAATTGTTCTTCAAACAAACCCTCTGCTCCATTTATGTACAAGTCTCACTTAATTATCTAAATTGCACCTTTCCATTCAAAGCCTTTGTGAAAACTTTGTGTAAAACATTGTCTGTTGCAGGCATGGTACCCCATTTGGCTGCAACTGCTGAATTTTAACTACCTGTTTGCCATATTTCAGCCACCCAATGTTGAAGCTTTTTGTTCCTTTACATCAAACAGACAGCGCAGAATATATGGCTCACTCAAGACATGTAAAAAAAACACAGAGGCTTTTGGGCACATGGGGATGCTCTTTTGACTGATTTATCGGGAAGCTGTAAACACATCCATTCTTTACACAGCAGCGCCATTAGTTCCCTTAAATCAGCACAACTTGGCATGGCCACAATAAAGCTGCAGCCCTGCCCTCCCTCTGCTGCTCATTCCCATCCCTGGGTGACTCCCTCCCTTTTGCAGCAAAAGCCTTTACGCAGACACGTGGCAAGGAGCTCCAGGAAAGAAGTGATTACTTTTAACACGGATTAGTTCCCCAATTTAGTTCGCTGTGTAGTCTCATGAAGGCTTGTGTCAGCACAACGGGGGATGGTGCCAGGGCAGGAATGAGCAGACAGGGCTGGGAAGGACCACTCCTCTCAGTGTTAGTGCCATAAAGCATTCAGGGAACTGGAATATTTGAGCAGAGGTGTTCAGATTAGAAACTCTATGTCCAAAGGTCAATATAAAAAAATTCACTTTTTGTGACTATATAAAAAACTAATCTAGATTGGACATAGTTCTTAGCATCAAAAAATTATGCTCTGACCTCAGAACTCATAATTTTAATCAAGACCTGCACTGCAAATGTACCTCCCAGCCAACAAAACCTGCTGTTGGACCACACATTTTACTTGGTTCTGCTGCTGGTATTATGAGCAAAAAAAAAAAAGAGGCAAAAAAAAAAAAGGGAAAGGAAAAAAAAAACACCTAAAGAAAAACCCCACCAGCCCACCAGTATGTGAAGGAACAATGAGGAAGACTGGGGGTGGAGGGGAATAGAACATAGCAGCAAAATACAAGAGGTCAGCATTCCAATTTTTTAAAAGTAAATAAATAAAGGAGGGTGGGAAGAAAGGAAGGAGGTATAGCAAAGTTACTGAGAGCACTAAATCACTTGATTTTAAGTCATTGAAGTCTTGGCCTCCAGCATGCATCTTAACAAAAACATTTCAAAAACAAATATACAGAGGATAGATACAAATATTCAATATACAGAGGATAACACTTTAAGTCAATAATGGTTATAAAATTATCATCCCAGAAGGAAACTGTAGTGGAATATGAAGACTGAGAAAAATCATCTGCAACTGTAATCTAGAGCAATGAGAATGAGAAACGAGCTCTCTGTTCCACAGGATTTTAGCAAACTGTTACACCCTATTGATTAGTTAAGGACTCAAATTCTGTGTGGGCACCAAACACATTGGGAGGAAGCCTAACACCAAAGAAACTGGGAACAAGTCAGTTACTTGGACACAGCAAATAAATAAACTGTGAAAATCGCAAAATAGTAAAGGAAAACTTGTGACATGCCAGGAAAATTTAGAGATGGCTATGGCATGCCTCTCTGTTACTCCCCCTAGCTTTTATCCTCTGAAAATCCAAAACAAACAAAGAAGCCCAATGACAGGTTTCCCACAGGCTGAAGTTGTGATGTTCTTGGGTGGAGATGTAGAGAAACTTCCTATTCATAAGAAAAAGGAAGGTTTTCATATCAGGAGAAAGGGCCTGGAGGACAGAAATGTATCTACATAATTTCCACTGTCAATCTTAATGATTACATGGAAATAAAAAACATTCCCCACAAAGATAGCTTGAAAATAAAAAGACCTGGAAGAAAGTTATTCAAATTACACAATGGGAATAATAATAATAGTAATAATAATAATAATTTTTAAAATGCTGCCCATTTAAGGGATTCTAATTGTGATTTAGGATTATGATGAGGACACAAAACAAAGAAAACACCCCTTTGTGCTGCTCAGAAAAGCATGGAAACATTCCTGATGCACAATATTTTCCATGCAAGGTGATCTGACTGCTGGCCATTTTAGCTTCATGCACTTTAAAAAAAAAAAAAAAAAAAAAAAA
>VYXD01003817.1:1313146-1330645 GCA_013397195.1 Hylia prasina
AAGATTGTCAGTCACTTTCTTCTTGTTTTGAGTGGAATTTTCTACAAAATAGTTCATAAGAGTCACAAAAGCATTTTGCTTATTTGTAAAAATCACAATCAGAAGCAGATGGTAGGGACCTTAATCCCTTTTCTTTCATAGCACCCACCTATTTGACTGGTTCTGTTACAGAACAAACAGTATGAGACAAGTTGACTTGTCATGACACTGACAGATATAAACCAAATGTTTTCCCAGGAACTGGACAAAACATCGCTGATTTTGTTGAAAAACATGCAGTCCCTTACTGTAATGCCTGAAAGATGAAATAGCCAAATAGCATCCAGTTCCATCTGTTATTACAGACTTATCTTTTGAAACATGCATGTATACCAAACAGTCTGGCTGAGAACCCACAAAACAACAACTGAGTATTGTCAGCTCATAAAAGCACTTTGAAAATAGCTAACAAGTGCCAGAATGAAGATCAAATACAGATAAATAAATAATATTAAAAGTTATGCAGAAATGGAAGTATGTGATCATGTAACTCCTATTTCCTTCATTGAAGGAAAACTGACCCAGCTTAGAGGGCTAAAATACTAAACAAGGATAAAACAAAATATCCAATATGCCTGATGTACTGCATAACTTGCAGGAATTGCCCCAGAAAATTGGCAGAATTGCAGGACATAATTGAACCCAACCTGATGACACCATAGCCTCCATTTTACTGTCCAGAAATGAAGATGCAAAGAAAATTAAGGACAAAAATCAAAATTGCGATTTCCACATCTTGCTTTGTTAACATCTACACTAGCTCTTTATTGATTACCCAGATTTAAGTCCCAATACCCATTGACTTCAACAGTAAAACTTCATGTCTTGCAGCTGAGCCAACACAAGCACACACCAAATGCAGCCCTCACCAAGCAGTAGCCACATGCAATGTCCTAGCGAGGCTGGGCAAGGCAGCCAAAGTACTCTGAAATATCAGCAAAACCTGCTGCTCTTCCTTTTTAACGGCCAATAAAGCCCTGGAGTTTCAGCCACCTCCACATTTTTTTTTTTTTTCCTAATTTAAGTAAAATACAATTGGAGAGAAACCTGTACAAAGGTCCCAGGCCACACAGACAGTGATCACCATTTGGAATGCAACCCCAGTGACCAGCTAACCATAAATGACACTGGCCTGCAGTCCAAAAAAAGCCCTAAGAATATGGGCTGCCAGACTCTTACAGCCAAGGCAATTTATCATAAGTGTGCAGAAATGAAGATACTCAATCTTTCTAAGCCTTGTATCCAAGGGTTTGGGGGGGAAGGGGAGGGGAAAGCAGGGTTTGAAACTGGGAAGGTTGGGTGATTTGGTTGGTTGTCTCTTTTTCCTTCATGCTTTTAATAGGGATTAAAATCTTCAAAAATAAACTGAAAATCCAAGTATTTGAGCATTCAAATTATATTGACTTTTTAAGCACTGCACAAACTGAACGTGTATTATGTATTAACCTCGATGCTTTAACAACCTCTGGCCTTCAGCTATGTACTATAATTCTAGTTTGTTAAAATCTAAGTTTATTTGTGTGTTTGCCGATGTAACAAAACCACGGAAAAATAAAAACACAAAAATTTAACCTGTTGGTCACTGTGTGATTTTTCTCTAAAAAACCCAGCCATAGCTAGCCACGAGGCAATACCCATCCCAACAATATACATCAATGTTAAGCCAGTGTAAATTTGTTTACAGTTTTTAAGTGAAATACAGAGGATATGATGATTTTCTGAGATAAAACACACACTCCTTTCAACACTAACTGGTTTATATTGGTGGCTAGGTAACCACTGGAAATAACTGAATTTTAATCAGCAAAGAAAAAGGGATTTAGAAAAAAAAAATCCCTTGCTTTAGAGGTTAAGCCTCAGGTAACATTAATTTTGAAAATTATGTTTTAATATGCAGCACACAAAGATACTTCAGACTAATTTCTGGAAAAGGTGGCGATATCCAAAATGTTGCTGAAACTCGCAGAGCACTTGATTTTGGCAACTAGGGAAGGCCATTTTCACACAGATCACAAAAATGTGATCGTACGTTTTCGAGAACCAAGCGCAGCTACAACTCTCTTCACAGAAGCAGCACGGAAAGTTTAAAGAAATCTAAAAAAAAAAAAAAAAAAATTCCCAAGCAGCGCTCCGCAAATTCTCTGGAGCGCCGTGGCCGCAGTCGCAAGCGGAGGGCTTGAGATGGAGCCAGTCTCTCCCTTTGTAACAGGCGAGTTCAGCTTGCAACACTATCAAAAATAAAAGAACTGTAAGCTAATTGCTGGCAAGTATGACGCAAGCGGTTTCCTCGGTAACAGCCCAAGTTGCTGAAGTGCCTGATCCAGCATTTCCTCATCTGTTTGCACTCACACCAGCAGTCTGACAATGTAGTCACTGCATCCTGTTTCACTCAGCGGCCAGAGAAACGCTCAGCTTAACCCTTGAGTTACATCTTTCCACTGAGCTCAGCTCAAACCAACTTCTTGCAGCCAGCCTTTGTGCAGGCGTTCGCATTTTCTCACGACTTGGCAGCAGCTGTCCACGCTGCCTTTTTTATTTTTCATTGAGAAGGAAAAGATGAGAAAGAAAAAAATTTAATTTTTTTTTTAAAGTATCTTTCAATTTGTAACTTGTACTTGCACTACTGAAAGCTTCGGCCACAAATTAAATTTAAAGAAATTAGTCACCTGCAGACCTTGCATAAACAAATGAGTTATATGTATTTCTGATCTTAACTTTATAGCTACAGAATTTTCCTGATTTTTATGCTATTCTTAAAGTAAATTAAACACAAATATCAAGATTATCTATCAAACTGCTTCTCATTCAATTCAAGTAGATGTAGACTCATTTATAAGTAGCTGTAGGCTCATTAGAAGTAACAAACATATTTTTAAAATGTATCCAAAAAAAGCATATACACCAAGGAATAAAAAAATTTCCCATTTTGATCTAAAAAAATGCAGAGAGCTTGAATCTCATCAGTGTGCAGGGAAATTGCAGATCCTGAAGAAAAAAAAAATTATAAAAAAGAACAAACGCTGGCCTTTCTGGCAATCTATTGAACACACGAAAAATAGATTATTTTACAGACTACTTCTTATACGTGAATTTGAATTTGAATTTGATCATTTCTGGACATGAATAAACATGAAACAAACTATTTTCAGCACGGAGCTTTTCTGTGCTGACATCAGTGCTTATCCGGTGTAAAACACGACAGTTTTTCTGTACTATGGGAATAGTTGTGGGCCACAAAGAAAGCAAAAGGGTGAGATAAAAGTAATTGTTGTTGTTGTTGTTAAAAATTCTGGGTAATTCTTCACCAAGAAAAAATGCACATGAAATTCACTGGTGAAAAAGTCTCCCCCCCTTCACAGAGTGATCTCCTCAGTGCACTTTCAAATGGGAAATCCCCCTCGAGCACTCTGAAATGATGACGGCCAGCCAGAACAACCTGTCACAGCAGCTTCCTGACCACCAAAGAGAACTGGGTACCGAAAATGTGAAGGTGCAGGCACGAGGCAATGGCAGGGACTTTTCAGAATTCCTTTCCCCAAAGCTTGCTCACTCAGGGGCCGGTTCGCATCACGCCAGAACTGCTCTGCAAGGAGATCGAAAACATCCCGGTTTTCCACTAACTGGCACTCTCATTCTTTCTAATGCTCTGTTTCTCCTTTTTCCTGGGAAGCCTTCCTGCTCAAATCTAGTATCATAAATATAAAATAACAAGTTTTAGGCAAAAAAGCCCATGGGTGCAGAGAAAGGATCAGGCTGAAATAAAACTCCCGACTACTGCATGCAGCTATGCACTGTCACCTGTACTTCTGTAGAAAAGAAAAAACCAAAAAGTTAACACAACCTGATCAATGCTCTGGCTTAGTCAGTAATTAACTATTTGCTAGCATCTCAGTGGTATATTTCTCAGAATACAGATGCTTCCATCAGCAGGCTTTTCTACTCTTTTATTATAGATTTTTCTCTGCATCACTTAGCTTCTTCCCATTCACCTGCATTCCTCTTACATTATTCCTCTGTGCTACAGCACCCACACAGTTTCCAGGAAGGCAGGAGAAAAACAGAAATGAATGTTTTCTTCACCCATAGATAATTTTCCTCAATTGAATGGAAAGCCAGCTCAGGAAAAAAATAAAGGAAGTAGTCTGGTATGTGATTATGGAAATTCCAGAATGAGATCAAGCAGTTTCAGGGATGAGGAGGCAATAAGCAGAAAACCTGGGATGGCATAAAGCATGTTGAGGAACCCTAATGTCCCTATAGGGGAGGGAAGCAAACCAGCACAGGCTAACAAGGTACAGAAGATTCCCACCCTAACTGTATTCAGCAGTGGATTAGGGAGCCCTGAGAAAAGTGATGAGCCACACAATGGCTTTAGCCTATGGGATTCACAGTTCAGCCAAGTTCTCCAAAACTAAAACATAAAATGGTTGCAGAGGACATCTTTGATAAAAAGAGTTTTTAGGTGAGTGGATTAGAACCAGGTGGAAGACCATGCAGATACAAGTTCTGTCAGAGGGCACTAAAAGATATTTATATACAAATATTAACAAAAGCCTCTACAAAGGTTGGAAATCTATTCAAATACTACTGACTTAGTACTTTTACAATCCTCAGAATTATCATCTGCCTTGTAACAATCCACTGACTATGGAATCCACCATCACAGTGTAGTTTTCTCCAGCTCTGTCTCCTTCTACACTCTGAGGCACAAGAAGAAAAATACAGCTCTGGTCACCAAGCTAGGTGACATCCCAAATGATGCTTGTGACAAGAGCAAGGCAGGCAACTAACTGCCCTTTTTAATTCTGTTTTTTCTTGGCTTACCCCTCTTACTGAAGTCTGCAGGGGTACCACTGCAGAACATCTCAGAAAGTGAATCAGAAGAAAAAGACAGAGCTGGGATACAGCTGGGAATCTAACAGATTTGCTGAACCAAAGTATTTCTCAGATATTGGAGATAAAGTTCAAAATTTCTTTAAAAAGAAAGAAAAGTTCTGTGCAAATCCACGTAAATGTGCTAGTCTAATGGAGGTAAATAAAGCTCAAGGTATCAGGACAAAAAATATTCCTCTGCTCCTACTGATCCTGTTACAACCCAAGATGTAATCAGAATGAAACACCTCAACTAAATTCATTGTCAGTACTCTACAGATCAGGCAGAGCTTTCCTGTAGCTCTCAAACACTGCAGCAAAGTACAAATGCAAACACAAATCTTGAGTCTTTGTCTCCATTTTTAACGGTGAAGTGAAGGGAGGAAGATGTTCAGTATTTATTTTTTGAGGCACAGCTCATTCCATATTATCATTACTCTACCAGCTCCTCTTGCTACAACTGGAGCCCTTGAGTCAATACTACTTACTTCTCCCTCCTCCCTTGCTTACAATAGGAGAGAGCAAGGCAAAACATAAACAAGATGTCTAAAGGTGTCTAAAAAAAAAAAAAAAGCACCTAAAAACACTAAACCCCAAAAACCAAGCTAGAAAACCTTTGCCCCCTCCATCCAGGAAATAAACAAACAAGGGATTGTTTTGAGTTTTGAAACCACGGAAAACATGCAGATGCTCTTTGGGCAGCAAAGAATAAGCTCCCAGCCACCAAAACCCACATCTTAAGAGCTCAAATGTGACAAATAAATTTGCAGTTGCACTTACAGAGAAGGAAGCAGATCATCTTGCATCTAACCTGCAGAACTAAAAGAGCAAAATGAACAAAGAACTTCACAATAAAA
This sequence comes from Hylia prasina, assembly GCA_013397195.1. NCBI lineage: Eukaryota > Metazoa > Chordata > Aves > Passeriformes > Sylviidae > Hylia > Hylia prasina. The sequence continues at coordinate 1,318,915 of VYXD01003817.1, forward strand.
TATAGCATCAAGGCAAGAGAGAACGTATGCATGACTGTAAAACAGAAATGTATGCAGCATCTTGAATGTAGTTGAATTGTGTATAATTTTTCAATAATGGATAATTACAACTAACAGATTCTAGAAACACTAATGCTGTAACTAATAAATACTTAATTCTTCTGTGTTAAAAGTTATATATGTTACAAAATGTTCTATAACTTTTAAACAATAACTTGATTGCTAGGTTTCTAAATAGTAAAGTATTTTGAGTCAGAATGTTTTCATATCTCTGCTGAAACAGACACTTGTAATTTTGCACCAAATTATGGTACTGATCTTATAACAAAGAAAAAAAACGCACTGGTAGGAAGAGGTGTTCAAATTATTGTAAATGAAGAAAAGATAAAGACAAGGACAAAGGAAGAAAAATTATATTTTAAAAAAAAAGACAAGCAGATAAGCAATTTACTCTTGAACGTTAATCTCCAGGAAAATTACTTTCCTTGTACTTTCAAGGCCCAAATAATTAAAAATAAAAACGTGGCTTCTAAAGGCACACCAAACCTATCCATCACCAGACAGGTGAAAGAAACATAGCTCTAGGAATGTATTCAAGACTGTTAACACTTGTTAAAGTTATAAATTACATTAAACTCTGTAAATTTTTAAACAAGTAAGGACTATAATCTCAATCCTTAAACACTGCAAAACACATGTTCTTTTCCACTTGAAAGCTTAAGTGCTCTGCTGACTCTAGGGAGCTTCCTACAAGAACAAGTGTTAAGGCAAGCATGGAAGACCTACAAATCTTTAGAAAGGAGATTTTAACAGCAACTACTCTCATAAAAGACAAATTACACAGGACTAAATATACCTTTAGAGGTCCATTATTGAAGCTCTACTGACTTTTGCAGATTCCTGAAATGGCATCTCTTTATTACACGAAACACAGTTTAAATATTTTCTAAAGTTGTGAGACACTTTCCTAAACAAGACATCAATTTCATGTTTACAGGTGTAGTATCAGTTTCTAACTTAATTTGTCCTGAAATGTTATGCCCAATAATGAGTTATGCAAATTTTACACGTAAGCACTGAGTTTTACTTAGTTTTAACACAACTGCTTGAAGCTTAGGATCTCTTATCTAGTTTTGACTTTTGCTTTTCATAAAAAAATTCTTATCCATCACACATAGAATAAAGTACTGGGTTTTTTTTCATCAGATCATTCTGCAGATGTCCCTGATATGACAGTCTTTACCTCAGAGGATTTGAAAACACAGGCCACACTTGGAGCAATAGCCAGCATTGCATCTGCCTCCGCTCATCTACTCCCAGTTTCTTACTTTCATCTTGACATCATAGAAAATCATTTGCAAACTTATTCTTTTCAAACTTCTTTGGAATTCTCTGGCATATAATGAACAGGCTGCCAGTTATGAAAAACAATTTAAGTAACAGCAGTGACAAAAAAAAAAGACTGGTCATTAACACAAAAGCTGTTCCAAACTCTTCCTTCTCAATCCAACTTGCTCAAGCAGAGACTCCAAAGAGAAGAAAAAATTAGAGTTTCTGTTCTATGAGGGCATGGAAGTATTTTGCTGTGCTGAATAAAAAAATAGCAAGAAATGCTGATAAAAATTCTAATTAATGCTTTCTACAACTGCCTAAAAATAAGCTAACAGATACTTATAATCAAAATACTTTCAACTGTGCTTTGCCATAACAGCAAAAAGCTGTCATCTACATCACGGTAATAACTCATTTTAACTTCAGACAGACATATTACAGTTCTTTAATCATTAGAAAGATGCTAAGTAACATTCCACAGCTTTTCTACTATTTAAACAACAACAAAAAAATCTCCCAACCAAACGAAAAAAACTAGAAGATGCCTAAACATCTGTGTGAATAATCTATGGAAACTGTCTCACTGCAAGGTTCGTTTGAAATCTGTTTTGTGAGCACGTCCCCAAAAGGATACTCTGCTGCCCCAAACATGCAGTTGGGTGAAACAAGGACAGAAGGAGGATGCATGCAGGGTGGACAAGAAAACCTTGTTTGTGTTTTTTAGTTAAGATATGAAATATACTGCTCTATCCTATACTAACATTTTAGGAATAATCATGTCATCATTAATGATTTATTTACATCTGTGTCTCAGTGCCCTTTTGTATGGACAATCTCAGTGGAAACAGTGAAACCTGGACCAACATTCATCGTTTCCTGAGCAAAATAAAGTCTGCTTCTTACAGATCCGACTGGCCAAGAGGAAAATTGTGCTAGCGTGCCTTTACTGCTCCCAGCCCGAGCCAATTCCTTCAGGGCAGTTGCTGCCAGAGCAGATGGTGTTTCACAGGCACAGCAGGATCTAAACTTTTTCAGCCTGCTAATCACACCTTCAGGTGTCAACACAAATTTCCCTCCCTTTCTACTCACATCAGAACATAACTGCTTGCATCTAGGGAAATGCAGTTTAAATTAACTGAAATTTCATTTCATACTATATAATGAGGGAGGGAGAATGTGTAGGAAACTATGGAATTGCAAGAGCAGGTATGGAAGAGCCTATGAGTGCATTTACACATTACACTGTCCAGGTGGCAAATCAAACGAAATGAAGGCCACTGCGAACACTAACCAACATAATAATCACTTAAAAGTCCTCTCAAAACACATTCCTTTTTTTTTTAAGTTAGCATCATTAAACCACACATGACCCTTTGTTTCATTAACTACTAAGGACATCCTGTGAATACAGAGATGTATCCCTGCCTCGGAGAAAGCTGACCAAAAGTCAGCTCACTTTCAGAGGTACAAGCCCAGCTGCGAGGCTGTAGAGCCTGTAGAGCACACACGGTGTGAGGAGCCTTGGCCAGCACACAGCCCTCACACAGGAGACAATGAGGCATCCCAGGGTCACTGCTGAGCAGTCAGCAAATGCTGAAAAACAGGAGGTGTATCAACAACTTCTGTGAAAGGATGGAAACTCTTCTGGACAGCCAGAAGGTACTAGGAAAAAAATCCTTTAAAACCCCTGTACTTCTTAAATTAGTAACTTTAGAGTACTCAGAAATTTAGAATTCTTTTAAGATCATCTACTAGGCAGAAAGAACAAAATTATATTCCTGAAGTGGCAAACAGGTATCACAAAACAATACTTACAAAGAAAAAATAAATAAATTCAACCCCCTTAAAAATATGTTGTGATTGAACATGTAATATCAACTGACTCTAAGAAGAATAAAAATACCCTAAATGGAAACACGGGCCTTTAGTTTTAAGTTACAGTGGAAAAAAAGTCATGCAGACATTAAGGCTAGTATAAGAATGTCTTCTTTACCCTTTAATTTAGCTCTTATCTCATTAAAGTGTGTCAATTAATCAAAAACAAATGAAGCATGACCAGTAACGAAGGTTAAAGAGACATACTAACACCATAGTGCCTATGCAGGAAGTCATAATTAAGTTGTTATTTCAATAAAACTGATGAAATTTCCCCCTGGTAACTTAAGCTTCCACACACTTTTAGAAAAGTTCATTCTATATTATGGGCTTTGCTGATAAAACCATTCTGAGAGCAGGTATTAACAGGAAAGTGTGACACAGGCTTGCTGAATCACCACCCCTCAGAGGTACATACAGTTCCTCTGGGGTGGGGGAGCAGCACTGGCTGCTTTGGGCATAAGGAATGAACACACCCCAAATTAAACCCCTTTCCTATTTCTGTGACCATCATCAGCGTGGATACAGCTAAACCAACATACCTGTAATGCTAATGTACCTGAAATTAGCCTGAGATTTTCCTCATACAAGAGGGAAGATCTCTCAAAAATCAAATCCAAAGCACTCAAATACAGCTTCATATGGTACCCTCTCTATGTTATCTTCAATAACTTAAAACCAGTAAATTATAAAGGGAAAATGTCATTTTCATATTCCATAAAACAACCTTTTATTTATCAGATGAACAACAAATGGAACATTTGCTGCAAACATGCCTTTAACTTAGTGAAGGTATTTGGGTTTGCATAAATGGACATTAAAGTTGGCAATTCAATACTGGGTAACAGAACTTGTCAACATTATCATTTGATCAGGCATTGAATTGGAAATATGCCAGGTTTTTTCACACACCCCTGTACAAACTGAAGTGAACACTGGTGGTCACAAATATTCTGCATTTTCCATAAATACTGAACTATGGAACAAACAGAGGGATATAAAAAACGACTCGAATATCTGTGCCCTGGTCTGTCCCTCTCCCAATAAATTTGCACTTGTTTCAAAGGAATGTGCTACATACAAAAGCTCTGTGTGAAAAAGGCAAGGATGGCCCAACACATCAAAACTTACTCCTCACCAGCTGACAGTATTGATATGAATGATGTCCTTCCCCACAGCTGAATGATCCATTTTCAAATACAAAACTGCACTGGAAGCTGACATTTTGTTTCAGCAGTCATGCCTTGTTATGGCCCTTCTAGTTCCTAGAACAGTTTGTTTTGCCACACTCGTCAATAAGGCCATTCACTTAACTGGTCTTCCTTAAGCACAGAGTTCCCTGACCTATTTCTTTCACAAATATCAGTAACACTTCCCCAAATATCATCATCTGCCAGTTTACTTGTTACCCTGTGAACTTTCATTTATTAACATCCATGACTCCTGTCTGTTTTGAAGGTTCTAGGATAATTTTACTGCCACTGGATTCTTGCAGTTATTGATCCTTTTTATGCCTTAGTAACAATCACTCAGATATTGCACAGTCTGCCCTGACCAATCCAAGCCCTAGCTTTAACCTTTAATTTTCGTTTCTGCTATTGAGTTGCAGGAATTCCCCCCCTTTTTTTTTCCACCATTAAAATTTATTCTGAGTTGTTGCATTTTTTCAGCATTGTTTTCAGCCACTGGAAAGGACATGTTGAAATTCAACATTTCCTTTCACTCTCTTTTATTCTCATCTTCAACTATTCTTTCAGCTTGCTCTCCACATAGTTTTATCCTGGAAAAATCAGTGAGATTCCAGCAAAATACTCTATGTCTGTAGCCTCCTGTGGTCTGTCCTCTCTTTTCTCATTTGGCAGACACAAGTTTTTCATCTGTTTTCCTCCAGAACTTTTCACATCAACAACAGAAGAGACTACATCCCCTAATTTCCCTGTCTGTAATCCCCAATCTTTGCACAAAAGTACAAATCTTTCCCATCTTCAGCAACTGGTATAATCTAATAGTTGTATTTGGCTTTGTTCAGCGATTTCTTTTGAGGGTGATAAGGCTGCATGAAGTTTTCATTTTAAAGTATCAGAACAGCAAAACAGGAATAAAAAAGCTTTTTTTAGAAATATAAGTTTCCAATCAAATGTCACAGAGGGCCCAGGCTGTGACAGACTCGACACCCCACCTGCATCGTTCTGGTGTTCACTCGTGACATGAGACACTGTCATGGGAATTCTGAGAATGCTGCACTGGGCCATATTCCACAAGTTTATTCACTTCCCACTCGTGAGTTTTTCATAAAATTTGCTGGGATTTGATCTTGTAAGGCCAATATACCACAATCACTTCCATTGCTCAATTACTACAATAGTACTATCAGGCATATATATGCACAGACATACATTGTGTCAAAAGATGAGTCTTTTTCTTAGGAAAATAAACCAAACTTCTTGCCATTCTCTTCCCTTTCATATTTAACCTCCCAGAATACATTGTTGTGTACCAGCACAAACGCTGCTCCCTCTTTTTCATTCTAGAGACTCTCCTGGGCACCTTTTGTTTCTCATCTCTACAGGTTTCTTTCATAAATTTAAAACATCTTCCTGGTCCAAGCTGAATATTAGTACTTTATGCAATTTATTCTGCTATTTTTCTTCAACACAGTCAATCACGCAGGTGTTGGAACCGCCTCTCACAGTTTCTTTCATTTCTCTCCTACTGGTGCTCTGTAACATGCTTCCCTCACCTTCCAACAAGTTTCTCCAGCATTTCCACAGCAGTGGTCTTTGATCTCCTTCCTTTCTCCACTTACATTTTCTTTCCAGGAAAACACACCTGAAGCAACAGTCAACCTTCTTCGCTACGCAGACAGCTCAGAGACACTCTTGCCTGCTTTTACTTGCCACCAAGTCTTGGATATCTAAAAGCCAGCTTAAGGTAATTTTAGCTTACAGTTTTTAAGTGCACTCAGTCTCCCTAAAACCCTTCTTTGTCATTCTTGGTGCTCCCACGTGAAACTTTGCCAGAGGATAACATCTTAAACTCTGACCCCTCTATAGGTAAACCATGATTCAGTCATTCTTTATTTGGGGTATTATCCTACAAGAGAGGAAGAGAGAGAGAGAGGGAGGGAAAGAGACAGAGAGGGAGGGAGGGAAAGAGACAGACAGAGAGGGAGGGAAAGAGACAGACAGAGAGGGAGGGAAAGATGGAACTTTTACCAAGAGCCTCTCATTTCACATTTCATCTAGCTCAAAATATTTTGCCAATGTCAGAGAGAACCAGACAGAAACAATAGAATCCTACTCATCCAAAATATGGTTGCAGAAACAGTTTTCTATGTCTCTTGCTTTCACCATGTAATCCTTCTCTTTGTACATTCCTCACTCTCAGCTGCATCCCATTGGAATTGATTCCATTCACAGCTCAACACACACGGCTACCTTGATTCTTTTCCCCATAAGACAAACCCCAGAGACAGGAAGATTCGGTGAACAACAGAAACACGTCTTGCCATGCAGGTAAAGCTGTGGTAACAGTCATGAGAATTGTGAGGGGGAAACTTCAAATAGCAAAGAGCTGGTTTGTCCAACACACAGCAAGGAGAATTATATTTTGTTACTGGCTGCACTCCACAGGTAAAGGTTCACCTGTTTGTGGGCTGCAAACAGTATCTGAGTGTAACAATTTTAAGACACTCTAAAATACACATTAACAGACAGCTTCTGCACTAGGAAGTTTATACCCTGAAAGCTTAAGGACAAAGTGTAATTTGTTTCACAAATAGGTAACAAACACAGATGTAAAATTCATGAACAAATAAGGAACTGCATCAATTTCAAGTTTCCTGAAATCAAGTCCTGATTTTCCTAAGGTAATACATCAAAGGTACAAGATAGCTTGGAACAGAAACTGGGGAGAGGTGGTGGTCAATCCAACTCTAACCACAAGACAATTCTTCCTGTAATTATCAGAGTGAAACATGAAAGCAGTCTTTGTCCATGAAATACCCCAGCTTTCCTACATGTTTGAAAGTAGTCAGATAACCAGAAAAAGTGTGTGTCAGCTCTGTTTGCAGACTGTTTTGGACATGTATCATGTGTATTTAATTAGGAAGGCCTATTCTTTACTCAAGGAAAAATATGAATATTCTTTCTGGATTCTGAGAAGCTCCTATGCAAGATTTCCTGCACACAGTTCTTTGTTCTCATATATATGTCCACTATCAAGTTAAAGAAAAAAAAAAGTCTTACTACCATATTTTTCAGGACATAGTGTTTACAAGGTCTGCAATACTGACAAGCAGCTTTTAGATTCCCTGATTTGGCTTTCAGACAAAAAAAAATATATATATAAAATTCAGTGCTAAATGTGCAACAGTCAATAAAGATAAACCCTTTGATATCAGAAGCAATAGGTACAGCTAACAGATTAGCATCCACTTGATACATGCAGTCAAAATATGACCTACACAGAATTTGAAATACCAATCAATACTGCAGCCTTACTGCAATTCTTCTCTAGGTCCTAGATGAATATTGAAGTAAGAATACAAACAGCCTGTTAGCTGCTAAAAATGTATCAATTTCCATATAGCAGAATTCAGAAAAGGCATTGCCTTTGCAAATTTTTAGCTGTAATTTTAGTCATATTGTTTCCCTCTATGTGTATTTATATATTTTGATATTGGAATTCCAGTATATTTACATAAAAACATAAAGACATAATCTGTTCAAGTTTCTTTCCTCCCACCTCAAACTATGTTGCTAGACAGATATTGCAGAAAAGACACAAACAGCATGAATTTAGATACTTTGATGGCTAAAATAGATATAGATATTCATATAAATGGTAAGAATAATCTAACTTTATCAACTTTCCAGCCTTACAGTTCCCACACCTGTTGAAATCCAGAAAGCAATATCTACTTGTCATGGGGATTACTCGAATTTGCAAGTTTTTACAAGATCATGCTTACAGAGCCTCTTTCCACTTGTACCCCAGAAAAAAAATGATAGTTCCATCCAATTTCTGTGTGCACGTGCTGCTGGTTTCACATTCCCCTGTGTGTATTTCATCCTGTTCCCACCCCCTCCATGCACACAGACCCCTTGGAATTGTTGGCTGAAAAAAAAAAATTAAATAAGTATAGTTATTTTCTTGTATACTTACATAGACAGAGATCACATATAACTTCAAATCAGCATGCTACTGAAAATTTAAGGCCAATTCTAACATTCTCTATTTCCATCAAATAATAACTAATACCTACACAAAATGAGTTGTGGTTTGGTTTTTTGTGTGGGTTTTTTTGGTTGGTTGTTTGTTTTGGTTTTTGTTTTGTTTTGTTTTATAATGAGACCAATTAGCCACTGGAATAATCTCCCCAGAGAAGTAATGGATTTCCCAACATCAGACAAGTTTAAGATTTAGCTGGACAGGGTGCTGGGCCAACTTGTCTAGACAGTGATTTTGCCAAGAAAGGTAGGACCAGATGATCCTTGGGGCACCCTAGTGACCTGCTATTCTATATTTGACATAAACTTCTTCTACATATAAGAGGTTTGTGACAATCACACAAAATACACCTAACAGAATCACAATAACTCATCTCTCATTCATCAAAGTGTTTCTGTCATGGTGGACCAGCAGCATCTTCCTAACAATGTTCATTAAACCCCTTGAAATATTAATATTGGAAAAGAACGACTGTACTGCTCTATAAAGATTTGCAAAATGTGTAATCAGCCCTTAAAGAAAAGCCACACAATAGATGCTCTCTGAAAAGCATTAAGTACGCACATTCCTTCAGTTTCAAGGAAGCAATATAAAAACCTTGTACTGTTTATTCAAATAAAGTCACACATTATGGGCTTACTTCTCCCTACCTCTGCCCAAACAATTGATGTTTTATCAGCTCTGCAATGTCTGATCTCTCTCCAAGTCAGAGAGGAGATCAGAGGATTTAACCTGTGTTATCCTTGTAAAATTGCATATAAAATACATCAGAGAACATGTATCTGTGAATCTCATTTAAACTGTGCTTAACAAAGCATAAATATTTATTGTAAAGCATAATAGATTATTAGGAAAATGAAGAACTTCACATCTCTTTGTTGTTCACATCTAGTGATAACAAAGACAGATTCTGGAAGTCTACCAAAAAGTAGTTTTATTATGAACACGTATGATTTAAGCATTGCCAATAAATTCTACGTATTTAGTTAGAGCTGACATTTATGATGTTGACTCGAAGAATAATGAAAGCCCTAACTTGAAATATGCACATGCCTTTAAGAAGTGAGCCGAACGTCAAAGGGAGCTTTTAGTAACTCGCATATGAACAAATATCTTCTATCATCTAGAAAGGTTAATGAAATCACATTTTCTGAGATTTCTGTGCTGCAGACAAACGTGATAGCAAAAGAGAGTATTTACTATCCAGAAGGGAACAGAGAAAGTAAATTATTATATGATAGTCCCGACATATCTTAACTGCAAGCAAAATATTTTAATGTTTCTTTCATTGTATGCATTAGATAATCTGCAGCTTACTGAATGAATTATTTCTGAAGATTGTCACAGCATATTTGCATTTTAACCTTTTATGCAGAAACAATTAATGTATTAATCACCGTAAACAATTACTGTATTAATTCTGTTGTGTAAACTCAGGGGGGGAAATGCTCAAAAACTACTCCACCGTTTCGTATTTCCTCAGACCTAATTCCTCAGACCTAATTCACAGTCAATCACAAGACCTGCATTATAGCATAAATGTCAAGGGAAAATTAGAAAATTTCATTTGGCACCGATGAGTTTCAGCCACGACTGCAACAGACGGGGATTCTGCAGCAACAATCACTTCGCAGAAACTACTCACTTGCACGTTTATTAAATACACTCCCCTCATTCTCCCTCCTACAACGGGCTGATAATCCACTTGCAGCAGCCTCGGGCCAGTTCCAACACAACTCGATGTTCCTGCAGTTGACGTGCAAGTGCCCGAATAAAAACAAACTCCCCCACACGCACGGGGGTTTACGCTACAAAAAACAAGACTCATTGAAAAGTTTTCCGGGAGGTAGAAACCAACAGAGTTCCATTCAAGAAAACTGAGCGTTTCGGGCATCCCTCCAGCCCCTGCTGAACAGCTCTCTCTTCAGTAAAAAGAAGTTTCTTAAAACCCATCAACCCAAAACTAACGTTAACTTAGGCGGAGCGAGGAGCAGGGGGTGAGAGAGAGGGAGGAACAAACGACAGGAATCTGCAGGGCAGAGGGACAGCTGCCACTCAAACAACGCCAACATTCGATAAATAATAACCCTCAAAACCCGGTATTTCTTTAGCGCTTGGTTTTGGCAATGGTTTTGTCGATAGAAAGCGGGAAGAACCAGAAGTGCCGAGCAGCTTAGAAAGCTGTGGTTTCTTTCTCTCGGAAAGGCTGCCAGCCGCGGAGGAGGTGGGGGGCTTCGGAAAACAAACCAAATAACAAGGTAACTGATAGCTGAAGCTGACTGGTTTGAGGTTTTGCTCTAATCAATAAGAACTGCTGTTTAATAATTGAGATTGCATAAAAAGCGAGCGAGCCCCTTCTGTCCTACAGCAAATACATTATTGTGATTTAGCACTCACGCAGAAATAAAGGGCTGTATCGACTCTGCAGAACCGAGCTGAGAAACCCGCTAAGGGACTAACATTCTCCTCCATTCCTCTAGCAGGAGTTTGTTAGTGAGCAGACATCCAGCACAGACACACACAGCAGCCAGGAAAAGCTATGGAGCGGCGCTCATTCCTCCGAAAAGTTTCTCCTTCAAGTTCGGGAGAAACCTACCTGCTCTCTGGAAATGCAAGGCAACGAGGGTCTCCTAAACATTTTGCAGCTGCCGTAGTAGCTGACCGAAGTTTCCCCTAGGGACACGCAGCTAGATCTCCTCCTGGGTCTGATCACAGGCACTTTTTCCTCCACGCTGGGGAGCCGTGGGTGGCGGTGATGCTGGTGGTGCGCTCCTCGGCTCTGCGCCGAGAAGATGCCGTGCTCCCCGCCACAGAGTGCCAGGAGGCAGCCTGCCACCCCGACCGTGCCGGCCAGCAGCGGGCCGAGCGCCGGGGGCAGCGCCTGCAGGCTGCTCAGCGACACCAGCCACACCACGCTGCAGAACACCAAGACCAGGAGGCTCCGGCGCAACTTCAGGGAGCTCTGCGGCAGGGTCAGCGCTGCCACCGAGACCAGCACCGTCAGGAGCCTTCCTAGGAACATCTGCGGCTCCTCTTCGTGCCCCTCCGCGGGCAGCAGCCACTGCAGCGCCACGAAGTCCCCCGAGTAGCAGCAGAGGGGCAGCGCCAGCAGCCACCAGCGGGTCGTGCCGCCGCCGTGCTCCCCGCGCCGGCCGCCGACCAGGTAGCAGGTGAGGAAGAAGAAGGCACAGGCGATGCTGAAGAGGGGGCTGAGGCAGCGGGTCAGGCACAGCAAGGCGTGCAGCGGCCGCGGGCTCCGCCAGCTGCTCCCGTCCTGCTGCTCCCGGGCGCT
>VYXD01003817.1:1330971-1364817 GCA_013397195.1 Hylia prasina
ATCGGTTTTAAAATATAAATCTGCATGTCTGTGTCTGCCCAGCCGCCCCCCGGGGCAGCGTGAGGGGCTCGGGCCGGCCCCCGCCAGGCGCCGCGGCCGCAGCAAGGGACTCGTGGGGAAGCGATGGAGGGGCAGGAACGCTCAACTGGCGCAACTTTGCACTTTATCTTGTCATTCAGCTTCGAGATGCCGCGGAAAAGTTGGGGGGCTTTACGGGCTGTAAAGCACACCCAGAGTATCGAAGCGTTTGCCCTCTGAGGAGCATCACTTTTTCCTTTTTACTCCATTTTTTGAGGGTTTTTTAGCACTGGAGAAGTAAGTATGGATTAGAGTAATTATCTACTTTTTTTTTTTTTTTTCCCCCGCCCTCGTTAACTAAGTTACAGACTAGACCGCATTGCACGACCAGATTTATTTGCACAGCTAATACCTTTGGAATGGATCAAAATAATAATTTTGGAACGGACCATTGGAAGTGCTTAGACTGCTGTAAGGGAAAATGGGCAGCTAATGGGATTTTGAGTAATGCCTTTGCTCATTCATTCTGTTTGTTTGTTTCTGGAAAAGTAACTGCTAAGCACTTCTGAAATTTATAATTGTGCGTGTTTACCTTGTTACTTAGAACAAAGGTCCTTTGAGCCATGTTTCCACATAATATTGTACTGCTTTACTTACACTGGTTTAGAAATCAGTTCAGGTAAGTCAGTGGTTGCACTTTCTGCTTCTTTTATTGAAACAAGCAACTCTTGAAATTACTTGGTGCCGTTGTTTGTGATGTTCCCTCCCTTCGAGCAGCCCCCGAGTAGCAGCTGGTTTGTGGAAGCTGCGGGGTGGCAGGAAGTGCTGCTGCAGGACACGGGCCTGAAAGTTGGCCATGAACAGAAATCATCAAGCGTGATTCCTGACAGAAAATAAATGCAGTATGCAATGGCAAATAGAGTAACTCCTCTACACAGGAGGGAAATGAGTAATGATTTATTTTTTCAAAGGCAGATCAATCTGGTGGAATTTTAATACCGTAGTATTCTGACTTGGTACACTTAAAGATTCTGTGCCATCGTATTGGGCCTAAAAAGTTTCGGAAAAGGAAAATGTGTAGTTCCTTCTTACATTTTTTTGTATTCATATGTTAGTGATATCAATTGGACCACAATCAAGTATACTTGTAAATGCTTTTTAGGCTGAGAAATACGTTGCTTTTATGCATATTCTTTATTTTTTTTATTCCCTTGAATTCAGCTATAAATAAATGCATTCCAGAAATAATTTGCTGGTGTAATCTTCATTAAAACACATTTGGGTATATTTGTAGCAGTGGAGACTAGGAAGTGCCTAAGGAAAACTACAGAGATAGGACATCACGTGATCCCTAAATACCATGGATGCATCCATCTGTGGCTTCAGCACTTTCTGAATCAGAAGTGGCATCTCATTGACAATTTTCAGTAGGTTTTATCTTTTTTTTAAGTCCTCATAGGTTTTTAGCATCTGCAGAGTAGTACAAGGAAAAGTCCTTACTCAGTGCTACTTGAGTACACAAGTGTGAAATATGGTTGTTTTTTTAAAATTTCCTATCTGTCTTAATTGATATTCTTCTCATTTTGATAGAAACAATGAATAGTTTCTCTCTAGTCACCTTGTCTCTTCAATTCATGATTTTATATCTTTCCTCAGTCTTGCATTTATTTTCTAAACTGAAGAGTTTGGGAATATTTTTTTCATATTCTTTTCATGTTATTGGGGTTTTTTTTTTCTTTTTTTGAGCACCACTATATGCTTTTGGAGCAGAGAAGACTGGGAGTTACACCCAGTATTCAAGACAGAAGCACAGTTCAATTAATGGTTTCTTTCCTTGTAATTCCTGTCTCTTGTTTTGGTTTGCTGGGGAAGTGAGACAGCAGATAAACTAAGCATTGTTGTAAGTGATGTTGAACATTGAACACTGTTTTCACATATATATATGTGAAAGTATATAGATCCCAACCTCTGTGTTTTGATTGTTAATATCTACATCCACTAGATAATTTTATAGGTAAGATTAGGATTTTTTTCTGTGTTTACATTACAGTTATCTACAGTAAATTTCACCTGCCTATGAACTCAGCATTGTGAGGCTGTAAGCCCATTCCCTCAGTCAGTTCTATCTTTACACTCAGTAATTTTGCATTAACAGTATACTTTATCACATTCCGATCTTTCGTCAGATCATTTATCATTGATGAATTAGCTTTAATTTCAGTGATATACATGCTGAAGAAATTTTGAATTGCATTCCAAAAAGTAATGGAAATATAGTTCATCTTTAGTAATGTCTCTGTTGCCTAACAACACTCTTCCTACCACATTACAGGACCCTGTCTTGAGGAGTTTCCAATCCAATAATGAAGAATTTCAGTACAAAGAAAACTTGGTTTGAGTATTTTAGTGTCTATTGTAAATTAGAAGAGCATTAACTAAATTGCTCCTTGTCAGAATAATTTTTAGAGTAAAGAAATAACTTTTCATTAGCTATTTCTTAAACAAATACAGAAAAATATATTGCTTTATTAAAATTGGAGTGAAGATATTTATGTCAGGGGAATGTCATATTTTTTGTCATCCACCAGTTTCACTACCAAAACAAGATGGGTGGCTTAGTGATTTGAGTCAGGTTGGCTGTCTCTGACGATCTAATAATAACAAATAGTAATATAATTAAATTTTCATTTTAAATGGTGATAAATAAGATTTTCCAAGTTAAGTCTGTTTCACCAATGACCTCCCTGTCTTTATGCTGAGGCAGCTTTCTTGTTCCTGCTTTTCTTATTTTCCCCCTTTCCTCCTGAGCAGAGGGAATGAACCAGTGTCTGGGTGGCAGTTTGGCTGCCAGCAAGGGCCAAGCCACCACAATGACCATGTATACTCAGCCCTGGAGATCTGATCAGGAATATACTGTGAAATCTCAGATTTTCATTGCAAAGACTGACCCTGCTGCCATCACTGTGTTTTAATAGAGAATTTTCGTTTGTTTGGTCAAACTCAAAACCAGACCGAATTTTCAAGTGGAATTCTTCACACAAGAGTATGGAGAATATGGTGATTATACCCACAGCATACTGGCAGTAGAATAGAACACCTCATAACTGATTTGGCAGTAAAGACTTATTTTTTCTTCACTAAATCTGTACTAGCGAAATTTGTAAACTGGTGGTATCTATCTCTACATTGGAAAATATTTACTGAGTTCATTGACAATTTAACATACTTTGTCAAGTTTTGTTGGTTACTTTTTATTGATCCTGAGACATGTGGGGTTCCTTTTGCTTCCTAAGTGATTAAACTTAAAAACTCTTAGTATCAGATTTTGGGAAGATCGGTGTATATTAGTTTGTAATTCACTTCTGAAAAGCATAATAATGACAAATATTTCAGATAGAAATGATAATATTTAACATAAGAATACAAACCAAAAGCAGTCATGAACCAGTTATTTTTAATTTTCCTAATTCAGCGGATAACTATTTTAATAGCTTTGTTTTGAGGGGTTTTTTTTGGGGGGAGGGGGTTTTCTGGCTAAGGAAATTGCCAGTATTTATTTATCCAGCTACCTCCACGTTTTCCACTGTCATTCATCCCAGTGATCCCTACAGTGATAAGTGGTCAATGACCCTCGCATAGGATGAACTACAGGAGTCTCACAGACCTGCCTGTTATTCATCACAGTGGTAGAACAACTGTAATAGCACAGTGACATTTTGCTAAAAGCTCACATTTTCCCCAGTAGGTTACTATACAGGCAGAATAAAATGCTTTCTTAAAACCTGACCATGTTTCCACCTAAAAAGTCACTTTTGTTTGGTTTTTCCTTAATTTGGTGAAAGAAAAAATAAAAAGGAAACTCATTGGAAAGGCCGAAACTACCAACTGGTAGTGCCTCTGTGTGAATGTCCCCATTTACAGACTCAAACTTGCACCTGGAGACCTTAAACTAAATTTAAAATGTAGTTTAGCAGGTGATGTCAATTGCTGATTATCTTCCTCCTTGTTTTCTTCTTTGATATCACTTCAGAACATTGCCAATAATAAAATATGTGTAAGAGTTGAAGGAGTAGTTTTTGAAATTGTAAAGCTGATCTGTAGTCTTTTGTCCTATTGGACTAGTAGGAATGGGTAAGCCACCAAAGTTTGCATTCCTCAGAAAACAGCATGATACAATGAAGGACCTTTATTTTTATAAAGGATAGAATATCAAGAAAATAACGCAGCATAGTGTAGAAAAGCTGAACTTTATTCAAATGGACTGCTCAAAAAATCTAAAATGAGGCAGTGAAAAGAGTACATAGGGAGAACCTTATACCTAAAAAACTCTCAACTTCTTAGAACTAGAACACTAAGAAAAACTTTATCTTCTAGGGGAAAAGACTGTTGGGAAGCTACAGCTAAGCTATGGGAAGCTATGGCTAACAAACGGGATTTTCCCTAAAATCTATGGTGGGGGATGTCACAGTGCCCGGGCTGAGCACAGGTCACACATCCCCTCGCACTGCTCTGAGAGCCGAGAGGCAGCTGGAGCCGGGGAGTTCAGAGCTGAGGGGAGACGTGCAGCCTCCTCCTCTTCCAAAGGCCGCCTTTGGCTGGTCTCTTCTGCCTGGGCCTCTGCAGAGGGCTGTGGCGCAGGGACGGCCGTGCCAGGGCACGGCTCTGCCTCAGTGCCTGCAGCAGCTCCTTGCAGCAGCACGGCTCTGCAGAGACCGAGGGGCTCTGGCACTTCTCCTGCAAGACACAGCACAGGGAGAGCATGGCTGAGCCCTCTTGGCGTGCCTTTGGGCACCCCGGGAGGCACTTGGGCCTGCCTGGGCTGTCCTGGGCA
Source organism: Hylia prasina (assembly GCA_013397195.1). Classification (NCBI taxonomy): domain Eukaryota; kingdom Metazoa; phylum Chordata; class Aves; order Passeriformes; family Sylviidae; genus Hylia; species Hylia prasina. The sequence continues at coordinate 1,335,821 of VYXD01003817.1, forward strand.
GGGGCTGCAGAAGAAGGGCTCTGTCCTGCTCAGCCTGGTGTCCCTGGGGCTCAGCCCCTGAGCCCGATTCCCTCCCTGGGCCTGAAACACCTGCTCTGCTTCGGGGCCTTGGGCAAAGCGCTGCCCAAGAGGTCCAGGACTCTCAGGATGTGTGTGCCCAGCTTTTCTCCCCCATGGGGGCTCTCGTGCCTTGCCTGACACCAGCTTGGTCCTTGTTTCCTCCTGGCCCCTGCCCCCATCCCACCTCCCTGACACCCCTCGCTCACCTCTCTCCAGCGTCTCCAGAGCCTTCTGCCAAGGCACCATCTGAGGACAATTCCCGTCAGCAGCAGCTCCAGGACGAAGCCGGCCACAGAAACAGCCACCGCGACTCGCAAGGGGGTCACCTCAGGGCCCGTGTCCTGCGGCTCCATGTCCTCGGGAAGCTGGCGCAAGGTGCCCGTGTTCCCCTCGGGACGGCTGGAGGGGCTGAGCGGACGGGCCAGCATCAGGAGCACGTAGAATCTCAGAAGCCACGGGGAGCTGAGGCCAGCCATGGTGCTGCTGAAGGTTGAGCTGCCACCTCAGCACACGCTCTGGCTGTCTGTCCACGCCAACTTTTGCTCTGCTCTGGGCACGGTGATGGGCTGGGGACAGTTCCACTGCGGTGGCCCCAGAGGCTGTGATGTCACAGAATCATGGAATCGACTGGCTTTGGAGAGCCCAGTGAGATGATCCAAGTGGGGACCCATCCCCGTCATGGCAACGCCAGCGGAGCATAGATTGCCACACCATGGGTTTCCTTGAACACCTCCTACACTGGGAACTCCACCACCACCCCAGGCAGGCAATTCCAATGTCTTATGCCCCTCCCTGGGCAAAAGCACTTCCTAATATCCAACCCAAACATCCTTTGGCACAGCTTAAAATCCTTGTTGGCATTTGCTCTCTCGTGTCTTTGCCCATGTATGAGAAGGCTGGCATTGCCCCGTCAGTAAGTTCCCTGTAGGCAGGAGAAGAGGCTTTGCCCATGAGTGCTGCTCAACTTTTTAGCCATCCCAAGGGGCTGCTTATCCTTATTCTTTGATGTCCCAGGGATCTTGGGAATTGGAGGGCAGTGTGGGCCCAGAGAGAGCAATGGTGCCCAGTGAAGGGAGGCCCTGCTTGAGGTCGCCGAGCAATGACAGGGGTGTGCCCCAGGCCTTGGCAGCCCTGCCAGCTGGAGCCAGTGCCCATGGCACAGGGGGCACCTGGAGCCTCACAGGGAGCCCTGCAGGAAGGAAGGAGTGGCCTGGAGCTGCAGGGGGTTCTTGTGGCCCAAGGGCAGGACCCAGCCCTTGGTTCTGTTGAACTTGCTGCCGCTGCTGGAACTGTTGATACTTAAGGTTACCATATGATAGAATACCTGCACCTGTGTAACAGTGGCTAATGATATTATGGCCTCCATACACAAATATCTTCACTTAATATTTTGTAATTTCTAAATGAAAATTTTTCTATATTTCAAAATACTAATCCATTTTTGCATTGTCTGTTCTCTGTTCTAGTGTAGAATAACTAGAAAGAGCTGATAGCATAACACTGACTCTTTTCACTCAAGGCTGTAATCTTGGCATCCTCTTCAGCCTGTTTCTTTTGACCCACACATCCAGAACCTGTCTAAATCTTACCATATCCATTTTAATATTTCTTCATTTTAATAATTGCCTTCTGCTTGGACTGTCCAATTTTATTTCTTTTTTGTCAATGCCCTGTAATCTTGCTATGCACAGAGATGAGCTCTGTTGAAAATTGCTGTCAGTTTCACCTCAAAGCACCTTGTCCTCCTGTTCTTCAGACACAAGATACAGACATTTGATATTCCCTCTTAATGTGGTGCTGCCATTCCAATCAGTTTCTCACCATGTGGACAACTCTTGCATTTGTTTAATAACTTTGGAGATAGGTGCCCCGCTCTTCACTTTATAAAACCTTTCTGTGCTTTCTTTCGAATCAGCATAGAAGTGTTCATTAAATTCTAGGAAGTCCTCTTTAAAGTTTCTCTTCAAGCGCTTCATTTGATGTTAAGCATCAAATTAATAACAATCAGATCTAATTGTTATTGCATGTAAACAGGCCCTGAACTGTAGTCCCTGCCCTTTTTTTCAATAGGAGAGAAATTATCAATTTGTTACCTAATGTGGAAACTTTCACAGAGTAACACTCCAGGAAATTGTGAGACACATCAGTGCTTTCTAGAGCCTCCTCTTTGGCTTTCTCATCGTAATATGAGATCATTTGTATAGAAAGGCTTGTGTATGAACATAGAATGAGTAAATTGATGTCTTGTTCAGGGAATAATATTCTACTACCTGACTACTACTGGTGAGGTGTAGAGCATAGGAAAGGAAGGGTGGGAAGAGAGGACTTTGTGTGCAAGCTCTGAGTTTGTAAGTTAATGCTTTTGATACTTTTCATTCATTCATACCCATTAGGAATTTGATGCCAAATACCAAGTTTTGAATTAGCTTTTCTTTGAATATGAAAGTTTGAGAAACCACTTTCTCCACAATTAATTTAAAGTCAGTTAGGATTACATAGGCAGTAATTGTCTGTGTGTGCCTCAACTCTTTTATCAGTTGTGTATCAGATGCTTGAACAAACAGAGAAATGGCATTATTACAGCATAAACAGTTAGCAAAAATAATAATTAAAAAAAAAATAAAATAAAATAAAAAAACCCCAAACTAAAGAAACATTACACCTCCAGTGAGGCAAGTGTGGCTCACTTGGGAAACCAAAAGTTTTGACCAAAGTTCAGTGCTGGGAGAAACACCAGCATTGTGCCTTATCTTTCTAAGTTCGTGTGGTGGCAATCACTGTGGTTACTGTGTAGAAACATGTGCTGCAGCTAGCAACTGGAGCTGCTTGGATCATCTTCTGTTTTTCTATGTGCTACGTGCTCTCTCTTAAGTGCAGCCTATATCAGCTGCTAAGGTGTTTGTATGTCTGCAGTGCTGAAGACTGAGAGAGAGCTGTGGTGGTTTGTAGGCAGCCAGACATAACGGCAACAAGATCCTGAAGGAGATGGCAAAAGGCAGCCACGGGAGGAATTAAAAATATACTGGTGAAAGAGGCTTCTTGTGCAAGTGTATTCACTGAGCATGGTGTCAGTGTTCTTGCAATTAAGTGTTGTTAATCTGTCACGTCTAAGGGTGGCAAAGAGCGATTCAGTTGCATTCCACATCAAGCAAAGCAGTCACTTTCAAAGTAAGTTACAACACTGTGATCTTCATCATGTGGCAGCAAAGACTGAGTTACTACAAATTACATCTGCTGGTTGAACTTTTCAAAAAACAGGCCCATGGGAAAGAAAACTGGAAAAGAGCAATGAAAAGTAAGTTGTTGCTTGTATGATAAGGTGTGTCTAATGGATGTAGTGCTTGTCAGTTTAGAAAGCATGGGCAATGCACTGGAAAGCACTGGAAAGATGGAGTTGCTGTGGAAGGCCATTGTTAGATGAGATTTCCCATTTCTAGTGAAGGATAATATCCATGAGATGATCCTTGGCAAACTACTTGTGAATAGAAATACTGTATCAAGTTAATTGAACACTAACTCTCTTTAAAAACCACAAGGACAAAAATCTTTCCTGTGCCCATGTTTTTATTTTTATGAGAAGAAGCAGTGGCATATTGGTACTATATCCAGATGCTTCCACTCTTTTAAATCTAAGGGATCATCCTCATCTGAACAAACTCAAACTCTTTGGAAATGGACCAACACATGCAGCTCCAGATAAGCACATAATGATGTGCACCTCTACAGCTGAAATATGTTTCAGTCACACCCAGGCTCTCACTTTGAGGGTGAAAATGTCAACAATGATTTCTAATGTTTTACAAACAGAATCTATTGATGCTGATGTGAACTCAGCACGTATAATCTGCATGTTCCCTCAAATACAATTAATTTTCTAACCTTTCATACTGGATTTATGGAAAATTTTCATGTATTTGCATAACTTTTCAAAACGTTTTAATGTATTTTAAAATGCATAAAATTTTAAATACATTTTTAAATTGTACAAAGTACATTTTAAAAATTGAGAAGTTGTTCAGCAAGTACACATTTAAGTAAACTTGGATGTCTCTGGCAATTGTTTTTTCCAAGGCACTGTGAATTTGGATGTTTATATCCTAGCAAAAATAAAGATAATGGCATATCACATTCAACAAATAGCTGTCAAAGTTCTGGCTTTAAGATGCTTGAGAGTTGGGTAATTATATATTGTACTAATTTCTTTACATGAGCTTATTTAGAGAATAGCAGCACAGTTTGGGTGAGGGTTTAATAATAAAAATGTAGGAATTCAGCAGATATTCCCAGATCTCACTTTTTCACCCAATTAATCAAGTAGAATTTGTCATCCTATATTATAAGTGAAATTGGAGGTTAATAATAAACCAGAAGTTAAGTGACTTTCTTCATATGTAGCATTTCTATAAAAAGTCTGTTTTATGCTGAATCGTGTTTTATTATAAAACCTGCACCTTCAGTGAAAAAGCATTAAACCTAAGAATACACACTAATATTTCAATGTCAATTCTGTCCTTAACTTGCTAATTGAAATTTCTGTCTTGAATTGAAATAGAGGCATTTTATGGACTCTGCTTATTAATAGAGTTAAAGATTAAATCTAACTAGGGAGCTGGTTTGATTTTTCAGAGATGTCTGACTTAATGCCTGAGCATCAGATGCATAAATATATTCTGAAAAATATCAAAATCAGTCTGAATCAGGTCATTTATTGGGAGAGAGAGGGGAGAAAAAAATGAGCTCAATCTTTCAGTGAACTTCCCTCATTTCCAGGTCTTTCAGATACCCATTTTTGACCTTAAATCAGTAAGACAGATCCTTGTAAATTAACATTCATTTGAATTCTGTTAAATTGCTAAAATTGCATTATATTGTCAGCAGGCATAAAATAACCCAGTAAAGAAATTTGCTGAATTATTCCTCGTCAGGGTCTGGCCTGTTTCAGCACATGCTTGAATATAATCTCAACTGTTTTGCTTGGCTGTATTATTCCATTCAGTTTAGTGCATCGAAATCTTATGAAGACCTTAATGTATTTAGAAATTCATCAGACTTTAAAGCTGTCTTGTGGTAAGTACTGGACAAGCTTGGACTTGGAAGGAAATAGAATAAACAGAGTCACTAGTTCTTTTGTTCATAGTTCAGTAAAACTGGAACCTTCAACTTGAAGTATCAGGTGCATATGTCTGAGTGACAGTGGAAATATATACAGTATCTTCTCTTTTGAATAAAAAACTCTGGACTCTTAAGCCTTCTGGTCTTCTCTATTCTTTGGAGAATATTTTTTTTTTTTTAGCATTCAAAGCAACAAAGGTTTAACAAGACAGCCTATGTAAGCAAATCATCAGAACAAAACATGTTCCAAAGAAGGAGAAATGTAACAGAATCATGTAATTGTGACTTAGTAATTATATCTGCTAGAGATTCCACATGAGATTAAAAAAACAGCAAAATTATGCAATTAAGCTAATTAGCTCATTAATGTGGAAGTATTTTGTCATTCTAATCACAGAAAGAATTCATCTGAGTTAAAAAGAAGACAGGAATAAATTGTGGTAGGAGACAGAAATTGTCTGGTTTTAAAATGATAAATTTATGTGGTTTATGTCTGTCCTCTAAAACCTAAGCACGGCACCTGCATTTCTTAGGTTAATTTTATTTTTATTACTTGTTAAGAGCAAGTTGCTCATCACACCTAGCCTGAGCCTTCTGTGTTGTTCAGGAAGACATCACATGCAGTGAAAGCATTCCAGCTTCAAACAACTTAACTCAACGTTTCCTATTTAAGTCTACTTTTGTAGCTAAAAGTCACTTCTGTTCCTCATATAATACAGTAGGATTGCTTAGCATTTGTAATCACCAGTGTGTAAAATTGCAGTAATTTATCAGCCTGCTCTTAGCTGAAAGTCTTGTTGGCCATTCATTCATGAAGTTGTGCCAGGGGATATCAGGAAAAGGTTAGTGCTCACGAGGGTGGCCGTGCACTGGAACAGCTCCCCAGGGCAGTGCTCACAGCACCAGCCTGACAGAGCTCACGAAGTGTTTGGACAATGCTCTCAGGCACAGGGGGTGTCTCCTGGGATGTCCTGTGCAGGGCCAGGAGCTGGACTCTGATCCTTGTGGGTCCCTTCCAAATCTGTGAACCACAGTTTATTGAAAGCAGTACCCATTAAGACAGCTCAGAATTTACCACATAAGAAGCTGCACACGAAGTGAAGTGAAATGTTTTTGTAATTCTGATGGGGTTGCTGCTATTGATGCCTCTGTAGAGCACAATAATGCAACCCTCAATATTTGCAAATAATCCTAACATATTTAGTTGTCAAAGGCAAACAAATGGAGGTAAAGCAGTGTCATAAGATCAAGTAATGGGTGACTGGATCATTTACCTCAGCTCTTTTTGTACTCCAAACTACTGCTTATCACCCTAATGCATGATTTTACAGTAAGAGGAGAAAGAGTTGGATGTGGAAATGTGTTTAAAAATTTCTAAGGTGTGTATTTTTGTCAATATTTTCAATAAGTAGGATCTTTTAGAAAATTCTTAACATGTCTGAACTGACTACACAAGTAAAAATGAGGGTATGCTATGGAAATTTTACAATTCTGAATCTAGATAATGCAAGTTATTAATTTCTGTTGATTTCATGTGTTTATTTATAGCTAAAATGAGCCCAGCATGCTGTTATACAAGGTAATGGTGTAGAAACAATGAGCCACGAGGACCTGCTGAATCTTGCAATGAACAAATAGCAATTGACCTTCAACAGCAAAAGCAACACATTTAGAAGGGCTCTTCCATTGCTTTGCAGTTTTTGTATTTGAATTTACAACAACCTTTGAAGAAAGGACCTTGAAAGGAAGCAAACTGGACACAGCAATAGGTTTTTACCAGAGCTGGTTAGGAAAACCCAGAAGTTGATATTATGATACCTTTGCACTTATGCTCAGTTGGTAGTAACGAGCTAGCAATGACTGATGCTTAATATAACAAATTCAAACACTGTATGAGTCAAGAACTGTGTTTCAGTTTACATCATTAACTGATGTTGTATTTGTCGTGCACTTGCAATATCATTTATGCCATTCCATAGTGTTTCCTGTTGTGATTGTTAAATTATGTGTGATCTAATCGCTCTCTACGACTCCCTGAAAGGATGTTGTAGCCAGGGGGTTTGGCCTCTTCTCCCAGGCAACAAGTGACAGGATGAGAGGACACAGCCTTAAACTGTGCTAGGGGAGGTTCAGGCTGGACCTAAAGCTGGAAAAATTTCTTCACTGTAAGGGCTGTCAAACTGTCAAAATGGGCTGTCCAGGGAGATGGTGGAGTCACCGTCCCTGGAGGTGTTCGAGAAAGGATTGCATGTGGCACCCAGTGCTATAGTCTAGTGGACACAGTGGTGACAAGTCAGAGGATGGACTTCAAGGTCTCAGAGGTCCTTTCCAACCTAAATGATTCTGTGATTATGCAAGATTTTATGAAAGCATGGAAAAAACGATCTCAAGGGGTTTTTGTAGCCTGAAAATCTGTCTGCTTCAAACTCGATGGAATTTTATTTACATTTGGAAAAAATGCTATATCAATTGCAAGTTATATGAAACACATAAGACTTATTTTCTTATAACTACTAGCATAACACTGACCATGAAATGAGTTACAGATGTTTTTATTTAGTCAACATTCAAATATTTTTTCCAGAGCAATAGACACCACATAGTAAATTTCACTGCTACAGTATTCACTAGCACTGACCTACAACAAACTGCAGTGCTATGTTTATTTGAGTATTTTTACTGCTACATTAAAAGTGTTATATTTACTACAATTAGAATGTTTATTACACATGAATACTGTATTATGCCAATATATTGCTAGAGGGAAGAGCATAGTGAACAAACAATACAAGTAGTAAATGAAGTGAACACGAACCTGTATTACCCTTTATTATTGTTTACTCACTGATTTATAAAAGTTGCTGGTTTGTAATCTGTTTCTCTGTGACTGCTGCTAATTACAAAGACTCTAAAATTCATGGTAATTACTGCCTAGTACCAGTGTGTGCTTGGTAACAGTTTGAAAGTTTGTGATTCCTGGCCACTTTGGTATTTAGTACTTAATTATTGTAGGGCTTGTTGCAAAGTAGCAGTTTCCTAAATGTAGATCTCCTAGATGTATGCAATCTTTTGGATTTAAAATACTACACACTACTTTCATTTTTTGATGTCTGAAAATCACAAAAAAGCTATGTACCAGGAGGTTACCCAGATACCAAAGCAGCTGTGTGACACACTTTAGATGAAGTTTTTTACATATTCAAACTGCTGCTGTTAATTATGAGGCACTTTTATATTAAAAAGTGATCATCACGTGTCAGGTGGTACTGTTAACATTCAGGTCTAAACAAGATTTTATGATGTTGAAAAATTGGCCTTGATTTCTTACTGTGAAGTTGTGTAAGTAGTCCTGATCATTAAAATATTACATACTTGGCATATTTGCTTTCTTTAATGCTGAAAGTGAGGAATATATCAGCTACAGATAAATTTAGTTTTGCTATTATTTATTACCATGTCCCCTTCCCATGACTGATGCATTTTTTAATGTGAATTCTGAAAGGAGTGGAGGGAAGAAAGAAAACAACATTCTGGTTTTAAGGAAAAGTTTCAGTGCTTTCTGATATATTAGAAGAAAAAAGATAATTTTCCAGACTCAATAGTTTAGAAGTTATTAAAAGGTACATGAGACAGTTGTGGTATAAATTGAAATCCTGAGATGTATCTTATTTAGTTACCTCTCCAGTCAGGTCTCCTCCACCAACAGGTCTGTACCAAATCTAATGGTGAAATTAGCATATTTCTGAACAGAAAAACCTTGAATTGCTGTAAAATATATTAGTCTGGCATGTAAATGAAAATAACTAAGTAATTTTCAGCTTTTGAATTGAGAGGCCTGATTCTTTACTTTGCCTATCAGAAAAAGGCCTTAGAGAGGACAGGCAGGACTACTGCTTTAATATACACATATTTTTTACTCAGGCTTTGGATAATAATTATCTATAAACATGCTTCTGAGAGGCCTAGCTAAAAGCCTTTGTTTTTAAAGTAGATAGAGGAATATATTGGCCGGGGACATAAGTGAAATGACTATATAATTGATTACTATGTGAAAGGTAATCAGGTTCCAGTTGCCACAGGAGTATCCACAAGCACATTTGGTTTAGTTTGTATTGATCTGAAACATAGATAAACTATTTTGGACATGATGGTTTAGAAGATGTTTGTGAAGACAGGCCAAGCTTTTCAAGTTACTTGAAAAATTTATATTAAGTGACAAAATGACCTGCAGAAGTTTAACTTATTGAACCTTAACCAGTAGAATGGGGTACTTCCCATGTATTGTTAATTGCTTAATCACCAGGAATAGTTCAAAAATGCCAATATAAAAATTTTAGGTATGGAATACAAACAATATGTTTCAAGAGTCAGAAGCTCTTTCTTCCAATATGAAATCTGCCATCTGTTTTTCTTCCTTCCTCACCTTTCCCTCCCCCACTTTTCACCTCATTTTTCCATACATGCAGGCTGCAGGACTTGAAGAGCTCACATCTTAAAAAGCTTTCTTGATGATTAGGAGTAAGCTAAAGATGTTTTGTTTGAATAAGGCAAGGATTCCATACTCTCTTTATAAGCTGATCTGTTTCTGTTCACCCTGAGGGCCTTATCTGTACCAGACCCAGGCCAGATAATCTTGATGGCACAAGTATCAGCCCTGATATATGTATATTGACAATGGGACAATAAGCACAAACTTACTTCTACTAATTGAGTTGAAATGTCCACTAAATCAAAAATGATTCCTCATTCCATACATTGTGGAATGCTGGCTCCCAACCTGGAAACTTTTTCAGTTTTCTTACAGCTAAGAGGGTTTTTTAGTCTACTTTGTTTGGGTTCTGCTCTGGGGTCTTGAGAGGTGTATTGATCTTGGCAATTGTTTCCTAATCTCAGGTGATCATTCCCTTTACACTGATAGCCAATATTCCTTGGCAACTTTCACTTTATACCCACTGAGACCATTAGCACTAGTGTTGGGAGCATTTGTTAATTAGATTTTTGGGTTCTTCAGGACCAAATATCAAATAACTTATTATCTCCCCAACATAACTAGAGAATTGCTTCTGAGCATTCTGTTTCAATCAGATCAGGAAAGAGCAGTATTCCAAAGACAAAATCCCATACCTGGGACTCTGATTCCTGAATGAGGCCTCAGTAGTGTGTCAGCTCCGTGACCATTGTGGCAATTGGAGAAGCTTGTCAGACCTGCAACATCACACTACCTGTTTTCCAGAGAGCCCTAAAACAGGCTATTGACTGTTATCATGTAGTTTGAGGAAAAGATCTCCCTGTGACCAACATCTTTAGCTCCCCTCAGTGCATCAGAAGTACTTTCCAAGGCTACTTCTCCAAAAACTCAGGAGTTACTTGTGCTCCATAAAAGACTGGACTCTTCAGCGTCATTTCAGTTCCACATTTGGAACTACCTTCTCAAACTATATCCGCACGATCTTTGACCATCTGGTGACCTTTATCAGATTACTGCCCAAAGATTTTTGCCAGAAGTTTGACACTCCAATTATTGAGGGTCATATATCATCTAGAACAATCCTGCAAGCCTCACTTGACACAGCAGGGACAGCAGTCTGTGCTTTTCCCTTATTGCTTAGGCAATTTTCTTGGCTTCTGTGTTTCCAGGAAGAATAAAGCCATTATAAAGAAAGAGATTCTTGAGCATCCTTTCCAAAGGAGCATTGCAGTCCACAAAGGGGGGTGAGCTGGAACATCATATCAGAAGTAAGCAAAAGTGATAGGAAATTACTTACTCCTCTACTGGTTGTTCAGTTAAGTTTTGTCTTTTTTTAAAGTAGAGACTTTTTCATGGATGACTCTGAGGAACTTTATTATTTGAATGTTCTTCTAACTACCCAGTCTCCCACGTCTTTGTAGCAGACTCTTGCTTCCTTGGCTAGAAGTTGTGCCTGAGAGACTTGAGATGGGAGGAGGTATTTTGTCCTCTCCAGAAGTAAATATATCAGGTATCAGACTCATTTGCTAGCAATCTGCCTGGGTTCTTGAATGAGCTGGGAAACAGATTAGGTCAGTCAAGCATCCATATCACATGCAGGAAGTCCATGCCAATGTGCTTGAGACTTTTCTACAAGGAATGTGGTTAACCAAGACCTACTCTTCCCATGGATGTGAACAAGAAATGCCAGTCTTTTTACTCCAGAGTGGCTTCCAGACTCTTTTGTAATCAGTTGTTAAAGGAGACAAATGTATTCATGTCCCTTTTTTCTTTTTTTTAAATGCCCAGAGTGATTTTTTTTCCCTTCAAAGAAATACCACAATTAATAGAAGAACAAGTAAAAACCAAACATATTTGGCCAAGTAGACTTAATTTTCCATGGGACACACAGAAAAGACTACTTTCTTTTCCTTGTTCTCCTTGTCACGAATTCTGCTCTATTTTCTGGATGGTGCTGGATTCCTCTAGCAGCTCAATCTACTTGACTGCTCTTCTAACGCTGCACTTCCAGGCTAGTGCCCTCCTTGCTTTTGCTGCTACAATAGCAACTGTATCTTGAAGGATTTGTTAATATATTTTTCTCATTTACCTCCTAGTTTTCAAGTAGGTTTTGAATATCATAGTTGTTTCTTCTGTGTCTCAACACTTTAGTGTGGTTAGAAATGGTTTAGAGTGGTTAGAAAAGGTTTAGAGTGATTAGTGGTTAGAAGAGGTTAGAAATGTCTCTTGAACTTTGAAGTACTTGTGAATGTTCATCACAGATCCTTCATAACCCAGCCTAATCTTAGAAGAGTATGCATTAAGAAAGAAAAAGTATGGAAGAACACATGCAAAGATAGATATATGTTTAAAAAGTTCTCAACTATTTCAAGAAAAGACCTTAAAACAGTGATGATGCTTATGCAGCAGTGCCGATTAAGAAATGCCATTTCCTGAGCTGAGAAACATTCTCTGAAATTCACATTCACTTCACTTTGCAGAAGTGAGTGTATAATGAGTTCATCCCTGGCTAGAAACCAGAGAAAGTTGGTCAGTTTCTAACCAATGCTCAAAAGTCTGCTAAAGGAGAGGTAAACCCCTCCTAAGAATGACGTACTGCTGTCATTTTACTGGTATACTACAGTTGCACAATGCTGTGTTACTAAAAACTTTGTAGAAATACAAATGTGCATAATGAAGTTGTTATAATGCCAATTCCTGACATAGTTTTAAATTTCTTTCCTTCTTTGTGGCTAATCAGATTCAGGCCCAAACCCAGAAGACCATTCACTAATACATTGCTGGAGGGTGATGCTCAGTATCTAAATTAATCCTTTAAACTCACTATGCAGATGTTATGACATGGAATTTGGAATTTTAATCATGTAGCTGACAGCTTTCAATAAAAGCAGAAATAAAGTATATTTTATATACTTTCCTAATTTGTTTTAAATTTGGCAGTACCAACTACATGTTCAAGATCTAAGTAAAACTGTGGCTACACTGAAGGGTCAGTCAAAAAAACCCATTGGTAATGGTCTAAAAAGTGTAACCCAGAAACTGGATTTTAAAATCCAGGTTGAATATATTCTGAAGAAATGATTAGTGAGTCTAATTTGCATTAGAAATATGTACTGATGTCATTTCAGAAGAAAGCTACAATATGAAAGGGCAAGCTATATACACGGGGGAAGCTTGGTTATTATTGATAGGGAAGCGGCACCAGGGAATACTTCAAATTACATTGTATAAGTGATTTTCTGGATAAGATCCTAAAAAAATTAATGTTTTGCTTTAGTGGTAAGATGCGTATTTTTGTCTGAAACTAACCTAAATAACCTGCTGAGTATTGTGTAAAAGTAATAGTGAGAATACAGAATTTGATAAAAGGAGCATTCTGTTCGAGAGGAGATCACCCATGTGATTCTGTGCAATACAAAAAGAAATACAAATTCATATTCACTGCTCACTGTGAGGCAAGAAGGTGTCCAGGGCTTTCTGGTAATTGTATTGCCATAATGCATTCCAAATTGCATAACAAAAAATTGCTAGCCTCTCTCACTGGTCCCTTCAAATCCTAAGACATGTATTCAATTTCCAACCTGGAAAATATCTTCCTGTGTTTAATTAGTATTATAACGCAGTTGAAAGGGTCTATATAAATGAAGGAATAGTCTTCAGATATTCTTTTATTTTTTTTTTTTTTAATGTCCGTGCTCCAAGTATGAAACCTTTCACTTGGTAACAACTTTTGTCTGAATAATCATTATTGCCGTTTGCTTAATGATGTGATAAACACAGCTTAAAAATACTTTCGTGCCATGGAATCTGTTGTGAATGAGACATCTGTAGTCACAAATTTATTTGATACATACTTCTTAAAATCAAAACCAGACGTGCAGATGTGTGACTCTCCAGTGATATGCTAAAAACTAATGCCGAGGTTTTTAGGTACTCACTCACTACATTCAAGGCAGGGTTACATCAAGGTGGTCTGGAATTAATTTAGAGCCCTTTTGGCTCATCACTGAATCCTTCCAGGGACCAGGCATAGAAGCCAAGGGTTGCGCCAAATACTCTGGATTTAGAATTATCCTTACATCAATGGAATTTTTTCATAATTTAAGCATGTGTGATTCAGTGTCTGAGCTCCGTGATCTGTCAGAATTACTGCAGACAACAGACACGCCAGTGCCAAAATCTCCCTCACATTTGTCAGGACAGGCTTAAATTTCTGCTTGCATTGTTTTTAGTTTAGGAATACATGCAATAAGGATGACAGTGCCAAACAAAATTTGTTCTGTGAAAACTGGGATATGCATGACAGCAAAGCTGTTAAAATCCATGTAGCAAAATTACGAGTTTGGCAAAAAGTAAAAAAAAAAAAACAAACTGGCTGATGACAGCAGGATTTTTAAGACTAAAACCTACTCAAACATCTATTTTTCCTGCATATTAATTCTCTATTGTTGTCTTTCCTAATCAAAAACTGAATCCACAGTAAGAATAGGCTGAGTCACATTTTGAAAAATGTGGTCTACAAATACCAGAACCATTGCCTAAACAGTAACTCACTATTACAATGTTTAACTCTCCCACAGAACGTGAAAATGCCTGTAAAGAGAAGTGTCACATAAATCCCTAATGCTTTGCCATGAATAGAACATCATTCCTAGGGCCTTTTCCCTCTCCCTCTCCCTCTCTCTCTCTCTCTTTTTTTTTTTTTTTTTGGACATGACATCCTCTGGAAAATTTGTTTCTGCAAGTGAATGTCTTTCCATTTTTTGGGCAGAATTTTTTGGCAATAATAGATGTGGCAAAAATATTGTGCAGATTTTATTGTGTGATCTACATATAAGCACTCACTGTAAAATATTTATGGCATATAAATGCATAAGTAAGAAGGTAATACTTTGTCTAGTCATTAATTTAATATGACAGCAGTGTTGGTGGTAAGGAAATAGGATCCATTAGTGGTCTCATGGCTTTATTTCTGTGCCACGCTGTTATTTTCTATCTGTGATGACTCTTTCATAGGCAGAAATTTTGAACCTAAATGAGATAGTGTTTATTCATGAATCTGTTCACCATTTTGTCTCAAAATGTTATATATCCACTGCTGAAGGTTTGATGATGCTTTGGTTTTGATTCTGGTATACTCAAAAATTGTTTCAACAATATGAATCAACAGAGCAGTTCATATATTTGAAAGAGTTTATGCCCACTGAAATGGACCTTTTATCCACAGAAACGTAATAACTGCCATTATTTTTCATTGAAATGAAAAGCTTAGCAGATTTTCTGATAACTGCAACAATATCTTTCCTAATTCTCGATAAATTATTATAATAATTCTTCAGTTGTATTTTGGTGACTCAGATGACAACTCTATGTATACTGTTTAAATCATAACTTCTAGGCTAGCAAGCAATTTACAGCTCAAAATACATTTTTCTTGTGCAATAAAAGCATATTATACAGAAAAAACTCTTCCTCACTTGGGGTGAAGAAATAAATTTCAGGTCCTTGAAATAACTAGCAATAATATCCATCTAAATTTAAATATATTTTTGTTCTATTCAAACAAGAACCTACAAATAAAAACTATTTC
The DNA here is from genome assembly GCA_013397195.1 of Hylia prasina. Taxonomy (NCBI): domain Eukaryota; kingdom Metazoa; phylum Chordata; class Aves; order Passeriformes; family Sylviidae; genus Hylia; species Hylia prasina. The sequence continues at coordinate 1,351,051 of VYXD01003817.1, forward strand.
CACGACCAGGATATGCTACAACAGCTCTGCTGTGTTGAACCTTGTGCCCTTGATTGTTCTAGAACTGGACAGAAAAAGCCAGACTCTTTCCTGCTGTGCTCTTTCCACAGGGATTACTTAAGCCTGCTTTCAGCATTGCCTGGTCTTTCCTAGCCAGCTTTGATGATCAAGCAAGGTTAGTTGCCCTGTAGGCCTGTCCTGAAAAGGTCAACTGACGTCAGCCCAAAAAAGCTATGGATTAAAAGAAGTTAGGAGTAGAGTTTAAAAAGTGAGTACTTATCTTTCATGACAAAATATTCCAGTGGTTTAAATTGGTCAGTAAAATTTACCATTTAAAAATGGTAAAAAATGCCTTTGGCAACATGAATGAAAGTTTGTCATAGAGACTGAAATGTCTGCACCCCTACTAAAGTGCCAACAAAAGAATAAGAAAGAAATCTTGTATAATTTATATAGAGAGGTTATTTTTTTCCTATTTACAGAGCTAATACAAAATGATACACTTTTTTTCCTTGCAAGAACTTCTGAGATCATGTTAAATTATTTTAAAGACAAGTATGTACATTTATAGCAGCTGTCAAATTTTTATTTTTAGCCTTAACCTACTTGATGAAAATGTCATCAAATATTACACATCATACACCAAGGCTTCTAATTAAGTAGTCTTGTCACCATATATCTATTAATTAAGGAAATCTCTTACCTGTATTAAATCCAAATATGGACTGTTCACATTATCAAGGCAGTAAGACAGTTCTCAAAATAACTTAGTCAAAATGCTCAGTCCTGAAGGCATTATGACAGCACTGCTATTTGTGGGCAACCACTTGTCCATCTGATAGGAGTGGCTCTGTGATCTCTCTGGGATCTAACCTTCCCCTTCTCCAAGGGGATGGAGGTGCTGCCTTCATTCAGTCTCTCCTACTCTGGCACAAGTTTTCTTTCTTCTTCTTTGGCAGTCTGCTGTGTCCAAGCAGCACAACGTGCAGCCCCTGGGAGAGCTCCCAGAGTGTTACCACTGACCTCAGAGGAGCCAACCTTCTGCCAAAAAACCTCCATCTAACTACAGGAGCATAGCACACAGGGGTTAATGTGGGCTGATGGTGAGTGGTATCCCAAAAGGGGACTCGCAGGAATGTTGTTTCCTCTCGTGAATCAGCAGAAGCAGAGGCATAATGGCCTTGCCTTTCAGTTGCTGTACATTAATCTCTGCAGAGCAATGCCTGTCATCGCTCAGATGTCAGATGCTGTTTATAACTCTGCTGGAAACACAGCATAGAATAAAACAGGCTCATTAGTTTCTCTTGAGACTGTATATGTGTGTTTTAGGTTAGCTATGCTTTCACTGCTGCACTTAGCTCAAACATTGTAGCAGCAGCATTGGTGGCTCAGAAAGTTGTTTAGTCCGTGAATTTGTCCAGTTGCTCTCTCAATACGTGACCAAAAGACCAAGATGTGCTCAGGTGCAGAGGTTTCCACAGCACAGGTATGACATGACTCGGATGTAGCCCCTTGGCTCGGCTTGAACCTGCTGATTTTAATGACACCCCGTACCAGAGCTGCAGGACAGAGAGAAGCATTGAACCTGTTCAGCATCTCTGTGCCAGCTGTGATTTGGAAACAGTTCAAAGCCTTTCCTCCTTTATCTGTTTTTTAGACTGAGGACTTCTACTCCTTACTGTCATCCTTTATATGAAGCTATTCTGTAATTCGAATCCTTCTTTCTACTTTTCCTAGTGCCACATCATTTCAAGGTGGGAAACAAGAGTCACGGCCAGTGTTCAACAGTGCCAGACACAGTATGGATTTATACAGTGGCATAGCAATGCTTTGTGTTTTGTCCTCCTTCTAAACATTTCTTACATTTAACTTGGACATGACTGAGCACTGAACTTGTTTTCATAGAGCTATCAATTGTGTATTCATTGCTCTAAAGTCATCCTAGCTATCAGGTTGCCAACTGTGAATCTAAAAGGGAGAAAATATTATTTTCATCCAACTTAGATTTTTTTAATATGTAGTTAATTTAAATGTAAGGACAGTTTTAGCTTTAGTTTTCAGTCCTATACTCTTTTATATTGTGATGCCTCGATGTAATATATTGATTGCTTCTCACCATTCACTTTTTCACTCTGCAATTTGTAATATATGCAAAATGCTTCCTTTCTGGTGTGATGCCTTTGTTATCTGAAAGAGAGTTACTTGATTTTGCCTTGTTGATTTTGCCTTTCTCACTTTCCGAATCGACACATTACACCCTCAGCTCAAACACTTCGATGAGGAATAGGCTGAGTGCTCTTTAACACCAGCACACTGAGATGAAATCAGAAATACACCTCCAACCCTCCGGCTTTAGCCCTGCCTGTAGAGGTCTCGTCCTGAGCCTAAAGGGCAAGAAGGAGCATCCAGAAGGAAGTGAATGACTTCCTCCCTCGGTGAGCATTTCCCCGTTCTAGAGATTATTCCTGCCTCCGGCATCCTCTCGTACTGCTCCCTTGGGAAGAGAGAACAGTTGTGCAGCCCTGCAGCAGCAGGAACTCCGAACCCTGCCACCCTTCCTGCCGCCACGTGACCCCAACCCCTTTGCCTTGGAATAAATTTTTAATAGCTGGACATCTGGTGAGTCCGGGTTTGACTATATTTTGTTCCATCCATCTAATAAAGGGAAAAAAACATTACTCGGGAAAATACTACAGCTGTTTATTTAAGAAACCTACAACAGTTCATGCAGCTTCCAAAAGTTCTTCATGTATGCGGCTATTACCAACATTCTCCATGAAGTTTTACAGCCCTGCCTTTTTATCGCTGGAATCGTGGCTGCTGACACTGCTCGCTGTACAAATACAGAACAATGGGGAGCCTTGGCGTGTTTTAGCGCTCCATCAAAACTAACGCGGTGTTGCCAACATGAGAGGAAATGTCTGTGTGTTGTCCAGTTACCGTAGGCGGAATAAATGGAGCTTTGGGGAGTCCCTTATTGCTGTAGGAAGTTATTGGGGAATGGCACTCGAGGAGAGGCTGCCGGAATATTTACTGGAAGCTCCGTGAGACCTGAAAGCCGTTCAGCCGGCTTAATAAAATGTTTGTATATCCTGTTCCCACACAAAAATGGTGAGGAAAGGAAGTCGTTTCCGAACCAAATAAACTTTTTTTTTTTTTTTTTAATTCACCGGAAAGCTTAAAAAAAACAAAACAAATTAGGTAATTTAAATCGGCGTTTAATGAGCCACCGCCCCTCAGCGGCAGTGCGCAGGCGCGGCCCATCGATGACTCGGGGCGCGACTGGCGCTGCCTGCCCGCTCCCATCCCGGAGCGCTCGCTGCCCCGCGCCGCCCGGAGCCGCCGCCGCCGCCGCCGGGAAGCAGCAGGATGGTGAGGGGCGCCGGGGCGGGACAGGGCACACGGCCCGGGACAGGGCAGCCCCGCCGCCCGCCCGGCATGCCCAGCCGGCACGGGGGAACGGGGAGAGCGGGCGGGAGGGAGGGAGGGAGCGGGCCCGTGAGTAAGCAGTTCCCGGGCCACGCGGGGCCGCGGGCGTGACTGGGCCTCGCTGCCGGCGTGGAAACAAATGGGAGCGGGGAGTGGGCCCTGCTTCGGCCCTGGGACAAAGACATCCGAGGCCCCGTGAGGATCCATGTAAATACCTCTCTAGGGGTCTGGAGCATCTCTGCTATGAGGAGACTGCGGGAGCTGGGCCTGTTCAGTCTGGAGGAGAGAAGGCTGAGAGGGGATCTCATCAATGCGTACAAATATCTCAGTGATGGGCTAAGAGGATGGTGCCGGACTCTTTACAGTGGTGACCAGGGACAGGAGAAGGAACAATGACCATAAACTGAATCAAAAGAAGTTCCACCTCAAAATGAGAAAAGATGTAGTTACACTGAGGGTGTCAGAGCACAGGGACAGCTGCCCAGGGAGATCATGGAGTCTCCCTCTCTGCAGACATTCAAACCCACCTGGATGTGTTCCTGTGTCACCTGCTGGAGATAACCCTTCCTTGGCAGGGGGTTGGGCTGGATGATCTCCAAANGGAAAGCTTAAAAAAAACAAAACAAATTAGGTAATTTAAATCGGCGTTTAATGAGCCACCGCCCCTCAGCGGCAGTGCGCAGGCGCGGCCCATCGATGACTCGGGGCGCGACTGGCGCTGCCTGCCCGCTCCCATCCCGGAGCGCTCGCTGCCCCGCGCCGCCCGGAGCCGCCGCCGCCGCCGCCGGGAAGCAGCAGGATGGTGAGGGGCNGTACAAATATCTCAGTGATGGGCTAAGAGGATGGTGCCGGACTCTTTACAGTGGTGACCAGGGACAGGAGAAGGAACAATGACCATAAACTGAAACAAAAGAAGTTCCACCTCAAAATGAGAAAAGATGTAGTTACACTGAGGGTGTCAGAGCACAGGGACAGCTGCCCAGGGAGATCATGGAGTCTCCCTCTCTGCAGACATTCAAACCCACCTGGATGTGTTCCTGTGTCACCTGCTGCAGATAACCCTTCCTTGGCAGGGGGTTGGGCTGGATGATCTCCAGAGGTCCCTTCCAACTAACAGTTTGACAAAAGGAATTTAACAGAGTAAGAACTTATTCACAGAAAGGGTGATTATTGGAATGGGCTGCCCAGAGAGGTGGTGGAGTCACCACCCCTGAAGGTGTTTAGGGAGACTGAACGTGGCACTCAGTGCCATGCTCTAGTTAACAAGGTAGTGTTCAGTCCTACATTGGATTCGATGTATCAGACATCTTTCCAACTATATTGGTTCTGGGATTCTGTGGAAACAACCAGGGCTTCCTTCAGGAGCTAATTAGGGATACTAATGAGCTCTGTTTTGTTCATTCCAGTTTCGCAACCAGTATGACAATGATGTCACGGTTTGGAGCCCGCAGGTAAAACCTTTATACACTTGCTCACTGGGGTTTTGACTTGCTTTTTGGGTTTTCTTCACCTCACAGCAGTGGTATTACAGTCACAAAGGTTGTGTCCAGGTGCCTGAAGCTTCCTGCAGGCTGCTCCCCTCTCCCTTTGTAGGCTGTAGGGGTCCAGAAAGCCCTCGGCACATCCCTGTCTGCTGGTGTGTGAGCCTGAGTGGTGCTTACCTGGGCCTTGTCCCCTCCAGGTGCCTAAGGCAGGTGCTTTCTAAATGTACCCGTGAGGTACAAAAGAGATGCTGTCATCTTTGGGTGGTTGGAGTAGAGGATCTGTAAAGGTCCCTTCCAACCCAAACAGTTCCATGACTCTATAATCCATTTAGAGAGCTACAGTAAGTTGGTACACAAAGTGAGTAAGGTACACAAAGCATGAAACAGTTTCAATCTCCTGAAACTTAGGCTGTTGCTAGGTCTTTCTCTCTTCTGTCCACTAGATAATAGGGGAAAGGAACTTTTTAGTTTATAACTGGGATACTCAAGTGAGATTTGCGTTTGAATTTGAAATTTTATTATCTCTGGGTCAGTTTCACGCTGTGTACTGTTACTGAAAACATACATTGTGTGTTCTGAAACTTACACAGATTGTGTTGTAAATAAATTTGCTGGAATTTTGAAAGCCACCATCAGCTGAAGTATTTAATATTGCCTCTTCTCTCACTATGGATATTTTAAGACAGGATACTTACAGAAAAAGACTCGTTTATTTATTCAGCAAAACTAGAGATCTGTTTAAAATGCAAGTAGAAAATTGTATTAGTATAAAGCAAATGCATTATTAGTTCATGGGTTTGTATTGTTCATGAAATTCTTCAGAACTATTACAGGTGAGATGCATTTTCCATGCAGTGCAACAGAGTGTTCTATCCTTTCCATTCTCCATGAAGACAACCTTGAATATCTTCTTTTTTTTTCAGTCAATACCATGATAGAGGTACCTTTGAACTATTTTCATCTTTCTTAATGATTGTGTTTCTCTGACAGGTTCTGCATCACCAGCTTTAATTTTTTATCTTACCTGTTACTTTAAAAGTTACTTTTAGAACTATAACATTTTCTTGAGACTTTTAGCAGATACTGCAAAATCATCAACAGCACAAGTTTCTATGTTTTTCTTAAATTGCCTTGAAAATATTAATAGTGTTGTTTTTTTTCTAAAAAAAGACATTTAAAATTGCTGCTGTGCTGCAATTGCTACTCCATCCATTCTTGTAGGTGAGGCAGTGATGTGGTGCCATAATAGTTTTTGGCATTATTAATATAGGAGCAAATAATACTTTACTGGGAGATATTTTCGAACATGGTAGTAGAGAAAAGGAAATAGGAGATTTAAAAACTCAAAGTGGTTTCACATTTCAACAGTCTTGCATATCCTTCCTGACAGCTGACAAATTCATGTTGGACAGGTCACAGCAATTCAGTGCTGCTCTTGGGCAGGAAATATTCTATGTTATTGAAATTCCAGTTACAACAAGGGATGAAATTGGGCATTAGGGTCTTTCTAATAGACTTAAATAAAGAACCCTATGCCAAAAATCCCCAACAACCTGTGGGAAGGTGGTATCCTGTGAATCATCCTTGCACATTCACCATAACAGCTACTGCATTCCACTCCTTCCCTGCTGGTGGGATGCAGCTCTGTGGTGTCTGTGCCTCCAGGATAGGAGTGCCTGTGTTGGCTGGAGTGCTGAAAGTGGGAAAACCCTCAGTGGTTGTGTGAAATGGACATTAAAGCTCCTGGCCACCTCTGCAGAACTTGCAGGGACTTCATTTTCTTTGAGACCTCTACTCCTGTTTCAGACTTGACTGCAGTTGGCCAATAACTTGTTCAGAAGTTATTGGGTGATGGCCGGTGAGACACAATTGTGTAAGACTCTGTTCTTTAGCAAACCCGATTAAAAGTTGTGTCCAACTTCAGCTGGAAGTTCTTTCTGTCTTTGAATCACACACTAATTTAACCTGTTATGCATTGAGTGTCCCTGTTGGGGTGGGGAATCAAAGGTCTGAAAATGCAAACCCATTGGGAGCTGATTCAGAGGATTAACTAGAGAGTGATTGACGACTTTTGGCTTGGTTTTGCAGGGCCGAATTCATCAAATAGAATATGCCATGGAAGCTGTGAAACAAGGCTCAGCTACTGTGGGGCTGAAGTCGAAAACACATGCTGTCCTGGTGGCTCTCAAGGTAACTTCTAACCTCTGGTCTCCGTGGGGACAGTAATGTTCGTAGGAAAGTCTTGGTTTGGTAAATTAGTCTTGTGTGGTCTGTACTGAGACATGAAATGTAAATGCAATGGCAGATTCCCTTTGCTTGAGTACTGAAATATTTCCAGTACCTGTGCAAAGCAGATCTTCAAAAAAATGGTGAAGGAAATGAGTGGAAGATTTTTTTCCTTGAACAGATGTGTTCCTCTTTTTTTTTTTCTCTTTTCCATTAGTTATTAAGCAGAAAATCTATTCCTTTATTTTCCCAAAACTTAAGTGAGTGTCTGTTCTTTCTTTTGCTCTGAGAGAACTGAAGTGGAATTAGGTTTTTCTTGTCTTCTGTGGCAAGTTTATAAATCCAAATTTTTTTTCATTGTTTCATGAACATATTCAGTTCTCGCTGTAAATGTTAGCAGATTTCTCCACAGTGCTTAGCAGACTGTTCAGTTTGCCACATAGCTGTCTCCTTTTATGCACAGAGAGCACAGTCTGAGCTGGCAGCTCATCAGAAAAAAATCCTGTACGTTGACAACCATATTGGTATCTCAATTGCTGGACTTACTGCCGATGCAAGACTCTTGTGGTGAGTATCCTGCTTGTTGACATACACAGTGCTGCAATAATAATGAGGGAAAGTTCATTCAGACTATTGCAAATGACATTTTCTGCTTGGCCAAGGATTAGTCTTGACTTGCTGCTTTGTTGTATTATGCCAAAGGACCTCAGCATGAAATTCTGGCAGGTTTTTAACTAGCTGGCAGAAATCTCATTTGTTTGGCCTAAAATTTTGCTCTTTGGTTTTGTTACAAGTAAAACAGTCCTGTCTGGTTTCCTCAGTGTGATGGGGTTTCCAAGCAGTCTGAGAAACTCCACCACTTCTTTTCCTCTGGCAGCTGCTTCTGCGTACACACATTGTTATTAAACACATACAGTGCTGTTTGTGTGGGCTCCAGGGGGCTTGCTTTTAGCAACTTGGATCAGAAGGGGTGGGAAGGATTTCTGACATGAGTGTCAACTGCTGCAGTGTCACAAAGCAACGTTGCCATTTAACCTTGCCATTTTTCCAGAGGATCCATCTGTTGCCTGCATGAACTTCTACCTTCTTTGCATTTGTGTGGCTGAAATACCAAACCTGTGGTCAACTTTCTCAATAACAATGATAGGTCATGTAGAAATGAAATCATGGAAAGCCTTTGACCCTTTCTCTCAATGAGCAGAACTGAAACAAAAATGCTTACCTTAACGGACAAGTCTTGAGATAAAACCTCATTGTGTCTTTGATCTATGCACTGATTTGAATTTTAAAATTTTTTTTTATATTTTTGCTCCCTAGCAATTTCATGCGTCAAGAGTGTTTGGATTCTAGATTTGTGTTTGATAGACCTCTGCCAGTTTCTCGCCTAGTGTCACTAATTGGAAGCAGTATCCTTTTTTAATACCCTTGTTTTACTTTTATGGCTTTTGGGTCCTTTGTAAAATGATTTTCATCTATCACAGCTTAAAAGTTGAAAAAGTTTATTGGCCAATTCTTCTTTGCTCACACTGCTTGTGTATACTTTTGGAGAACATCCCATAAGGAGGCATTTTGGTCCATCTCTGGTTTAGGAAAACTCTTGGGTAATTATCATATAATGTTGAGATTGTTTCCTTAGCTGTGTTAAGAAACCCAGATTCCAACTCAGCGCTACGGCAGGAGGCCCTATGGAGTGGGACTGCTCATCGCAGGCTATGATGTGAGTGAGCTGCTCTGGCTGCTACTGACCTGCAAGAAAATGTTCTTAGGGAAATTTTATGCAACAAATGGATGTTGAGAGGGAAAGATGGAAGAGGCAAACTCGCCAGAATTGTCTGAATGAGGAAATAATGTTCTGTATCTTACCCTGAAACATAACTCAGAATCCTAATCCTACCTCCACTTACTATTTTAAGGAGCAAAAATGAGAATTGGTTATGTAAATATTTTGCTGTTGATTTTAGATGCTTGCAAACTATTATTTTAAAGACTTCCAGTAAAAGAAATGGATGTGGAAATCACCGCTGGCCTCTCTCTCACTTGTTTAGCAACAACATTTTGCTTAATGCAGCACACAGAGAATCTCTGTCCTCAAGACTGTTGACATGAGGATGGTTGGGGGAAATCATGATATTGCCTGAAATATTGGATGGCATAGTTTAGTCTACAGCAAGTTTTTACTTTTTTTGTAGATAATACAGAATGTGTGTAAAATACCTGCTACAAGCCACGAAGTAGGGAGCATGTGTAAGCACAGTGTCATTTGTAGAACTGAGAAAGAAACACTTTTTTTGTGCCAGCCATCCTGTCCATTTAAAAGCTGCAGATGAACAAAGTGGAAAAAAAGAGAGTTTGGGTTTTTTTTTTAAATTATTGTTGTGTTTTTTTTAAACAACAGTTATGGAGGAATTGCATAAGATCAGCGATACATAAAAAATATGTTTCTGTGCACACATGTAGATGTGATGTGCCATGAAGCATAACTCTTTTAGAAAATTTCATGCTCCAGCAGCAGAATTGGTGTGAATTTATATATTTGTTTGACATTCTGTGGGGGTTTTCTTCTCTCTTTGTAGGATATGGGTCCTCACATCTTCCAGACTTGTCCCTCTGCAAACTATTTTGACTGCAAAGCAATGTCCATTGGTGCTCGTTCACAGTCAGCACGGACTTACTTGGAGAGGCACATGACTGAGTTCACTGACTGTGAGTAATGGAGCTCTCTCTGTCCACTGGTATTCATCAATTCTGCAGCTGATTTCCTGCTGCCACTCCATCCTTTTGCATTTAGTGAGATTAAGAGTTTGGCATAATTGTAAATCTGCACAAATTGTAGAGAATATGGTTGAGATGTTCATGTCTTAACCATGTGGATGTTTATTGCATAATGGAAAGGTTGATTACTTAGTGAAAATTAACAATACCTTTATTATGTAGGGGAAAGAGAAGCTGTGCTTAGAAAAGCTGTGAAAAACGTAGAAAGCCTCTGCCCTTTTTAACCCAGGCAAAGTGTAATTGTTTCCATAGAAGAGCAGGGTTAATCTGTCAGGGCAAGTGTTTAGGTGCTGCATTTAAAGGGATGAATTTATTTTTGTATGGGATGATGATGAACCATTGAATACCTGCTCGAGTATCACTGAAAGCAAGGCAGGGGCTAAAACCAGATGCACACGACTTCAAATATAGGGGAAGGCTGGTTTCTCAAGGAAAACTTTTATAACCACTCTGCTCAGAGCTCTGGCAGTCAAGTTGACCAAGGGGATTTTGTAGTTGTCAACTAGGATTAGGAAGGAGGGGATTGGCTGTCTAGAAGTAATACCATATGGTTTGTCAGTGTCTTTCTGGTTCCATTTTCAGGTAATCTAAATGAGCTAGTTAAACATGGACTGCGAGCCCTGAGAGAGACCCTTCCTGCTGAACAGGATCTGACCACCAAGGTAAGGACTAGGTTTCCTTTGCCATTGTTACTTGAAAGTACTGTGACAAAATTCCTGTGACATGTGGCTGGCACTGAAGTGTGGAAGCTGAATACTGGTAGATAATATCTTTCCTTATGTCACCAGTTTATCAACTGTCCTGTGTTCATCTCAGATTTAAGTTTCTTCACAAAAATGATGCTTTCACTAAATAAGACACTGTTCCCCTGGTGGCTTCAGTCTATTTCAAACTTTGATCAGTGTTTAAGATGCATTACATGCAGCTGTAGAATCTCAGCTTTGCAGTCTAAGCACAGTCAGTAATTCACCTGCGCGGTGAGTGAAGGTAATGCACCAACAGTTCATAGAGCATCCAGCATCACAAAGTTGCACAAACTTTTGACAGTGAATTGAGGAACTGTTGAGGAAGAAAAGTCTCAGGATATCCATTGATCTACCATTTTCCATGTTATTTTATTCTTAGCTCACCATGTTTTTTAGAAGTCTTAAAATACTGAAAATCAAAATGAAATGAAAATAGGCAATTTTGAGAAACTATGTTATTCAAAAGAAAACAAAATGAAAGAAATTGAAATCCTTGCATGGCTTTACTTAGAAGATTTTGAAACTTAGTAGCTGTTGTAAGTGAAAGCTGTAAAGCCAAAGTTAATTGCAGGAAAATGCTTCTTACTGCTTCCAACCCTTTGCTTGACAGAATGTTTCAATTGGAATTGTGGGCAAAGACATGGAGTTTACCATCTATGATGATGATGATGTAGCACCATTCCTAGAAGGTCTTGAGGAGAGACCACAGAGAAAGGTGAGTGGTTCAGATATGAATAAATAGGATTAGTTGAAAGACAGTAATTAGATATGATCTATTATGTTTAAAATAAATTTAACTCTACTACTGTAGCAGAGTTTTAGGATGGCGATTTTTAAAATATGAAGTTACTATATGAACACTGTATAATCTTAACTGGTAACTCAGATGCTTATTAAATCAATTTATGCTGGCTTTATGCCAGGCTGTTCAATGTCATCTTCCTTCCTCATACCTGATCAAGTACGAGTTTTCACTGGTTTACAACAGAAGTGGTTGCATATGTTTCTCATGCCCTTTGCAAGACGCCTCCATAGTCTCCTAATTACCAACTGTGTCCTGCTTGTGCTTAATTTGGATAACAGTAATTTGTGAGCTGTTGGCTGACACGAGCTGCATTTACTACTCGTGGTGCTTCAATGGGGACAAAGCTGATTTATCAAATGTTGTCTTCTGCTTTCCTAAAATACTTCTTTTCCCTCTCTCTAAGCCGGTTCCGCCTGTTGAAGAAACCATGGAGAAGGCAGAGGAGCCAATGGAGCACTAGTTGGTGGATGAGTTCCTCTGTTAATGTGTAATTATCCAGGAACATTTATCCATTTGCTGGTAACTTTATCCTCACCTATATATACTTTCTGACGCTACATTCTGAGGATTGCTCGTAAAGAAAGAAACCAACCAGCCCACCTATCCTTAAAAGATAGACAGGAGGACATATCTGGGTGTAAGTGCTTGGACAAGAAAGGTGTAATCATTTTCTAAATAGTACATGATACTGTTTTATAAAGAAAAGATACTGTCTTTAACTCATAAGGACAAGTGGAAATAAAACATTTTCTCGGACTCTGCTGTGAGTTTGGTTATTTTTAGTCTGAAAAAACAGCTGTTCATAAATACCAGTGTTATATCAAGGTGCCACTGTGGGTTTGACCATTTGTCAGAGTGAGAGTTTGCTTATTGTATTGAACTGAGAGGATCTTGAGATGCCTATGAAACCATAAACTGGTCATGGAACAAACAGGGAACAGCATTTCCCTGTGTCAGCTTGTCCCAGCTGAAAAGGCATTTGTGGTTGTGAGGCTGCAGAAGCACGAAGCTGACAACCAGCTTGTGGTCAGGTTTTTGGGGGAAGTTTAGTCAACCTCAGCTCTTCTAAAACTCTGTCTGTCTTTAGAGCCATCAGCCAGCCTTGGGGCAGAACAGGGCTTTTCGCTCAGAGGGCTGAATTGGAGTAACAAAAATCCACCAGGAGTTGCCATTGCAGGTCTCTTGAGCTCAACTATGGAGTCTTTGCCTTGCTGCTGAAGGAACAGATTCTCCAGGGCTTTGTCCTTCAGCTTGGTCTGCACCTAGTGCTCTTTGGATTTAAGCTGAATGCCACAAAATTTGGGACTAGCAGTGACTTCCTCAGGATCATCTGCCAGGGAAGCCCAGTGAATTGGTACTTCGGGGGTGTGATGCTGTATTTTAAGCAAAATAAGTTCAGTCTTTCTCGTTTTCTATGTTGGAGCATGCTAATGTAATTATTTTCCCCAGTGATTTCATTGACAATTATAAGAAGCAACCTTCTGGAGTGGACCCACACAAGGATCTGATAGTCTGCTCGCTGTACTTAAAAAAAAAAAAAGCCTGAAACTTGCAGATTAGTAATTTATTAATATTTATTGATTAAACAACTTAATAAATCAGGGTGCTGTTTTGAACAGGCTTTAAAATACTGTATTGAATCCATGCAAATAGTTCAGTCATGAAAGTAGCAAAACAGTAATGTCAGGGCTGCATATTTGGTTTTTAAGCACTAGACAAAACTGGTTTTATTTCTCCTAAATTTGTTTTTATTCTGGTTTTTCCCTATTATTTTTCTATTTATTTCCTCCCTTATTTATTTTTCCCCCTTATTCATGTTCCCGCTCTTACTCATTTTCATTTTCCCCCTAATTTTTCACTGTTATGTATGTTTTCTCCTTAATTATTTATTTTTCCTGGGGTTTTTTTCCTTCCCCTTGCTTCCCTCTTCTTGCTTTTCCACATCCCGTTGGTTTTTTCACTCCTTTTGTTTCTCCCCCGCATGGTTTTTATTCTCTCCGCTTGTTTACCCCCCCTCCCCCCCCATTTTCCCTCCCTTTGTTTTTCCCTTATTTATTCAGGTACCCTCTTCTTTATTCATTTCCCGTGATCTATTTTCCAGTTCCTTACTATTTTTCCTCCCCTTTATTTGTTTTATTTATTTTTACCATTTCCCACCCCCCTTTTATTATGGTTTGTTGTTATTTATCTAATCTCTCTATCATCTATCCGTGCGGGGTTTTTAATCTTACTTTCAGCCGCTGTTTCCCGGTGTTCTCCTCATCCCGATCCTCCCGCGCGGGAAAGCCCCGCTGCCCTCGGGGCC
>VYXD01003817.1:1364890-1422326 GCA_013397195.1 Hylia prasina
GGCCTTGAGGGAAGTTTTGCCTCGTAGCTTAAAATGCCCGGGTTTGGACTGGAAGTAGGAACTGGGACGTTAAGGGAGAAATACTTCTCAGCTGGCTCTAAGTTTGTCGGGATTTTTAGCAGGCGTTTTGAACACTGTACTATAGTTGTGCATCAGTAAAAGGGTGCGTTCTTTGGTTCATTAGGTGTCCTCCGTTCCTAAGGCACCCCAGGGATGTAGGTGGCGAGCAGGCGTGGCTTTTTGTCTTCCTGGGCTCTACGAACTGTAACTTTCGATTTCCTTGGGTGCCGAGGCTCTGGCACAGGTTGCACAGAGCAGTTGTGGATGCCCCGTCCTTGGCAGTGTTCAAGGTCAGGTTGGATGGGGCTCTGAGCAGCCTGGTCTGGTGAAAGGTGTCCCTGCCCATGGCGGGGGTTTGGAATGAATTCATCTTTAAGGTCCCTTCCGACCCAAACCATTCTGTGACTCACCACAGGTGACAGAGAGATTGTTGCTGAAGAGTTAAAACAGCACCTACATCTGTGTCCCTGTGGGCTCTCAACCATCAAACTGATTTCAAGCCTTTGTTCCTTGCAAGGAGGAAAACTGGGTGGTGGTTCTCCCTGCCAGATCTCCCAGCTCTGTGTTTTAGGAGAGTTGTTTTTCATTGCTGCTTTTCAGAGCCCAAAGTGCACTCATTTATCACACTTCAGAGACATGTTTGGCCATGATTTTGGAAATTTCTGGAACTGAGGTCCTTGTATGAGTAAAGATACCTGCCCTGCTTTCACAAAAATCAACTTTATGGTCTGAGTTGTTCTTGTAGGTGAAGGTGCTGGCTGCAGGGCTTTGAGGCAGGAGTTCTGGGTAACAGCATAGGAAAAGTAAGCAGAAAAGCTGCTATGAGGCAAGAAAACTGTTGGGAAAGACTTCTGAGATCATCAAATCCAACCTTTGACTGATCACCACCTTTGTCAACTAGAGCGTGGCACTAAGTGCCACATCCAGTCATTTCATCAACAAGTGGTTTGTGTAGATGTTTGTAAGCAACAAGGTTGAGTGACCTAGGCCTCAAAAAACAGAATTCATAATGGAAAGGGGAGTGTTTCCTTAAAAATTTGTATTGTAATTATTTTTTGGGGTGGTTGTGGTGCTGGTAGAGGTGAGTTGTTTTCTTGTGTGGAAGGAGGCAGCTGAGCACAGTTTCCCCTCTCCCTGTTCAGGGTGAGGTTCTCTGGGTGCCCACTTGATGAGAAAAGGGAGTCTAAGACTTCCAGACAATTAATATCAATAAAAGCTGATTTATTTTGACACAATTTCTGTAGAAAGTACAAAATTGCTCATGTAATAAGCAGTAACAGTTTTCTTTGTGCTTGTCAGTGTAGTATCATAGCATTAGCCAAGCCAGCTTGAGCATTTTTCAATACTTAAGAAATAGAATAAAAAGGTTGATTTGATCCTAGATGTTTATTATATAAAGAATAAACAAACATGAGAATGAAGATTGGTACAACAAAAAGGTTGATTTGATCTTAGATATCTATTATATAAGGAAAAAACAAACATGAGAATGAGAACTGAGCTTAATAGCAGATTTCATTACCTGGACTGCCAGGACACAGCAGCTTTGATACATCTGTAGCCTTCTTGTCCTTTTTCACCATAAAAAGACTGGGTTTCCTCATTAGTGTCTACTGGAGACAGTAGAGTTGAGCTGATCTGATGACCCCTGGCAGGTAAAATGCTTCTCTCTCCATCACACTGTCTTTTCTCCCATCCTTGGTTTCTGCTCTGTTGGAGCTCGTGCTCATCTTCAGAGCTTCCTGCATAGAGTGATGCAACTTGTTAATTGAGTCCAGAACCTTATTTTTTCCTTCTTTCTTTTTTTCTGTGAAGTTTTTCAGCTGATTTTGCAGCTTGGGTCATTCACCTGGAGGAGCACAGGAGTGCAGGGAGGGTAGTGGGAATATACAGCTGGGATCAGGGGATGACTCCAGGAGGGAGAAGCTGCTGCATCCATTTGGCTTCAGTCAGGTGCCCCTGTACACTTCTATTATTCCTGTCTGTGCCCAAAATATTGGAAAGGTTTTGTTCTTTTTCTGTTGTCTCTGAGAATTTCATGCTCTTCTTCTCAGTGGTGCTCACAGGAACGTTGTAGGGTAACAGCAAAGCAAGAAGGCTTTTGCATGCAGCTTCTCAAGAAACCTAGCAATCCCTTCAAGCCACTAAGTCAGTTATAATAACGTTTTTGTGTTTGTTAATACTATCCTTTAACTTTGGGATGTCTTTGGTTCTTAGGCTGTCTGACACTTGTGTGACAATAATTCTTCCCTTGAGAGAACTCCTGTAACCAAGAGCCATGACTGCTGCAGAGAACGTGTGTTACACGTTGATCAACGTTCCCATGGACTCAGAGCCACCTTCTGAAATCAGCTTAAAAAATGACCTAGGCAAGTATTGACAGTAATCCATCTTACCTGAATTATTCTCTCATTGTGCCTTTCCTAGAGTATTGTTTGCAGTTTATAAGCTAAAACAAGTCAGTTTGATGTTTATTTTCTGCTGAGTTCTCAAAGATGTATGTTCCTCTGTTTGCTGTGTTTTGGGAAACTTTGTTATATTATTTTATGTGCTTTGGTGTACTCCACAGTCTGTGCAAAATCTGATTTTTTTTTTTTTTTTTGAGGGTTTTAAGTGATACCTGCTTGGACTAAGGCAGATTTAAGATTTTTTTGGAATAAGCAACAGATTGTGTTATCACTGTGGAATATGCTGTATACATGTGACACCAGAGCACATTGTAGTATCTGATACAAATTTCACCATTAAAACAGCCTTGGAAGTTGAACTCTTTCAATTCCAATATATTGATCTCAGACTAAGTCTGAATTCTGTGCTTGTTCTTAAATATCTCTTGCTTCCTCTTTAATAGAACTAAAGGCATGGATTTTATTGATATGCTGTATTTCACTCCTTCAGAGGGGTTTGTGTCTTCCTACACTGAAGATCAATATTCCTGTTAAAGTAGTTGTGACATGTCAGCCTTCCTCACTTCATTTCCTCCTCTAGAAAAAGGAGATGTCAAGTTGAAGACGGAGGCCTTGAAGAAAGTAATCATCATGATTCTGAATGGTGAGAAGCTGCCTGGGCTCCTGATGACCATCATACGTTTTGTGCTGCCTCTCCAAGACCATACTATCAAAAAGCTGCTGCTTGTCTTTTGGGAGATTGTGCCAAAGACCACTCCAGATGGCAGGCTCCTGCAGGAAATGATCCTCGTGTGTGATGCATACAGAAAGGTAGGCTCTTCTTTATTTCATTGGTTTTGTTCCTCTGCTGGATCTTTATAGAATGGGTATCATGTTGTGTTACTGAATAAATATAAGCATTGTTTATGCTCAGCATTTCCTTCCTATCAGTTGTGTCTCAGTGCTGCAGAGCTGGATAACTGCAGGTAGGCAGCAGATCTACTGCCAAGGAGTTTTGTATTCTTTTACTGGTACAACTTAACAAAAATTTAGTGCTCTGTATCCTTGTCAGTGGGCATTAAAGGTGAGGGGTAACATAGCTGTCATCTTCCAGGCATTTTGGGACAAGCCAGGGGTCATAAAAAGGATGGACACTCCTGTGGTATACTTGGGAAACACCTTCATAAAGATATTAAGGGCCTTCAGCTTTGGGAATGAGTTGGAAACAGATGAGCTAGTGTATACAAGAAGTTTGTATCCAATGTGCAGGAATGCCCACAGGCTGAGCTTTCACAGCCATGGTAATCTGAGAAAACAAATACAATCAAAAAAAAAATCCTACAGGCTTTGTAAGTTTTATTGCACATAAATATATGTTTTTAATTATGGTGGGGCAGCAGTGCTTTAGGAAAGCATTTCTTGAGGAAACAGTGAGGTGTCGCTGGGCATGTTGCAAACTTGTACCATGGGAAAGCTGAGTGTGGGAGAAGGTGGCAAGAGACTCTGGCATTTCCAACGTGTTTCCTGTTGCTTTTAGGATCTGCAGCACCCAAACGAGTTTATCCGAGGCTCCACTCTGCGCTTCCTGTGCAAGCTGAAGGAGGCAGAGCTGCTGGAGCCTCTGATGCCGGCCATCCGCGCGTGCCTGGAGCACCGGCACAGCTACGTGCGCCGCAACGCCGTCCTGGCCATTTACACCATCTACAGGTAAGCGCAGAAACAAGGCACAGTCCTGCCTGCACGGGACCACGCCTGCCTGAAGTCTGCCTTTGGTTTTTGAGAGAGCTCAAATATTTATCGCTCGCTAGTGTGGTGTTTGGAATTTTTATTTTTGTTGTTTGTTTGCTTGCCTTTTCTCCTCTGTCTAATGGGCGTCATTGGGTTCTGCTCCTTGCCAGTAGCTCTTTTTAATTACGTTTTTTTCTTGTAAAGGAACTTTGAACATCTTATACCTGATGCTCCTGAACTGATCCACGATTTCTTGGTGAATGAGAAAGATGCAAGCTGCAAAAGAAATGCATTTATGATGCTAATTCATGCAGATCAGGTAAGGATACCTGCTCTCAAAGTCATTTGGTTTCATAATTGTAAATATGCTGGGTAACTAGCCAGTAGTTTGTTGGTAGTATAAACTACTTGTATTCATAAAAAATTCCATGTATCATAGTGTTTTGTATGATTTATTTTTTGGGATACTTGGTACTGATAATGTACTTCTTTACTGGTCTCTTTATTTTAAAAGAGAGCTACTCTATCTGGTGAAGGTGCTGAAAAGTGTGAGCATAACCACACTGAGAAGCACTCCATTATCTGCTGTTCTAAAGCTTTCATAGTTGCATGAGAAAGAAATGACAGTTTCTGTTTATTGTTTTGGCTTACTTGTTCTACAGGCAATTGACTTTTGTCCCTAATTACCGTAAGTTTGTGTCTCTTTTTGCCCACTATAGACAGCATGGAATATTTTGCTCTTTAGGTCTAAAATGTTTTCCTAAATTGTTGAAGCATTGCATAAAGGCTGTTTTGTATTTTGATTTCTAGAATGTGTTTTGATTTAAAGTTCAGCTGAGTGAGCAAGCTCTGAATAATGTAATTTCTCTTCTCTTTGTGTAGGACCGAGCTTTGGATTATTTGAGTACCTGTATTGACCAAGTGCAGACCTTTGGTGACATACTGCAGTTGGTTATTGTTGAACTGATTTACAAGGTAAAAGGGAAGTGCTGTGGCACATTTAAAATAAGTGCATGTTAGTTTACAGAATTATATTAGACTGTTTTTAAAAAGAGCTAGAATGTTGCTGGTAAAGGGATTTAGCTGGCTTCTTGTCCATGTCAGGAATATGTCATTGCTTAATACAGCTGAATAAGATTTGTCTCTTGAAATGATAAAGAGCTCAGGTGTACACTGGATACAGCAATAAGTCTCACCAAATTTGCTGTGATGAGGACTGTAGTGTCAGAGTGGTCTTCATGGGCATGAGCAGGGCATCTCTTACAGAAGCTGTTAGAGGCTCTGCCCTTCCTTTTGATGGGAGATTTTAAGACCCTGTAGCATTGCTCAGAGTTGTTGAGAACAGCTTTTGAAGAGCTTTTATAATTAGATTTTTGCTGCTGTGAATGACTCTTCCTGCCACCAGAAAAGGTTGTCACCTTTTGGTTATTTTTCTCCTCTCTGTAAGAGAGTGGAGCAGGTGAGCTGTAGGGTTGCTCATCTCTTTATATGCCAACTGTGGATCATTCTTTTATCGAGGTCTGTCACGCGAATCCGTCGGAGAGAGCTCGGTTCATTCGCTGCATCTACAACCTGCTGCAGTCCTCGAGTCCTGCAGTGAAGTACGAGGCTGCAGGTACTCTGGTTACACTCTCCAGTGCACCCACAGCAATCAAGGTATGAAAGTGATGTTTTCAGCTCTTCAGTAGCTTCCAGTGCTCTGAAATGAATGCTGTGTGCTGCACGTTTATCCTTAGGAGTGAAGGCTTTAGTAACGTGCAGCACTTCTCATGTGAAACACTGTCTTAAAGTATCTCTTAGAACTGGTCACAGAAAAAGACTGAGCAGACCTGGAGCTAGTGGACTTCAGGTCACTTTGGTAGGGGTCAAGCTTGAATACTGTGCAGACTGTTGGACCAACCTACAATCTACTTGGCCTAGGTAGCAAAGCAGACTACAGCTGAAGATTTCAGAGATTGGATGAAATTTTTCACTCATGAATATGACTCATTTCAGACCAGGGTAGAAGCATAAAGCAGTGAAGATTCGTGCTGACTCCTGATTGACCTGGGGTTCTTAGTTCTATATTTGTACAGCTGCTTATTTAAGACCACTTAGAAATTTTGAATTTTTATGGAAATTTAAAATACAGGTTATGCATAGATTAACAGCATTGTAAATGGTAGTTTCCAAAGGTCGGGGGGAGTATGAATTCCAACATTCTTAGTTTGGCATATTCATTTTTGCTGAGTAGACACACTGTACATAGAAGCTGTCATTAAAACATAGTCTAGATAGGCTAACACTGCCAACTCTTTTAAGTTGGTTTTCATGCCCTGTTGCATATTTCACAGCTGACTTAAAGCATGTCAGATAACTTACCTTAGGTCTTTCTTTGAATTTAAAGTCTGCGTACTGTAAGCTGATGCCATTGTGAGCCTTCATGTGTGATTTTTGTAACGTGGACAAAAAATTTTAAAGTCTGTTTATCAGGTTAATTTCTGTGCCAACTCCGAGTAGCTGCTTTAATGGTAAAATAGAAGGAGTCTTTTCCTCAGTTTCAGAAATTTTCCAGTTTCTCCTCTTCATGACTAAAAAAAACGGTTTTGATCCTTTTTAATTTTAGGCTGCTGCCCAATGCTACATAGATTTGATTATTAAAGAAAGTGATAATAATGTGAAACTGATTGTCTTGGATCGGTTGATTGAGTTAAAGGAGCATCCCTCCCATGAACGAGTGTTGCAGGTATGTGAGCTGTCTCTTTTCCTGTAAGCATTAGGAAAGAAAAGCCTCCAATAACAGAGCTTTCAGGTTTTTGCAATGTATGGAGAAAAGAACTTCTGAAGTTTCAGTTTCCTGTTGGTATGTTTTTTTAAAAACATATTGGATGAACTTTTATGTTTATGACTTGGCTGCTTTTATTGTCTGCATAAGAATTAACAATGACAAATGCTGTCCTGGTTGTAAGGTTTTATGGTGTAGCTGCGTAGGAGACGTCTATGTGAATGTAGAATGTATTAAATGAACATTGAGAGGTTCTAATGCCTGTTGCTTGCTTGTCAGTAGATCGTATATTATGCATCCATTTGAAAGTCATTGAGGACTGAAAATTAGAATTGTATGAAGAGGAAGTAATTTAAAATGGCAAAATACTTGATTTTGTTATTGTTTCAGGATCTAGTTATGGACATCCTCAGAGTGTTGAGCACCCCAGATCTAGAGGTGCGCAAAAAAACCCTTCAGCTGGCTCTGGATCTTGTGTCTTCAAGAAATGTGGAGGAGGTAAATTACATGTACTTTTGATTCATTACACTATTTTCTTTCTTTCGAAAAATGTCACTTCTTTAAAATTTGATTGGATCTTTTTTGCAGCTTGTGATTGTTCTGAAGAAGGAAGTGATTAAAACTAATAATGTGACAGAGCATGAAGATACCGACAAGTACAGACAGCTCCTGGTTCGGACACTGCATTCCTGTAGTGTTCGCTTCCCAGACATGGCTGCAAATGTTATTCCAGTGGTATGCAGATATTTCATCCTTCCGTCATTAAATGTGTTATACCTGCACCCAACACCTGCAGAACTGCTGCAGCTGACCCTCTGAAGCTAGTGGCCTCACAGAAGCAATGCCAATTTTAATTCCTAAAGAAACATAGGAATTTTGATGCTGTAATTATGTGTCTTCTGAGATCATTTTTATATGTTTTTGAAAAACATGAGCTGAAGAGGACCTTTAAAAGTGCAGTAATTTTTATCACTAGAAAAATAGTTTGGGATTATGATAACTGGTACTTGTTTGGAATGTACTTAAGGTTGTTTGACTTTTTTTCCATGGGAGATACATAAGGAGTTTTATTTTTCTGAGCATAGAAGGGAAGTATTATTGTACCAACTTCTCTGTGCTGATGTTGACCCTTCTGTGGCAGCTGATG
Organism: Hylia prasina; assembly: GCA_013397195.1. Taxonomy (NCBI): domain Eukaryota; kingdom Metazoa; phylum Chordata; class Aves; order Passeriformes; family Sylviidae; genus Hylia; species Hylia prasina. Next base: position 1,372,977 of record VYXD01003817.1, read on the forward strand.
GAGTTCCTGAGCGATAACAATGAAGCAGCAGCTGCCGATGTCCTGGAGTTTGTGCGGGAAGCAATCCAGAGATTTGATAACCTCAGACCTCTTATTGTTGAGAAGATGCTTGAAGTCTTTCACTCTATTAAATCTGTCAAGTGAGTCCAGAATATGATACCAAACAGACTTAGGAGCACCTGTGGCTCACATGCATTGAATGTATATTGTCATTAAATATGTTCCAAAATCCACGTGACCCACACAGAGAGTGACTGAAGCTGAGATATTTTGGGGTAGAGGATTTTTAGGTACAGCTTTCTTCTTGCCTGCTTGTACAAGAGATGAATTGGGTGTTGGTTGCATTGAATAAAGAATATAAATTCAATTTTAATTTCTATAATGCAGTTGATAATTGTAATTCCACTGGCTAGGAAATAGCCTTGTTGACAAAGGCCATATAAAGTAATATATTTGTTAAAACAGAATTCCTAAGGAATTTACACTTGTAGGCAACTGGAAATACTGTACATTTATTAGAAAGCCTAATCTAACAGACTGAGCTTTATAAATTATAAAGCTATTTTAGTACCTTTCAGGACTCTAAAAACTTTGCTTGCTGATGGATCTATAAAGGTTAAGTCATATGAGAATTTTTCTGTATCAGAAAAGCACTCTGTCATTCTCCTAAGCCACAGAAAACTCTGAATCCCATCTCCATTGTAATCTCATTAAGTGGGGGGAAAAAAACCCTCTGAAGCTTTGCTATTCTTTTCCTAATCTCTATTCTTGTTCTGGTTTTTTGTTTTCTCCCGTATAATGGAAAAATTAGTTTGTCTCAGTTAAATGGAGAATTTAGAGCTGACTTTAGTCACATGCCGTAGAGTATTTCATTATGATCACAATGAAATGTAATTTTGTGTATGTCAGGATTAACACAGATGGAAAAAATATGTAGCAGAGGATATATCTAATTTGATGTACTTGTTCATGAGTTTACTGAGGCTGAAAGGATAATTGCTTTTGATTTAACCTGCTTTTGTCAGTTGTGTCCTTTTGAATTTGTCAAGACTGGCCTTTACTGCCTGACCATAGATCCCTTTTCTTGGTGCTAGTTAGAGTGTATCATGAAAGCATGATTTAAATTACTGTTCTTGTTGTAGGATTTATCGGGGGGCATTATGGATCCTTGGAGAATACTGCAGCACAAAGGAGGATATCCAGAGTGTAATGACAGAGGTTCGCAGATCGCTCGGAGAGGTGTGTCTGTTTTGGGGTTTTTGTGTTTACTGGCTCTTTGTGGTTTTTCCTGCCATTATGCAGTGGGTTTTCTAAGAAAAAGGTATTTTAGAAAGATCAAGTAAGATGCAACAGTGTTTTGAGGACTTGTGGTGTGTAATGGCATGTGCACAGGAAATCTTAAGTAAAAAGCAGGCATTATTTACATTCATTATTCATTTTTTTCAAGCATACTTGAGCTGAGAATAAGTGATACCTGTTAAGAGAAGAGTTGGGAAATTTCCTTATTTCAGAAAATTATGGAAGCTTGAAGACATGATTTAATTATATCCAGTAGCAAAGAAGAAATGCTTTAAGTCTGGGCTGTTCTGAGAGAAAAACTTCTCTGACAAAATCTAATTCATCAATGAGAGCTTTATTGCATGTGTAGGAAGCTTCTGTATGTATTTCAATGTCTGCTTATCTCCTCAAATTCTCCCCAGACCGGTGCACTGTAGCTGGCCTTTTGCTTATAAAAACTTCAGTAATGCAGACCTTTTTTTATTAAAACCTTCTGCAGAACAAAAATATATCTTTTATTTTAATTGTAACAGTTGCTTTCTGCTCATTTCTAGATCCCAATAGTAGAATCTGAAATCAAGAAAGAAGCTGGTGAGCTCAAACCTGAAGAAGAGGTGTCTGTGGGTCCAGCCCAGAAATTAGTGACAGAGATGGGCACTTATGCAACACAAAGTGCTCTTAGCAGTTCCCGACCTGCCAAAAAAGAAGAAGACAGGTATTTGTGAATTTATGCTTGGCCAGGAATGACTTGGTGAATTTTTTATCTTTTTTTTTCTTTGGGTGATGTTATCTCTCATACAGAGTTCAGTGGCTGAGGGAATTTCCTGTTTTAAGGTATTATCCCAACCGGATAGTAGCCAATAAAAAGTTGCTCAGTTGCTTAGGATTGTAATCAAAGCTTACTGTATAAACAAGAACTTTATTAATTGTGATATTCTAAATTCTAGTTAGTGTTTTTGCATATAAAGCTGTCTCAGTTTTAGTTGGATATAGAGATGTTGCCTTTAGATGAAAATATTTTCTTCCCTTTATATCACCTTGCACTCCTACACCTCTCTCTCCCTGGTTCATGTGGAAATGACTGTGTGATTTGTGAAAATCTCTGTATCTGGAAAATTACTTTGAGAAGGTAGAAACCCAGCCTTGTGAGGTGTTTCAATCTTGTTTTGCTTGTACAGTATGAAGGTTAAAGTATGAAGAGAAGTAGGCTGAAGATTGTCATCCAAAAGCAGTTATCTGAGGATCATTTGTCTTTGCAGACCTCCCTTACGAGGATTCTTGCTGGATGGAGATTTCTTTGTTGCGGCTTCCCTTGCTACAACTTTAACCAAGATTGCTTTACGTTACATGTCCCTCGTTCAGGAAAAGAAGAAACAAAATGTGAGTCATCTCTTGTGTTTTCACATTCAAGGAAGGGCTGCTTGTTGCCTCTTTTCTTTTAAACAGATGCAAAATGGGTTAAGTCCAAAGGGAAGTGCCAGTTATGTGATTGGATAATAATGATAGTTTAGATCACAGGACCTGTGCTTTCCAGCCATTCTGTCTAGACAGTCTCTAAATCATTCTGCTTGGTTTCAGAAAACAAATACTAAAAAACGAAGTAATCTGTTCAGAGATGTTATGATTTGATTAATATGCACATTTTTTAAAAAATAATTCAGAAGTCAACATTTCTTTAAAGCTGTGGAAAATGCAATAACCTTCTTCCATTCTCTTTGTGCTCCTTCTCAGTCCTTTAATGCTGAAGCTATGCTGCTGATGGCCACTATTCTCCACTTGGGAAAGTCTTCTCTTCCCAAGAAGCCAATCACAGATGATGATGTGGATCGTATTTCATTGTGTCTGAAAGTGTTGTCAGAATGTTCTCCTCTCATGAATGACATTTTCAACAAAGAATGCAGGCAGTCCCTCTCTCACATGCTGTCAGCCAAGCTAGAAGAGGAGAAACTTTCCCAGAAGGTGAGCTGTTGTAAGTGTGTAACCATAAACACTTGGAGTTTTCACAGATGCTCACAACCAAGCTGGTCCCAGATATGTCACTATTTGACTCTGTGTAGGTCAGCCATTATTTGACTGTTGGTTTTTCTGAGCTCAGGAATGGAATTCACTGTGAGTTCTTGAATTATTCTCTTCCTGCAGAAGGAATCTGAGAAGAGGAATGTGACCATTCAGCCAGATGATCCCATTTCCTTCATGCAGCTTACTGCTAAAAATGAAATGAGCTCAAAAGAAGACCAGTTCCAGCTTAGCCTTCTTGCAGCAATGGGAAACACACAGAGGAAAGAGGCTGCTGATCCTCTTGCTTCCAAACTTAATAAGGTAGTGGGAAACCAGTGCTTTAATTATATACATGGGATCACTTTGGGAATTGCAGACTGGAACTGATAAACCAGACTATGCTGGTTGATTGGGAAGACCCAAGTGTATCGTAGTTGGGATCAGGAGAAAAAGAAAAGCACTTGTGCTTGTAGTTGTTACCTTCTCAAATGGGGAGAGGAAGAGCAAGAAGGAGACTTAGAGAGTGCTGAGCTGGTGGAATGTGGAGAAAAACTTAAGGTTTGCTGGTTTGAAGATCCCAATAAAGTTCACGGGGAAGGGAGCAAGGATGCCAGAAGTGATTAAGAACCCCTTTCTTTGGTTGTTAAATCCTCTTGCCAAGTGCAGTGCATCCTTATTTCACCCTTTATGCCTTCTCTTTCTGCAGATTAGCAGAACCTGCTAAGGAGGTTTAAAGAGAAGAAATCACCTGAGTAATTCATTAGTTAAAGAGTTAAATGCCCAGACTTTGAATTTCTTTTTGATGTTTAAAATTACCTTTTAATTTTAAATCAGCATTTCTTTGTCCTGCTGGTAATCTGAAGAATAAATGGCATTACAGTTCATATTTTAGGAGCTTATTAGTTCAGAATACATTTCATCTGGAGAGGGTTTGTAATTGTAGTGTGCATGCCGCGGGACGTGTGAAGGAAGGCTACTTGTTTTGGAGGCCCGTAATAAAGAATGATCAATTTAGGTGTACTTTATTCTTATTTCTTGTCGTTGTTTGAGTGATTCTGTTGTAAACTGGTTTCTGAGAAGGTGAATCCCTTGGCTTGTGTCACAGGTTACTCAGCTGACAGGTTTCTCAGACCCTGTGTATGCAGAAGCCTATGTCCACGTCAATCAGTACGACATCGTGCTGGATGTGCTCGTGGTCAACCAGACCAGTGACACCCTGCAGAACTGCACCCTGGAGCTGGCCACGCTGGGTAAGGAGGGCTGGGCTGCTGCAAACAGAGCAGCTCTGAGGTTTTGGGAGCTGGGCATCACCCTCCTGTAAGGAATTCCTGAAACACAAAGTGATGCCAGTTAGTCACCATTTTGAATGCCTTTACAAATATACGTTTAAAAATGTTTGGTGGAAGTTCTGTATGTACGGACACTGAGAATGCAATCTGATGATATAAACCTTAGTCAGATTGTATCACTAAAAACATAGCATTCCATTTCCCCTTCTCCTTTTTTCCTGAAATAAAAGGCTTTTTGATGTACTTATTTTTCGTTGTGCTGCTGCCATAATTGGGAAAATAAAAATAGGTCAAAATCCCAACTGGTATGGAGCAGAAAGCCATCTGCCCTAGGTGATTTTTGCACTCAACCTGAAGTACTTAAATACTGCATTTACTCAGCTGAAACCATTCCTGTACCAACAGCTGTACCAGAGTCTTGCTTAGACAATGCTGAGGCTTCATTAACTTCTCTTAGAGGAGTCACTGGAGCAGATAATTCAAGAAAAGTAACCAGTTTCTTGTTAGTTGTCCTCTGCTTTGGCAGTCAGGAACTGAAATACATTTACAATATGCTAGGAGAACTCACATTAGGCACTTTTCACCATTGTAAATATGACTAGAGGGGCATAACCTTTCTCTTAAAATTTTGTAAATCATTTGATGAGACTAATGATGGAAGTAAGTCGAATGGATGCATTATTTAAGAGGTTGTATTTTTCTATTTGTCAGCTCAGTAAAGTGGAATGCTGTATTTCCCAGCTGATGTACTGCAAAAGCTGACTTGAGGCGTTACTCCCATGTGTGGAGCTCATGCTGTTCATGCTGTGTTCTCAAATTGCAGTTTAATAGAACTAAGGAGTCTTTCCAATTGCATTCTGAAGGATTAGTGAAAATGCATCCCTTTGTGTTTCCTTGGAGCAATTATATTCAGAATCAAGGGGATACTTTGACCTGTTTATAAATAGCTTAGTGCCTGTAGTGCTGGACATTGTACTTTGGGTTTGAGGCACTTGACTATAGGGTTAGGCCTTATGATGATGTCAGTGATTAAAATACAAAGTAGAATTAGCCATTTCCTTGTTAAAAAATTAATACTAAACTCCATCCACACCCCATTTAATTCAGTATTTGCATTTGTTTTCAGTGGGGTTTTGGGTGAACACAGCAATATTTTAACTGAAATTTGTATGTAATGTAATTTATCTTGCAATTAGAAAACTACAAAAAAAAAGAACAACCAATTCCAAATCAACTAATACCTTTGTGGCATCTCTGTAGATGCAAAAATCAAATGACGAGACAATAAAAAGCTGTTGTTCCAAAAGCTAAGCTCGTTGTGTACTGCTAATGTTTCCTGGTCCACATATCCTGATTTCTTAACACAGGTGACTTGAAACTTGTGGAAAAACCATCTCCTCTGACACTTGCACCACATGATTTTGCAAACATTAAAGCTAACGTCAAAGTCGCTTCAACAGAAAATGGAATAATTTTTGGTAATGTTGGTAAGTAAACAATTCAGTGTGCAAAATTAACATGGATGTGTTGCATTTTGAACTGTTTAATGAGCTCAAACATAAGTAAAGCCCTTCATATTGGGAGAAGAAATTAAATTACAATGTAGGAATATTCTGTGATGATTTTAAAAAAATGTATATCACTGTTACTTAAAACCACCGTAGAATGTGCTACCTTTAGGATGATTGTGAGCAAGGGTTTTGGCTGTTGTTAACTGGCAGGTGGTAACTCAGCACTGTTATTAAGAGCAGATTCACCTTTTGGAACATTTAAAAGTGTGTGTGTTCTCTTGCAGTGTATGATGTCTCTGGAGCAGCCAGCGACAGAAACTGTGTGGTTCTCAGTGATATTCACATTGACATCATGGATTACATCCAGCCTGCTTCTTGTACAGATGCTGAGTTCAGACAGATGTGGGCAGAATTTGAGTGGGAAAACAAGGTTAGTGGTTTTATTTTTTGTATGTTACTTTGTTGACGAGATACAATTCTGTCTCTTGTTCTACAGCAGCTGGTTTTAGCAGCATTATCTATTGCCATATAAACCTCATTCAACATCCTCATTGGATGTTTGCCTCAAGTATTCTCTTACAGCTATCTTATCAGTTCACAAGCTTAGCAATGCAGTAACTGGGGTTTTGGCTTGCAAAAGAGGTTGTGTGCATTGAGCTTTACCTCCTGTATGGAAGCTGTCCAGAACTGACTGGTGATTGCTGTGTCTTTTGGCTCAAAGGTGAGAAGGCAACAAGTGTAAGTTTATGCTGAGGCTGCATAATTACTCGTGCTGCTCAGCCTCTCCAGTTCTTATTCACATTGTCTTGTGGGTTGCAAGGGACCTTTTAAAGGTTGCTTAGTCCAGCCCCCTGCCAGGGAGACAGGAACATCTTTCTTTTACCTTGCTACTTTGCAGTACAGCTGTAGCATAAAGTTCTGGGTGCTGTGTAAGACCAGCAAGACAGTGGGTACACTTCATAGTAACTAAGGGTACCCGAACCTAAAAAAAGAGTTTAAGGGGGATAATATCGTATAAGAATAGAGTAGAAACATTAAACCAGAATGGGAGATATTTTACATGAACTGTAGCCTGTGTGGTACATAGGTGTGCTTTCTTGAGACTTCAGTTTAAAAGTCTCAGGGGCAACTTGTGCACAATATATTGTAATACATGATATACGAAGCCTTAGCAGTTAGTAAACTCCTTCTAAGAGATATGTTAAAAGGCATTTTAAACAAGGCACTTAATATGCAGTATCATAAAGCCAAGGCAGGCTGGAGAGCTTTGCTGCTAGAAGGGGAAGATGAAAGGAATCTTTTATCACTGGTTAATAGCAAACTTTGGACTAGGTGTTGCTTTCTCTTGTTCTGACAATGTGTAAACTGCATTCAGACAAGAAATCCACTGTTTGCTGTAGAGAATCTAGGTGTTCAACAGAGTATCATATTCACCCAACAGATTTTAGAAACCATGATAGTATCATGAAATTCTCCATCTTAAAAGTGGATGGCAGGAGGGGAATGCTTCCTCTGATGCCACCACATAGTGGGAAGTGTATCCAGCTTACTGAGTGTGCTGCTCCCAAGGAGGAATGTGGAAGTGATCTCTGTAATAGAGCCTTGAAGAAGAGATTTCAGAAATACTGGAGGTACTAATTAAAGTAATTGATTTTTTTTTTCCTTCTTGAAGGTAACAGTGAATACGAATATCATTGATTTAAATGAGTACTTACAGCACATACTGAAGTCAACCAATATGAAATGCCTGACTCCAGAGAAGGTGAGCTATTTCTTGGAGAGTTTTAGATACCTTTTCTAGTTCCTGTGCTTTACTATTTAATTTGTTCAACATTTGTTGTTAATATTCTTAGAAATGCCTGCTTACAATATGAAATAGTACGTATACCTTAAAGTTTTTACTCTGAAATGAGTAAAAGCAGATAAATGTTACCAAAATTCTCTGTTGTCCCAAGCTGGACAATCAGAATGTGCCTTTTGATTCATAGTAGCTAAGCTGTATTGTAGACTTGATGGGACCATCTGTTTACATAAAGGGGGTTTTTTAGTAGCTCCATATTTCATTCTTCTCTGACAAAATCTACGTTTCTTTTGCCAGTTTAGCCTTTTTGTTGTAAAGCAAAATAAATATATAGAATAGCTACTTGCTGTTAAAATATGGCATTTATGATAGCTATTAGCTGTTACATGTACAGTAGCCAAATTAAGTATACGCCTTATTTAGCTTCTTTGCCATTTTGCTGCAGGTTAAAACAAACAACAAAATGCCCTCCTGCCTTGTCATGATGCATTCTGTAGACTGCATCATTCCCAGTATGAATTCTAGAAAAAGGCCACCGCTATTTCCCAGTGCATGATTCCCACACGTTACAAAACGTTGCACGTGAAGAAAGAAGTTTAAAGGTGGTGCATTGATAACTGCTTGGGGAACTCAGGGTGAGCTGAACTGTGTTTGGAGGATTTTGGTCTCCTAAGAGTTCCCATGTGCTTTCCACAGGCACTTTCAGGCTACTGTGGCTTTATGGCAGCCAATCTCTACGCCCGCTCCATATTCGGGGAGGACGCGCTGGCCAACGTGAGCATCGAGAAGCCGATTCACCTGGGGCCGGAGGCGCCCGTCACGGGCCACATACGGATCCGGGCCAAGAGCCAGGTAACCATCCTTAGCCATCCTCACCATCCTTAGCACATCCTGCAAGTCCTGTTTGCTTTGTCTCTAATACATACTGCACCAAGCACTCCTAAAAATTCACGCCTTTCTTACGTGTGTCTTTCAAAAGGCTCTCCTCCTGGTGTCATCCCCAAATAGGTCTCTGCGCCACGATTTCTCAGTTTCGTCCGTTGTGCTGCAAATAGGATGTTATATTTGATTTGCTTTTAAGTAAAGAGCAAATACGCCCCCCAGGGTTACAGGATGTTTTTCCTACCAAATTGCACATTTTGGTGTCACACAAGGAAATTTTATGCATATGTAATTGCTATTCACTGATTCTTGTTAAAAACAACAAAACAAAACCCCAGGGTTTTTAGTAGGAATATTTCCGCTACATATATGAGTCTGCATTGGATTTTAGAATTTCTACCTCCCAACTTAAAAAAAACCACTGGGATTTGGAATAAATAATGCAAAAACACCAGTGTACAATAGAAGTATTTTAAACAGTGTACAGTAAAGGAGTACCTGAGAGTTTTCATATTCAAAGAAAACATTTAGTTTATGTGATGTCACTATAAAGATTTTGAACTGGTTTAAATTAAAGTTTTTGCTATGTTACAGTATCATTTTGACATAACACTGCCAGCATGGTGTCATCCTGAAATCATTGTGCTGTTGAATATGTGGATTTATTAATGCAGTTTCTTTTGATGGTTCTTCAGTTTCTGTGCAATATTAATCTGGCTCTGTGATTAAATTATTTTCCATTGCTGTGATGCACTGAGTGTGCTGGTATCAAGCACTGGGACTTTCAACAGTTGAATTTCAGTAGCTGGACAGGCAGTTGTAATTTCTCCCCTGGCAGTCTTCTTTCAATTGGTGGTAGGTCAGAAGGTTAAAATTGGTTTTATTCTTCAGCTTTTCATGTTGCTAACACACGGAAAAGTTGCCAGCTCAATTAAGTTTCATTCTCTCAATAATATATGTAGCCTTAACCTTTGCCTAGTGATAAGGAAGTGAGCAGTATGAAATATACAAAGAAGTGAACAGCTAGAAATTTCCATGCCATTGACTTAATAGATTTCTATATATGGAACTTCCATTTTAATATAGATGAGATAAAGTTATTTTCAAGTGAAGTATTTGTGTCATGATTGTTGTCTTCCTTTTCCTTACAGGGAATGGCCCTGAGCCTTGGAGATAAGATCAATCTGTCTCAGAAGAAGACAAGTTTATAAATTTCACCTAATGTCTTTTCAGGTCTTTTACAGTTTAACCTTAGGTATGTGGCTTTTGGGATCCAGAACACCTTATATTCTTCAGTGTTCTGTAATTGTAGAAGCCAAGCTTTTGAGCTGAAAGCATTCCAGCAGATAATTTATAGGCTCCATGATTGATATTGAGCAAATTTTAAATCTCCAGGGTTTGTTTTTTTTTTCCTTTGTCCTGGAAGTCATGTTTTCTTTGTCTCTAATATATACTGATGCTCACAGCACAATAAACAGATTATACCAGAACTGTTTGATCTGTAAATTATGATCTCTGTATTATCTGATCAATATTGAATATCTGTCCAGGGGTACTTGACACTCTGAGAAAGTGAGACTCAGCAATAGCTTCAGTGTTTACAATAATGACTAGGCCTGAATGTGTGATTGTGATTCTTGAAATACTCTGATATACCTAGGAAAATAGAAATTTGCCAACTAAATTAAAGGCTGTCTATTCTGGATGGTAATGTAATAACTTGGCACGAGCAAGGTTGTAGTATCAAAAAGGAGACTGTAAGAATTCAGCTCTTTCCAGCAAGTTGTAGAACCTTAAACTTTGTTTTCCTAGCAGCATTATCCTGAGTAGCAAAGCATTGCTGGTGGTGTTCTTATTTTTCATTTACTGTGGAAAAGACAGCCAAGTGCAATGTTAAAGCTGCAGCAGCATAAGCAGTTTTTCAGTGAATGCAGCCATTGGCAACGTGTGTGAACTCAGGAAGGAAAGATTCAGAATCATTATGAACTTGCAATGAATTGAACTATGTTGAAGAGTTGTGAGTGCAGGTCAGGTCAGGATGTTGAAGTGAGTTAACACCATTTGGCTACTAAATCTAGGCAAAATAGCAGTGGATTAAAACATATAACCATAGATTGGAAATAGCTGTATCTGTTCAGCCTTAATCTGAATTTGTTAAATTGTTGCGAGCAATTACTTCTACTGAAGAGTGTCCAGAGCCAGCAGTGGTCTTCCAGTTGGCTGAAAGTCCTGCTGCTGGATTTCACAGCTGTGACCTGCTCCAGAAGGACAGAAGAGAATATTCCAAGTAGCTGATTGCCAGAACATTTAAGGCCTCAGTGATGAAAATACCTATTTTTCATTCTGAATAAGCACAAGGAGCACACATGTAAATTCTGCAATAAAATAGGCTGGACTACTGTATTTTATCTGGCTAAAGGATGGCCCTACGAGTGCAGTGTAAAGCCTGAGCATGGTTTTGCTGAATGACCCATTTATTTTTCATGGTTTGAAATCCCTGTTTGGTTCTGCCATTATTTTGGTTTTTAATGAAAGCTCTAGCTCATGCATAATATGATAGCAGCAAGAGCTGAAGCTCTGAGTATGCAGGACTGCTTTGATAATGTCCTTTTGTGTCTGCATCATCCCACAGCAGCTGTATTCCTTTCTGGGAAGTTATGCCAGATTCACAAGGATGTAGTAGAGATAATCAAATTGTGATCTTAACTGCTCAATACTTCATAATTTGGGGGTGAGGGGTGCTGATGGGAGAAAAGCATTAGGAGTATGTTGTATGGGTGCTCCTGTGAGTGTGGGGGAGCTCATTCTGCAATCACTTAAAGCCAAACCAAGATAAAAGAAAATCCTGGGAGTCCAATGGATGGTTTCATCTCTTCATGAAGACACTGTGAGTTGTAAGACACTAACAGAGACTGAGTCACAGCTCTGTGGACACTGACTGGTTTAGATGGGATGGATTTGCTGACCACAGCCAAGGAAAGGATGTTTTTGGAGAAGGACTTCCAGTATGTGTTAGCCAAGCCATGTTTCAGTCACAATCTGCTCTCCTCACTGGAGCATAGAAAAACATCCTGGCATGTGCAGACATCCGTATTTCAAGTGGCTCTTAATCAGCTGGGGGGGAACTTAATTTTGTTTGGGATATTTTTTGCCATCAGGACTTCATGGAAGGACATGGAAACACCTGTGCAGCAGAGGCTGCCATGACTTTGGGATTCATTTTCCACCTGCCATGCTTGTCAGTAGCTCTCCTGCAGAACTGATTTTGTACAGACATTTTCATTGATGGCATGCATTTTTTCAGTAGCCTGAAGTCTAAAAATGCTAGATCTGTGTTTCGTATCTGCTTCAGAGATGAAATTCCCTTCTTCTATACATCCATCCTATTGTGTTCTGGCTAAGCTTTTGCTCAGCAGCTCAGATAACAAATTGACTCTGGTGGTGTGCATACAAAGGAGTATCTTGCACAGACCATCATTCTTCAGGATCCACTTGCAGCTTTTTCACTGCAGTAAAAGCTGGTGTACAGCTGTGGCTCTGAATTGTTCCAAATTTGGTACCAGGAAGTTGTTATACCCTGTTTTCTGCACAGCAGTGTGTATTGCATACATTGTGCTAGGGTTAAGGGAGTGTTATTCCACTGCTCTGATTTCAGAAACTTCTATAAGAACAGGAATAAATTACCAGGAGGAGTAAATGGAGCAAGAAAGCTTGCTGGTTTTCTGTTAAAAATTTCAGAAAGTCTTTGCAGGATGCAGTGTGGGAATAGCAGGAAGCCACTTTCTACTATGCCCCTGCTCCTGATGTCCCTGGTGCCAGGAATCAGGGCCAGGTTTCTTTATTCAGGGCCTCATGAGGATTTGTATTTATGTCTTATTTAGATGCTAACATGAGAAGCAGGAATGTTTATCTGAGGACAGGCAACTCTCATTCAGGAGTGGAAGGGCCCATCCTAAGAAAGCATGAATAGGGAGACTGGATTCATAGAAACTTTATAGGTGATGTAAAAAAATAAATTTAAAATGAGGTCACAGAGGAACTTAATTTGTACACTGACCTTCAGAAAGATTTATAGATGGTTCTGTAGAGGCAGCTTTATGGACCTCAGAAATGTGAAGCCTTGTGTGAGGTGTTTGCTCTCCATCGTGTGCTTTTTGGCACAAAGCTGCAGCTGAAAGACTCAGTCACTTAATCCTGTTAGGTAGCAGCACCCCAGCAACAATTTAAAGCATTCTATAAATTCTTCAAAGTTTTCTTGTGCTGTTACGCCAGGGGGTGCTGTCTTGCAAGTGATAAATTTTTGGAGGCTGTTTTTTGTTGTCTTTCTTTTTAAAAAAAGTGTTAAGGAAGAAAGTAAAGGATCTGGTGCAAGGGAGGTGCTGCAAGTTTTGTCATAAAAGCAGCAGAGAGTAATTTTGGCCCACTCTTGGGGTCACTTTCCGTTGGCTTTTGTGTATTTTTAGGTTGCCTAGCTAAGTGTAAGCAGTGCACACCAATTCACAGCTCAGATTACTAATACAGTACATCTGTTCAAACACTGCCTTTTCTCTAGAGATTTTACTTTGCTAAGCACAGCAAGAGATTTGGCTGTACACAGCTGGCCTAGGGAGGATCTCCCATCTGAGAGACATGAAAATGAATTCACTAAGAAAGAGATGTAGATGTAATATAAGAAATTCTAGCTGTGACTTTGCCTGGACATTTGTAATACTAACCTAGGCCATTTTCTGTTTGAGCAAAGCCATAAAATATCCACTGTATTTCAGTAGATATTTCTTTGGACTTTTTTTGTGTGTATATTCTGTAACTTGTGGTTTTAACCTTTCCTAAACCCTGTGTTTATATTTTTTAATTTCATCAGTGTTCCACAATTGTTAAGAATAGAATGGATTTACTACCAAAATGTAATTTCTTTTGTTTTGAAAGATGAGCATAATTCTTCCCACCATAGATTGTAGATAATTTATAATTTGCTTATGAAGTACAAATATTTTATGTATATAAAATGTAGACATTTTATACTTGTCTGAACCATTTACTTTAGATAGGTATAAGATCTGCAGTTTCTGTGGCTTGTAAGTGCCTATTTTGCTCTTCCTTTCACTGAAATTTCATTTAGGGGAAGCAGAACATACTGAAATTATTGTTATCCTGGCCCCAACACAGAAGCTGTGTTAGTGGGTCTCACTGTTCCGGCATCTTACTCAGAGGGGTTTTCAGGTTTAATGTTTCAGGGTTTTCCTGTAATAGCTGATCAGAGTCTTCTGCAGCAGATGGTCACACTACATCTTTTCACAAAAAATGTGGTCTCTTCTTTTCCTAAGGTCTTACAGTACCAGAAAGAGTTGTAAGAATTATATTGTGCTTCTAATTTTAGTTATGTCCAAAGTTTGGAGATGAATTTCAAAATGCAGTAATGAGTTCTTAATTTGATCTTTCTGAATACTCATATATAGACACAAGAATAAACAATTATTTCTGCTGTGTTGTTCTTAAGCTATATGTAAATATTTTATTACTTTGTAGAAATTTCACTTAGATGGGATTCCCCATGTCCTTTTGTTTCTTCCTTCCTTGATTTTAAATATTTTTCACTGACAATGATCTCTGCATGATCTGTCCAAAAGTATCATGATGTGTTGCATAGGCATCCCTACTTTTGTTTTTCAAATGAAATTCTGTCATTCTGTTTAATATCCATTGAATTCAGTGGTGCTAGTGGACCAGTTTCCTCTGAGCTAGGACTAAAAGAGATGAAAGGGTCCATGTGCAGAAGCATGCACCATTTAGCAGGAGATTCTTTTTTGAGGCCAGGAGTGGTGGCTGACAGGCCTATATAAGCGCCTTCAAATTTGGGAGGGTAGAATTTTCACCTCAGAGGTGTCCTAACTTGTGGCAGAGTTCAATGAGACCTGTGGGCACTGAAAAACCCACTGGGTTCATCTCTTTTAATAATGTAGTGCATGGTTTTAGGTGTGAGCTGCTTTGCCTGTACAGTAATCTTTGGGATGGGCTCGAACTTAGTGCAGTTTTCCTCCTGGTGGGACCTGAAGTTGTGCCCCCAGCCACCACCCTGTGCCTCACTTGCACCCTGGCTGCCAGGACCTCCAGCAGGCGGGATGTGCACCTGGGACCAGGACCTGGCTACAGCTTCATTCCTGGCCAAAACCAAGCCTAGACTTGCAGTACCACAGTGGCAACGGGTCAGACCAGATCAAAGCTCATCTCCAGGCTGGTGTCTGAGCTTCAATTCAGCTGCAAACTAACCCGTGTCTGTCCTAGCTCATGCAGGGAAATAGCTGCCTGCTTGAGGCATTACCCCACACTCTGAGACCTTTCAGGCTGTTGCTGTCAGTATAAAAGGCTGTTCTACATCGTCAGGCATCTTGTCAAGAGACCAAATGCCCAGTTCTCTGTACCAGATGGGAGTTACGCTCTGTGCTTCCATCTATTCAATCTTAAGTGCCATCTCTGCTTGTCTACAGTACTCTGATATCTGAAAACTGCAATTTGAAATGGCCCACTTAAGTTCTTTTGTGTTGTGCACAGATTTGATATCAACCTGGAAGGCAGGTGACCCAGTTTATTTGGTTAGTGCAGTTGATGTTGTCACCATTTAGAAAGTGAGGGTGTTCACTGGCTCCTTACGATTGCATCCACATTGACATGAATTAGAGGAGGAGTGGGGTTCTGAAGTCTTGTCATCCTCAAGGATTCTATATCCCCTCATCCATGCTTGAGCTTGAGGGAGAAGAGAAGGCAGCTTGAATCTGTGACTGATAGCACGTGCAGCAAGGCACGTATCACTGGTGACTTCAGACTGGCTGTAAGGTCCCACACCTGCACCCAGGAAGAGTCCTGCTGACTGCACTTGCTCCTAAAACCCCTATAAAATTTCCATAAAATACCCCTATAAATAGACCTCTATACAGTTTCTATTAATCCAGTCTTTCCCAGTTTACAAGGCTGCATTCAGGCAGCTGTTTGCCTGCTCAGATAGCACCTACCTGCCAGTAAAAACCCTGGTGCAGGAGCATTCTTTTCTGGTTCATCCAATTTTCTTTGTTATAGTTTACTTATATAAATATTTCCATCGTGGAAAACAGGTTCACCTTTTACTCAGATTATTGGGGATTGCCTTTGATTCTCAAGTGGGATTTTTCTGAATGCCATATCAAACTTTCTTTTAATGGTAAAGAAAAGAAGCTATTAAAACTTTAATGTGTTTGACCTGATGGTTTAGTGCTTGTGTTTTCAAGCATGGAACACCATGTTAATGCATCTTTACTAAGAGATGCAATTATTCCAGGGTTTGGATGCCTGATCCACAGGTAACAACAGGTATTTTTTTCCTATGCCTCTTCTCACTTGCACTTTCAGATGCACAAGTTCATCAGTGCTACTGTATCCAGCCCTAATAAATGGGAATGTTACTGCAGAAACACCATCACTCTGGGAGGGGCACAGAAACCTGCTCTTGCAGCAGGCAGGTTCTAAATGCACATGAAGACATTTATCAGCTAACCAGTCAAGCTTAATATTTATGGAAAATACCAACTGTGTGAGACTGGGGGATGCATTTCTTGATTAAGTGAAAAATCAGGAGCTGCATGTGTTCAGGCCAGTTCCTCATGTGTTGCTCTAATGCATGAAGATGCAAGCCGAAACAAATACATCCTTTTATTTCTGGAGGCAAAGTAATCCCTAACTTCCAAAGCTATATATATTAAAACACATAAGTAGCAAATCTTGTTTAACCCTTCCTCTTTTTTTTTAAAACAATGTATTTTTTCATTGCCATTTTTCTTGGAAATTGTTGGAGTTTGTAATTGGGGCAACCATGTTTTCAAATGCTTGTAACTGATTTTTGTAGCAGTATTTAATGGATGGTACCTGGGAGCAGGTCAGTTTTTCTCATATATCCAGGAAATCGCCTTCGGACCTCAGTTTCATATCTGTGGAGATAGGCTGCCACATTTGTGAAGTGCAAAATCTACTTTGCTGGCCTAAAATGTGTTATGTGCAATCACTGTAGCTATTTGAATTACGGGTGGGGCTTTTTAACTTTATGTTTTGCACTATGTGATGTATTTTTAAAGTAACCTAAGAATTAATTAGGACCTGGAAGTGCGGTGACATCTAAAGCAATGTCGGTGTCCACTGAATTCCTGGCAGTGCTCATTCACAAATGTTTCAGCCCTAAAACTCTGCTATGTGGAGGGTGTGAGTGACAGTGGAACAGAGGTGTGTTGTGGTGTGGGTCTGTACCACATGATTAGAGTTTTCCTGGGTGATGTAAGTGATGCAGGTATTACAACCACTTGTCTGTTCATGTTTTTTGATGGCAGCCTTAAACATGACAGAGCACTAAAATTGTAGATTATCACAGAAAGTTTAGTCATCTCAAAAATATGTTGAATTGGTGCCATTCACATAGAGGAGTTCCGTGGAATCATTTCAAAATCCAGCTGGGTTTTGTAGATTACCCAGTGGAGATCCAATGCAATTTTCTTTGACTGCTTGTGTCTGTGTGATGTTCCTATGTCCGAAATTAATTCTGGTGCCTGTGAGCGAGCAAAAGATACTTGTCTCTGAAGTTCCACTAAGCCTCAGCTCTCATAACTTAAGCAGCTACTTAGAGAAATGGATCTTTTCTTAGTGGTTTCCATGCAGAATTTTTGTGACGAAAACAGGATTTAAGCTTGGGAGTAACAGACTGATGATCATCTCTGCCCTGTTTGGATCCAAGCAAGTATCACCTCATGCACAGCCACACTGCAATGTCAGCACTGCGGTAACTGAGTGTGAATTCAAGTTTTCTCAGGGCTAGGTTTGGGACTAGATCATTGATAAGGCAGACAAGGAAGGTTGTCGTTCCCTAGAAGTTGCTCTGAAGTGGTGAGGGAGTTTGCTGGTGTCCCAGTCAGAGCTTCTTGGAAACATGAGCAAGATGGAATCTTGAAAGCTGGAGCATGAGAGGGGGTGGCTGAGGCTGGGCTGTTGCTCCCTACAGGAGAAGGACGAGGAGTACAGGACCTGAGGGCAATGGGATGGTTTTTCCTCTAGTGCATTCATTACAAAATCTGCAGGCAGGTGCTAACCATGCTTGGAGTAACAGTTATTCCTGTCTGTCTTGGGGTAGGGACCTCAGCTGATGTCCTTTGAACAAACCTCTTGTATCTCTTGCAAACCTGCTGAAGTTTGTTTCTACACAAAAGCTTAGCAGCCCTCTTCCAAAGGGGATTAGGGATCTCTGCCAAGGTCCATGTTGTATTTTGAAGCCCTGGTACTATGTGTTTCCTTCCACAAATGTTCACAACTGTACATAATGTGGCAATATGTAACTGAAACAAGGGTGCTCCTTGGTTCCCCTACATCAAAACCCTCAGGGATGAGCACTTCCCCATTCAAACACAGGCCCAGGTACTCTCAGAGCCTCTGAAGCTTTCTAAAAGGATTTATTACTCTAAATTTCTTGAAAACTTCCTGAAAATTAAAAATCAATCAGTTTTCTCAATCTCTGTCAAATTGTAATCTTATGGAAGTACTTTTTGTGCCCAAAGAGAAGGACTGTGACAGGAAACAAATGCAGTCATTTACCCTGGCAGACTCATTCTATGCCTGACCTCACCCCAATGGCATTTTGAAAGTGTGGGTGCGTTATTTTGCTCAGGTGAATCACTCAAAATTACCGTTTGTCTGAAAGAGTTTATCAAAAACTAATGGGATTTTGCAGAATAAATGGCTTCACAATTCCTCATCTAGCAGATTGCTGAGAGATGAAATGAGTCTCTGAGGTATTTATTAACTTCTGTGGGCAGCTCTGAATGTAAGGAAGGCACGTGCTTGAAACTTGCGTACAGGGAGTTTTGCACTTTTTGTTTATAAGTGAGGAGTTTCTAACGTACAATCAAAATGCCAATCATCTGTTTGTCTGCTGCCCGTAACACTTTGTAACATCAGGCTATTTTAATAAAGAATTCAAATTTTCTAAGGGTAAAAACTAGAAGTTTTAGAAAATTCTTCAGAAACCTCTTTTCTAAACAATCAGTATTTTCCACCAGCTCAGAGCACTGGTGGATGTGTAGCCCCTGGGAAGCAGGACAAGGGTTTCTCATGGACTTGGAAGAAAATAGCAGCCATGATGCTCACCCTTCTCAGAAATTTTATAAAGCTGTTAGAATAGAGTGTCAAGTTTTGATACCAGATGTAATTATACTCTAGAGGCAAGTGCATATTTAATCCTGAAGGATAGCAGTGTTAAGTAGGCAGGGAAGGGTTTGCCTGTATGGACTACTGCAGTCTTTAATTATTGTGGAGCAGGCTAAAGCTTATTCTCTGCTTTTGTCTCTACGTGTCACAGCATGAACATGAATCAGAGTTGGTGCAGTGCAAATGTGATGTTCAAATGCAGTTTAATTTGTGCAAACTATGTCAGTGAGAGGGAACTCACCCCCAAAAGGGACTCCTCATGCTGGGCTCTAGCCAGGACACTGTGTTAACTATAGGCCAACAATTCCCACTGTAAAATTGTGATTTGACTCTTATGCAGATTGTCAGATAGGTTTTATGGAGATGGTATGTTTGTAATATGTGCTAGACATGGATGGGCCATGACATCCTGTGCTATCAGCTAACACTGCATTAGCTGAGCCTTACCATAATAAGGACTTCAACTGATTTTTGCCTTCTCTTTACCTACTCTTGTGGATGTTCTCATACTGCAAGGAGCAAAGGATTGTGAAAAAGAAACAAAGGAAGATTGTGTGTAGGAAGGGAAATTCCTTCTAACATTCTGTGATTCTGTAATTTTCCATTATCACCTGTTTAAGTGGTTTACTTTTACTTTTTTTGTTTTTCCCTAAGCACTTAACAAATAATAATAAAAACCCAGACCAAAAAAAAAAAAATAGCACGGTATCACGGAAAGATTGTTTTAATTTTGATGGTGAACAGAAAGACTGTTCAAAGATTGTTCAGCAATGCAAGGGAAAAGCAGATGGAAGCAGCGACTGTAAAATTTTACATTAGTTTTCAGCAGAATGTTTAATTTTTAATAGATATTAAGATCTCTTTATGGCATGCTATAAAGGCAAAATATTTTTAAAGTAGTTTTTTGTTGAGCATTCCACAGATGGGGCGAGTTGATTGTCACTAATGAAGTGTTTTATGGCTAGGACCATTGCTGGAATAAAACTGTTGGCTACTTTTGCCTGCAGGTTCTGCATCAAAATCCTATATACATTCATTAAGTTTAGTTTCCTCCTTTCTTACTGCTCTTATTCATTAGTGAATACTGTGGGTTCCTTTATTGCATCTTCTTCATCCTGGATCATTATAGGGTCACTAAATGTAATTTTCCCTGTGGGTGTATATTAGCTGTTCCTGCTCATTTCACAACATTGTAATTATGGAGAAACCAGAGGTTTCAAATTATGAAAACAATTTGGTTTAATTTTGATTCAGTGTCAGCTGTAGGGGAAAATCCTTTTATGCACCCACTTTGTCGGGTTTGTTTTTTTGCTTTGTTTTTAACATAAAAGGACTGCTCCAGTGCCTCATAGAAGGTAGGAATCTTGTGGCAGTGTCCTTTTTTTCATAGCCAGTGGGTTTTTACTGCATTTTGAACTAAATAATTCTTCTTTCACCAGGCAGGTGCAGCTGGGGTCCTGAGCAGGGCAATGGTTAGTTCCCTCAAGGGCTGTGCTGTGCACAAGGGCACTGCCTGTGCCATGAAGGAAAGGGGAGCACTGCTGCTCGAGGCCTCTTGCTCTGAGTTGTTCCTTTCCTCCTTTGGGGGGAGCCAGGACCTGGCATAGGGATGGCTCTGCCCAAAGGAATTGTGTTTCTCCCTTGTGCCGTGTGCGCTGTTGGAAGAACCAGCAGCTTCAAAAGATGACAACTGACTCCTCAGTTGGTTTTGGAACAACTACTTCCTTTCTGATCATGCTGCCATGGAAT
Organism: Hylia prasina; assembly: GCA_013397195.1. Lineage (NCBI taxonomy): Eukaryota > Metazoa > Chordata > Aves > Passeriformes > Sylviidae > Hylia > Hylia prasina. The sequence continues at coordinate 1,393,697 of VYXD01003817.1, forward strand.
TGACTCCTCATCAAGGAGAGCTAAAGGGCTGTCCATGTTTTCCTTTTCCAAGTTTTCAGGGTGAGGGGTAGCACACCTTGATTTGCACATGCACTCTGTTAGAGCATGTCCTCGTGTTGCTTGTATTCCTCTGGATGTCCCAAGGAATGTACAGCTGTGCTCAAGAGGGATGGTTGCCAGCAGATAGACACACTTTACCTGATTCTGAGAGAGATGAGGAGAAGGGGAAAGACACATCTTTCACTGGTCAGTGGCAGAACTGATCCCAGCCAGGTTTAGTATTACACTGATCTCACTGGTGTAGGTGGTGTTCAAACCCGAGGATGACAGGTACCCTGTGGTGCTTCTGACAGCACACAAAGCAGGTACTGATACAGATTTGCACACAGTGCTGCTGTTGAGGCTCAGTTGTCCTCAGTTGCCTACAGGACATCCATTATTCCAGTCCTTAGGCTCATCAGGAAAAGGCTGCTGCTCAGGAGCTGCAGTTGGAACAAATCCCTGAAGTGTCTGAGGGCCAGAAGCCCATTTCACCTCCACCCATGCATCAAATATGAACCCATGTCTCCAGTGACTTAACTTTCTGCACCACCGGTCTCCAGCCCTCTCTGTAATGCTCTTATTTCTGGATGGGTCACAGGGGATCCTCTCAGGCTTTTAATCTGTAGCTTATTGTTTAAAGATTTATTTGTTTTGCAAGACTACCACCAGTGCTGATCACAAGCCAGCAAACATGCAAGGGAGCTGGACAATTGGAAGAGTTTCCACTCTTTCCTCGGTGCTTATCTGTGATGAGGCTGCTTTGAAGGATTCAGGTCGTTTGCAATCACCTCTAAAACTGCAGGTGCTTAATTGTTTGCAGGAGAAATGTGTAAGGGAAAATGAGGTGCAACCAGCAATCCCTTGATGGTGCAGAATAGTTTGTTGGGTTTCTTTTTTTTGATGCAGTGCCTTGTTTCCATGGCTACCCTTTGTTGAGATTCCTGCTGTAGGGATCAACTTTAATTCTGCAAGTACCAAAGGGTGCCCAGCGGTGGGATGGTTTGGTCTCAGGAGGGGATGAATGCACAGGTTTTCCCTTGCATATGCACGCAGCACCTCCTGTGCTGGGCTCTGCTAAACCCTTCTCCTTCTCCCTCACTTTAAGGAAGGCAATCTCACATTTCTTTCTGCGCTTTCTTCTCCCTCCAGCAGACTTTCCCACTTCAGGGACACACTGCCACAACAGGCAAATTAATTAAGCCAAGAAACTTTGAAGAAAACACTGATCTTTTTCCCTGCTGCCAATTCAAGACCGTATAGCCAAGGGAACACTGGAATTCTTGCTCTGATCCCTCTGCTCATCCAGTGTTCAATCTGTATCCTGCTAAAAAACTCCAAACAAAGAGAAAACCAAACCACGACCAAAACAAAACAACCCCTGTCTCTTGGAACTGCTCCTAATTGCAAATAGAGATATTAATGTTGATGTTTCTGTCTCATATTTTTCCCATTATATTTTGTTTTCTTTTCTAGAGTTTCCCTTCCCCATGCAGGCAACAACATGTTGATGGGATCAAGTGTTAAATTTTGGTTGTTAGTATAGCTGTACTCACATGCCACAGTCTCAGGAGTGTGGGGTTGGAGATGAAGTAGCAGTTTTCTACACGTTCACATAAATAACTGCAATAATACGAAAAAGCTTCTGAAAGCCTAATGGTGGTTTGATAACACTGGTAACTTCTAAAAGTTTGCTTGGGTGTTTCTGTGAGTTTCTAAGTGTGTCACATATTGATCACTTGATTCCCTCTCTTCTGTGTTGAAATTTCACGTTCTTGTCAATGATGTGTGTCCAGAAGCAGCAGACTTCAAACCTATTCATGGGAATTTCTAACTTCTCGTTATCTCTCTCCCTTTGGAACTGATTGAATATAGTGAGCTCAGGCTCAGGCATTCTCTCTTGTCACAAAAAGGAGCAAAGCTGCTTGCAGCTTTTCCTCCTACTTATCTATTTCTGTAGCCATGAGGTACAAGAGAAATCTCAGCTTCTATTTTCTTCAATTTTCCGCTAAATTTCCTTTGAAGGTTATCCTCCCTGGAGGCTTCAACTGATCCATTTTCTTTTCATTTCCTTCTCTCTTTTTTTCTTTTTTTTTTTGGCACTGAGTAATGTGTTCATGTAAAGAAGAAAGGAGATGAGAAGAAAGTATACCTTTCTGCTGGCATAAAAACTCTTCTGTTCTTACTCTGCTTCTGGGCTCTCTGCTTGGAGATCCTAAATACAGCCATGCATCTCTTCTGTGCCATAAAAGGGAATGCAGCTGTGAAGGATGCTATTTGAAGTAATTTTCCTTATGGACTTTGAATCAGGCCCTTTTGTGGATCTGTTGTCCATATATATTCATGTAATCATATCTCTTGGCTCTGTTGATTTAAAGTCAGTTTCATCAGTCCTTACTTTTCTAATTCATCTGGAGCCAGTGCAGCTAAACCACATTTATCATATTTTGTAGAGGGTATGAGGTTAGGAGGGTAGTTCCTGCTCCATAAAGCAGGCTGGTTTTGCTGTAGGGTGGGAAATCCCAACACTCCTGCCCAAGGTCTCTGCCAGGACCAAGATCAGGTGAGGAGCAGAGCCATGCTGGTGGTGGGAGTCGAAATGGAGCGTGCCTGGGTGCTTGTGGTGTCCCAGACCCAAGGTTCCCTTCCCTGTATCCCTACAAGGCAGTGAAGATGGGTTGTGTTTGCACTGTTCCCTGTCCTGATGGAGTTCATCCTCATTTACAGAATTAACTGATGGCATCTCTTCCTGAGCACAGTCTGCCTCAGCTTTTACTTTTGCCTTCCACACTCAATGTAGAGTTTTCAAGCAAATTTCTCTTTTGACAATTTGACCCCACTTTCTCAGCAGCTCCTCTGGACTTCTTAATATTTTCTGACTATACCTGAATGTGTCTGTGAGCTGTCTGAGAGTTTGGTGAGTATTTAGAAAGCATTTATTTGCACATTTCCCAGCATGTAAATAACCAAATGGATGGGTAAGTCACGGTCTGTACCTCAGAACTAATTTGGGGAGATTATTGCATCTCTCAGATTCAGAACCTCTCTTGTCCAAAAATCAACCTTAGACATACTGAAAGCTGTTTGTTTTACAGGAAGACATGATGCAATGCATTTCAGATCAGCCCTGCTCCTGTCACAGGCTGTCTGAGGGGGCTGTAGGATGGCTGGCACCACAAAGTCTCCTCACATTCTGGGCACTCTGTGCTAGAACCTCTGTCTGATTTAAAGCTGCTTTTTGTATTGACACCAAATTTCCTTTGCAGGACAAAGGGTTTGGCCTGTGGATTTCTCAGCTGAAAAGCACAACCATAAAATCCATGAGAAAAACGAGTTTTATGTTCACAGCAGAGCTAATGTAGCTTTCCTATATATATTTGTATCTTCCTCACATGCTCATATCCACACTGCTTTTCCTTCTGCTTTTATAAGACTTTCTAGTTCCCTTTCTGTATTTCTCTGGACAAGCAGTAGCATTTTGGCTAATGTGGAGTTATGGAGAGGCTGACTGGAGGTTAGTATTGATGCCCTTGGTTAGTCTGCCTCTTCATTCATAGCATCCATTTTTCCTCTCTGTGTGACTACTTGCTTGGGTTTCTGTCCTCCATCCAGCTGATTTGCATGAAGAAAAAAAAAATAATCTCAAGTGGTATGTCAAATTTGGCTGAAATTGGTATTAACAGGAATATCAGTTTGCTGCTTATGCTGAAAAACTTCAGTGTGCTCCTTTTTGGCCCCAAGTCATCTTATGTTTTATTGAAATATTTGCCCATGAGCTTGAAAAGATACCAATAATTGAGCTTTCATCCTCATTTTTTTTTTCCTCTGGAATTTTATTTATTCATGGGGGAGCTATAATCTGATAGCTTACATAGCATGTAGACCATTGGCTATATGACTTTAGTAGAGGGTCATTGTGCAGAAGATTAATAAAGGTATTTGACTGTGTTGCATTTCCTCTTTATTCATTGTATGAGCAGTGTTGACGTGTGCAGTACACTGATACAGATTGTACTCTTTCATCCAACTACACACAGTCCTATTCTCCCTATGTTTTGCCTTTAAAGTGAACCACTTGTAGTTGTGAATGATGTGATTTATTTTATTAATGGTATCTTTGCTGCAGGCTGTAGCATTGAGTCTCTTTGTCCCCATGAAGTCTTTTTTATGACAATGAGAATATATGACTTAGTGTTTGTTTCAGTAACAAGGAGACAAGTGTATTTTGCTTGTACTTATTTTTTCAGTCTCAAATTCTTTGCCCATTCCCAAAATAAGACAAAATGGGCTGAAGCATATGCAAAGATCCTAATTTCAAAGTTAGAATTATCTATTGGAACACTATTTTTTGTCTGGAGACAACAGCTCAAGAAGACCAATGCATTCCTTAAGCATATCCTTAGGTTTCATTGAAATCAGTCTAAGATTTTGGGGTGAGTTCAGTAACCCCAGCCTGTTAAATTGCAAAGTTAACTAGAACTGTAGATCACTGTGTTTTTGGAGTGCACATAAAGAGACAGCCCAGGGCCCTGCAGGGGGTCTGCCAGGAAGGCAAATCCTTGTTGTCACCAGCTGCAGCAAGGATGAAATTGTATAGGCTGGACATTATCCAGGGTATCAGGAAACCCTACTCCAAGAGAAAGTGCCCTGGTGCTTTTATTGACCCCTCATCAACAGGGGTCCCTGCCCTTTGGAGCCCTGTGTCAGAAGTGGCAATGCTGCCAAGTAATTCCTTCCCAGCCTCGTCCTGCAGTTCTGGCTCAGCGCCGGGTCGAGCCCAGCTCTCATCAGCATCGTTTCCTGCCCACATTGGTGCCACTTGGAGACCTTCCACTGCAAATATTGATCCAGCTTACACTGCTTTGCCTATGAGATCTGAGGAGATGACAGCATTTGGCCTTCTGGCTGCAGGCTATTACAAATGATTGCAATGTGAATCAGATCCTCCACCTACCTGCGAGGTACCACCTTTGGGATTCTTTTCCATCCCCTGCCCACGCAGACTTTAGCCCAAAGATTCTACCTGGGCAGGAAAATGTGCTGCTGGAGGGATCAGGCTGACAGACTGCCTTCTGTTTTGTATTTCTGTCTCAAACTTATCAGCTTCTTCTGTTCATTATTTGCTTACAATAAGGCGTTGGGTGAGTGGCAATGTTTGGAGGTCTTTTGGCTCCAGCTGTGTCGCTGCTTGTTCAGCTCAGTGTCATGATTCACAGGTCTGCATTCTTTGCACTGAATCAGACATTAGAGGTGCAAAAGATCTGCACCTAGCACGCCCTTTGGTGACTCTTCCTTTCAGGATGTAAGTACAGTTTCTGTTCTGCTTAGGAGAAAAAAGGAAGCAGGATTATACAGTGTCTCTGCAGGTCTGGATTGCTATGTGAACCCAGGTCTTTGGTCCTTTGTGCTCGTGGAGACCTTTAGGTCCTTATAGTTCCAAAAAATAAGTATTGTTTCCTTTTTTTTGCCTGATCATGTGTGAGTTGATACAGCAGACAGAATAAAAGGCACAGTGCATTGGGTAATCAAGGGGGAAAGGCTTTCTAAATTGTGGGGTCTGGGTATTTGTGACACTGTTCTTTTCCATCACTCAGGGACAAATACAGCAGATGTGTATCTTCCCTGGCTTATTTGTCCTGACATTTCTTTTTTTGCTGCACTTAAAAGCATTGTTAGAATTACTATTATTCTGATGAGCCTATCAAGGGTCTTGTTGATTGTCTCAAAAAAAACTGGTGAAAGAGGTACTGCTAGGAGCAGATCTTGTTCATTTGAGAGGCCAGTAGTGTTCCTTCAGCACTAAAGCCCAGACTCACTGCGTGCTCTTGCAGCTCTTACATTGTCCTTTGCTCACCAAAGTGTTTTTCAGGATTACATTGCTGTGCTTGTTCAGGGTGAGCTTCCCTCTCTCCTTGCTCCGTGCCCCTCCTTGGCATTATGTGTATGTCTGAGTGTCCAAGAGCAAAGGCAGCACTCAGACAAAAACCTCCTGCCACACTCAGCTTTCTAGCCAGGCTTGCATTTCTGCTTGATTTTGTGTGTTATATTTTGGAGATTATTTCAAGTACCAGCTCTCAAAGAAGAGTTTACTGATTTCCTAAAGCCATTAAAAAATAAGGTCTGTGTTTAGATCCCATTGATTTAGTGAGGTGTATATATATCCCCAGCAAGAATCAAACTAGATTGTTACCAGTGTTTCAGCAAGACCTGGATGGAAATTTGCCTTACTGGGCTCCATAAATGCATGGTAGGAGACAACATGTATGTGGAAGAATTCACTGTTTGAGGAGGCACTGCAACAAAGGCTAAAAAACCCAGAAACAGTAGAAGTAGCAGATTGAAAGCAGCACACAAGTCAAGCTGTAAGTCTGCCTTGGAAACCCGTATTTCCCAGGTGTGCCTAAGGCCCAAGTATTCCAGAACTTCCCAGGTTCTCACTTGCATAATTTTAAAAACTTTGAAACAGTATAAAAACAGCTGATGGCTTTAAGTCCATCGTGCAGGATTCTCATTTCACTTCATTTCATACTGAGGAGGCTTATTGGATGAAAGGTGAAGTTATCAAATCTAACACAGGAGCCTTTCTTCTCAGTGGAAAAGGGAGTTGCTGCCAACTTGTTTGGATAACAGCAGCTAGCCAAGCCTGTGTCCTGGAGTGTGCTTTAACCCTCAGCAATTCCAAGTTCTCCAGCTGGATTGTGGCAGGCACAGTGGGAGCACAGGTTTGCGAGAGCTTCACGTCTGACCTTCTCACCAGCCCTGGTGTGGTGGCAGCCTGGACTTGCTCTTCCTCAGTGACAAGCATGCCAAAGAAACAGGTGCAAAATAATTGCAAATTACAAGATGGGATTAATTTGTGTTTCATTTGCTGGATAGCAAACAAAAAGGATAACAGGGAAGACCCTTCCTCATTTTCCTAAACATCTTATAAGCCCTAATCGGGCTACCTAGGGGGAAAAAACCTCCTCAGAATCAAATTGCTCAGGAGGGGCAACTGTGATTTCAAACAAGTCTCTGTTGTCCTCCAAACCCAAAAACAACCTAATGATGCTCTCATGCAGGGGAGTGCTTGTATCTCATTGTAGCAGAGGCTGCTCTGAGCTGGAGTTGCTCTCTGCAGTGTCCCAGTGGGATGTGGGGCTGCAGGCAGGACAGTGGGCAGTGGGGCTGTGGCTGCCAGCATGGAGAATAACAAAAGAGTGGCTTTTGTCCCCTTTCTGTTGCAGCTCTGCATCCCCCTTCCCGTACTGCCAGGACACTTTAACCCCACCCTATTTCTCTTGAGTAAGTGATGTGTAAAAAATGAGGGAGGGGTTGTTTTTTGTTTTAGTCAGCAGCAGAGTTTTGTTTTTTATTTATCTTTGAGGGAGTAAAAAATTCATGTCCAATTGCTCAGGGTGGGAGATCTTGCCAATATTGTTCTGGTCATGCCTCAAGGCTATTTGGGAATTCAGTTAATGAACTCCATGCTAACAGCTAAAGACCCATACCTAAAAATTGTTTTTTATGGTTTTTATAAATCTATGAATCTTTCTTAATGTTTTAGGTTTTGCTTTAATAAACAAACAATTTTTAAACGCAGCAATCTTTCCCCACACGTTGGTGACCTGAGTTTGTAGTTCAGGGGCCCAGCTGGAGGATGAGACATTTCCCAGAGAGGTGAGTGCCCAGATCTAGTGGTGACATTTCTAAAGGCTGCACTTGCTTTGCTGTAGGACCCGTTCAGATGAGAACTTATTAAGTTTCCCGGCTCAGATTTGTTTTGTTTTGTTTTGTTTTGTTTTCATTTTCCTTACTTGTGCCTGCGAAGCCTTCCTAGGGTGTTGTGAGGAGTCATAAAATGTTCCTCATTCTCTGGGGCTGAACAGGTCCTATCCAGGGATACCTCCTACCTGGCTTACCTTTCACAGAAAAATCAGGGTTCTCAGCAGCTCAACCTCCCCTGCTGCTTTATAATATCTAAAATAAGTAAAATAATACAAACCTAAAAATAGATAAAATTATTTTTACTGGAAAATGTTTGGCTTGAGGTCCTTAGTCTGTTCATTGATGTCTGTCTCTGAAAGGGCAGATGAATCTCACATTTCCAAGAAGACTATAAATACAGAGTAGTGCAGTCTCATTTACTAATATTATGAAGCTAATTTGGCTGTAAATTCAATCGTACATCTATCTAAACCATCAAGTAAAAAGTCACCATGCTGGGAGACAGAGTTCCCAGCAAAGATCTAAGCAGGAACACAAGTCTCTACCCTTCCCTTCCTGTAAATCACAAAAATGGTGTCCTCTTGAAGCTCTGAAATCAGTAAAACTTTGTAGATTTGGTATCTACTGTCGTTTAAAGGCACCTTTATATGTATCATTTTAATTTCTCTCTGCTTTGTGATTTCTGCGTTTAAGGATGTCAGAACTTTCCTGCAGCAGGAAAGTGTTTCCTCTGTTATTAATCTAAAATAAATAATGAGAGATAGAAACGTTTGCTAGTCTGCCTGGTGCTTTTCCAATAATTGAGTGATAATATACTATTCTAGATATCTTGAGCAACTCATCAAGCCTTTCAGCACTAAGCAGGCCACTAATGGATACAGAATCAGTCCCCATAAAAATACAATAATCTTTACTGGAAATGGTAAGCCTGTGACAGTGTACTCTAGTGTAGGGTGACAGGGTTCTACCTGAGGTGGAATTTGGTGAGACACACAATTTATTGTCATTGGCTTACAAGATGTTCCAGGAATTTCTTCTGATTCTCTGAACTTTCCCTCACGTCACCTGACTTTGACTCACCGCCCAGACTGCAAAATGTAGTTTGGTTTTTGAGATAAGGTTTTCAATTTCAACTTTAACAGAATTAAGTATTGACTTGACATTTATACAGATTCTGACTCGTGGGATGAATTGACTGATTAAAATGAGGATAAGCAATCTACCAGAGTGTGAAAAACAATGATGAATAGTGAAGAAATAATGACTGATAGTAATTAGGAAAGATTATATCATGTCTGTAGCTCTGCAAGACCTCATACTGAATGATCTGCAAAAGTTAGTTAGAAGACCTTTCCATAAAAAGGGAGAAAATTCCAGTGAACTTCTTAAATGTGGTTGACTTGAGAGTTTATTTAGTGCAGGTCTTGTGAGTATTTAGCAGAGGCGTACAATATTAATTCCCACCTTTCCCCTCCAGTGAAGAGGCAAGGACAAGGCTCACTTGCATGTCTGTTTAAAATTTGAACTCTACTCTGCATTTTTCATAACCTTTAATATTACTTTCCATTATCTAACTTTTGAGTGACTGCTGAATAAAACAAAACAGAAATGATGAAAAGGTGCTATAACAAAATGTATTAGGGGGGAACCTTGTCACGGCTTTTAGAAGATGGAGACTGAGCAAAAAAGGAGCTGCATCCGCAAAGTCCTGGCTTCCCATTAGACTTTATTTGCTTTTTTGTTGCCTCTTTTCTTGCCTGCCCCTGTCACTCTTCCCTCTTTAGTCTCTCCACTGTTTCAGAACCAACTCTTAGACTGTGAGCTTCTGCACTGAAACTGTCTGAGCACAGGACTTGTCTACATTTTTTAATTCATTAGAAGTGGTGTAATTTATTAGAAGTGGTGTAATTTATGTTAATTATCTCTATGTTATATTCAGAAATAGACTCTTGGTTTCTGTCTGATATTGCCAGGCAGTACCTTAACTCAAACAGTAATCTGGCAGTCCTATGGAATCTGTCAGCAGATGACCTTGAAAGCTAAGTTTTTAGAACCAGATTTGTCATCTTTTGTTCCTCTCTGTACAATTTCTCATGATCTAGCCATAGCCCTAGTCTACACCAAGTTATACTCTGGAACCATGGGGAGGCAGCATGAGGAAATACTGGAAAATCTCTCCAATAACAGCAGATGGGGGGAAAAAACCTGCTTTGCTCCCAAAGGCAAAATATCTGGGCACAGAGACAAGTATCATTTATAGCAAGAGCTGATAATATTTTAAATTTTTTTATTATTAATTTACTTCCCTCTGGAAAATGTTGCTTGTTTGTAATGATCTCTTTTAGTGAAACTGGGAAAGTTGTGAAGTGGTTCAATATTGAAATGGATACTTCTTCTAGATTTCCTTCTCTCCTTCATATTCTTCCATTTCTTTTGTTCCAGTGTCTTGGCTTTGTTCCCGGTATGTACATGATAGGAATGATCTGGTATTATATATTGGAATATTTTGATGGTCAGAGGTTTTCAGCTCTATTTTTATTCATGTTCAGTAGCTTCCCACCCTCTGTTGTTAACTTAAAATTAGTTGAAACTTTGACACTATTTCCCACCTTCCCATACCTTCTTCCATTGCTCTCCTCCTTTAATTTGGCCCTTAACCATGCTTTTAATGATGTTGTGAACTTTTAAATCTTGTTCTTTCTTTTTCTGTTTGACGACACCTAAGGAAAGGTTCTAAGGTAAGGACTATGTGTGATTAACAGTGTCCAGGGAGAAGCCTCAGGACACTTCCATGCTTTTCTGAGGCACAATACCTATTTCTTCTCTTTACTTAGGGGAAACAAGCTACTGAAATTCTCGGATGATGTTCCCAGCACACCTACTAGCTATTCACCTTAACCTGCGGCATAATGGGTCCTCATTTTGTCCTCTTGGTGGTGATGAGCATCAGAACTCAGTGCAAAATCTTGGTATGAGGAGTAAGTAGACAATTGTAACAGAGGGGTCTAACCTTGATTACTGTCATATCCTTTTATGCCTGGCATGTGCTACAGCTCTTAAAAATTCTCAGCAACTGCTCCTTTCCTTGCTATTACTGCTATTTCTGTTTTCACAAATGCATCAAACACAGCTTGAGGACACATTTAATAGACACTTGATAGATGTATTAGCTTGGTACATGACCTCTGATCTCAGACATTTATGATCTCCAAAAGCCTTCCATGAACTGTAATTCTGTCTCCAAAGTGCTTGAACAAAATCTCGGTTTTAACATGTTGCAGCTGAAGAAAGGGGATGATGGCAAAGACACAGGGTTTCAGTGAGAAGAGTTGCCTGGGAAAGCTTTAAGAAAAGAAAGGGAGAAATGGCAGTGATGATGGAAGTGAGTTTGTGTCAATCACTGAAGCTGGGAAACATGAACACAAAGGAAGGAGACCAGAGAAGAAATTCCTTGAAAGAGTAGACTCCAAGACAGTGTGAAGGGAAAGATGGCTTGCTGCTAGAGCTCTATTGTGACCAGCCTAGGGCAAAGTGAGGAATTGCTGTGAGGGGTTTGGGAGCCCATGGAGGGAGTTTAGAAATAATCCTACTGAGTGGGGATCAAGCTTTCCTAGCAGGGGATGTCTCTGGTGAGAGCTGAAGAAATGAGTGCTGGTGAAGCAACACTTCAGATGCCGTGACTGCTGAGAGAATAAGGAGTAGTGAGGGTGACTGGAATAAGAAGTAGGTGGAGAGATAAATAGAATCTATTTACCAGAGGTTTGTGATGGGGGGGACATGAGCTGCTTTTTATTGACTAAATAACTGTCACTGCAACTACTGTGTAAGTGACTCTTACTCTTTATCCTTAATGTGTAGATCAGTGTAGTCATGGCTGGCTGTTCCAAGCCTGGCTGTTTCCAGTGGAGGTGAGGGGCTGTTGTAACCCAGACTGCAGCTCAGCTTTCACATTTGTTCAGCATCGTCATATGTGTGGTGGGTTTATTTGCTTCTCTCATTCTACTAATTTCTGTTTCAGCTACTGAAGGGGATGAGGGGAAGAATATTATTTGTGTTACTGGTATTTTTTATATGTGTTATTTAAGGAAGGGCAGAGTTCACTAGTAACTAGTGCAGACTGCCTCCTGGGCAGGTGCTGTCTGGAGCTGAAAGATTCAGGAAGCTTTGCTCTGTAAGGATGTATGGATTGAGCTGCAGCCCTCGTGCTTCATTTCTCCTAAGCTTGGCCTTTAAAAATAAATACATAAATAAACATAAATATTGGTTGCTGGATCATGGAATACCTCCTGTCTTAAGTACTTATATTTATAAATATTGTTTTAGTAGAAGTGAATTAAACCCAAACATTCCATTGCTGCAGTGAAGTGCGAAGAAAGCTCCTAGAAGCTGAAACACAGCCTCTGTGGCAGTATCAGAGGGAAGTCCCCAGGACTCTGACACAGTTCATGTGCCATTTCCATGACCAAGATAAGGTAAGTGACCCTGTTGCCTTGCAGAAATCTGCCTGTGCCTGTGACCTGTGGCTTGCCCTCCTGGAGAACAGGGCCAAGCTCTGCGTAAAGGTGAAATGGAATTGCCTCAGTTTGTAGAACTCATGTGTTTGGTGTGCACTTACAGGTTGCTTGCAGATAAACACCAGGACACTTAAAAAGCAGATCTATTTCCTGTTTCTTCACAAGTCCTTTATTTCAGTCATATTTGATAGCTACAATTGTTACTAACTCTGCACTAAAGACATCACCAATTCCAGCCAGTGTCCCTTAAAAAAGGATAGATAAAATGGCACTCTTGGGGTGAATTGCTGCGTGCTTTGCTTACCTCGCCATGGGTACTTCAAGCTCAGGAACCCTGCAGTGAGATGAAATCAAATTCATCCTAATCTCAATGGGGTGAGTCAGGAAACAGTACAAATACATCCCTGTCATCCAGTAGGGAAAAAACAGGGAAACTGTAGCTCTCTGTTTTGTTTCTACAACTTCCTATATCTGTGTATTTTTCTCTTAATATGGTAGTTGCATGGTTAGAGAGCCCAAGAGCTTGTTGATAGTCACACCTGAGCCCTAAATATTTCTCTGAAAAGCATTTCAGTATCCAGTGTTTTAATTGTCTAATTAGGGATCATTGCCTTCACTTTTATTTCTGAGAAAGCCAGAGTGACACATAAAAGTACATGCTGAATGACTGAGATTTTACAAATGTTTTATGAACTTATTGCAAACCTATTTTAAAATGCTTACTAAGTCCCTAATAAGTAAGCGCTGAACTGAAACTGCTAATACAAGAGAGTACTTCTGACATTTCTAGGGGGAAAAAAAAATGAAATTACTAAGTTCACAGAATCACAGAATGGGTCCATGAATGGGCCACAGGGAGATCATCTCACCCAACCTCTCTGCACAAACAGGGTCATGCCATGGGACAGGATTGTGTCCAAATGGTTCTGGATTATCTCCATTGAGGGACACTCCCCACCTTCTCTGGCCAGCCTGTTCAGTGTTCTGTCACTGCACAGTAAAGAGGTTCTTCTTCATGTTCAGGTGGAACTTTCTGAGCACCAATTCCTTCTAAGGAGAGTGCTGTACTTCCCTCAGGGGTCTTGTTAGTCTCTCAGGAAAAGTAAACTGCATTTGATGAAGTTCATCCTGGTATTTTAAGGAGGAGAGCTCAAATCAAGCTCACTCTTACAGAAAAAATAAATGATCTGTTGAAACGATTAAACTGCAAAATGCCATGCTGTGCTATTTTGGCAGTGATCTGAATCATGGCACACCTTCTCCCATTTGTGTGGGAGAGATCTCAAGTGGAATGCAGGATTAATTATTCTGTGATGGTTGGGTTTTCTTCCACTGGAGAGATTACCTCTTTGCATAGCTGTGAGCTGCTGGTGGCAGTTCCTGTCCATACCCCCAGTAAAATCATGTCCCTGTGTCACAGCATCAAGTCAGAGACCTGACACGTGATACCTGACACCTACACTATCAGGTACAGCTTCACCTGGTGCAGGAAATGGGGCTTGTTTCCATACATGCTGCAGTTCTCACCTGTTCTTGTCTAACGGTGCCCATGTGACCTGTTGTGTTTGCACAGAGACCAATTTGATTTCAGAAGGGCTCTGAGCAGTCACTGCAGCCTGTCTTGATGTTATCAGCTGAGAGATGAGAGTCATAGATCTTAATTCTCACTGCTAAGGAGTGTCAAAAATACACAGCAGGAGCCCTTATGTTATGTGCATATTACTTAGGCCTGCCTGTTATCCCTAGGGCAGCTTCTTTACATATGGAGACAGAAACATAATACAATCATGCTGCTTTGGATGTAATGTCTATAACTGTAAGCAATCTATTCCCACATGGCCAGCAAAGGTGGTCTTTGCCTCTTGTTATTAAATGCAGCCTGGCATGGAAGAAAGAAGTGGTGAGGATGAATCCATGCTCAGACATAGCATCACACTAAAAGGTCAAAAACAAAACTGAAGTTTTGTCAACATTAGACATGGTTTCCAGAAAAAAAAAAAAGGCCTATCCTTTACTCCCCACACCAAAAAACATTTACACCTCATTGCCTGATTATCTATGAAGGTTCTCCAATACTAAGGCAAGTGCCAAAAGCAGACTCAAAAAGCCTGTAGGGCATGGATGAATGACAGGTTTGTTTTTATGACTTCCTACAATGAAATGAGAAATTACTTTACTTTTCTGAGAGTGGGAATTGCAAAGAAATTTGGTCAAACATATAGTGTGAAATCTTTGCTTTCAACAAAGCAAGAAGCATTTTCAGCAAATTCAAAGGCATGGCTTAATGAAAGTATTTGGAAGCCAAAGACTCTTAATTGTTTTGGGCTGGGCCTAAGTGTCAAAAATCTTAATGCCAGTACTAATATGAATGTCTGTCATTTCACTAATATCAGGTAAATCCAAACCAAATGAAAATCCAAACAATGAACAGACCATACCTTTTGGCTGCGTCATCAAGTGGCTTCTGGTGATGGGATTTTTATGCCCTGTTAAGGAGCAAGCTGGGTTTTCCCTTCCTGCCTTGGGCCCCGTCCTGCCATGTAGGAGGCTCCTTGACCACAGCCAGACAGGGATCCTCACTGCTGTGGGCTGTGGCTGAAGCCACACACCTGCTCCCAGTCCCTGTGGGGACATCTGACTTGGCAACCCTTGGTTTGTCTTGTGATCTGACCTGGTGCTGAGCTGTGATCAGGGCTCTGCTGCCCTGTCTGAGCCCTGGGCTGTGTCCTTGGTTTGTAATTCCCTCACAGCAGCACTACAGAGCAATTGTCATGGGGCACAAGTAGTATTTTCTCCCAGGATAGTTCCTTGCTCCACTGGTTGTGTTCCCAAGGAATGCCAGGTAGGTCTGTTAAGGGAGCACAAGGGAGAATAATGTCTGTTGTGTCCTCCTCTCTTCAGAGTCCTCTTTAGGTGTGGGCTGAAGGGCACAAAATGGAAGCAGGCTTTGTACCAGCTCTGTACCACAGGGTGACTTTTGGGAGTCTCCTCTCCACAACATGGAGAAGCATAAAACCACCTGGGGTGCAGGTGGCCTTTTGTGAGGTTCAGCAGGCACAGCCACTCCATGAATAGAGTGGTTGGCCAAAAGCCTTGGAAAAAGGGGAAATGGCCAGCTTCTCTAGAGATAAAAAAGACAGAAATGAGACAGGATAGAAGGTCTTGTGTCACTGTGGACAGGAGGGAGAAAGAATTTCCTTGGAAGGATGCTTTTTTTGTCCTGCATGATCCAACCACCTGGTTCCTTTCCTTGCCTTTCTAGCCCTCATCAACTCTTCCTCCCCCATGCACGAGCTGCTTACGCATCCTTATCCCTTCTGCCAGTCTCTCCACTGCCTCCCAGGAAGCAGACAGTGAGCAAATCCCTTCCCCCTTTCCTGGGCTGCCTGGCACAGCCTCTTGTCAGCCGCGTTTGTCTCCAGCGGAACACGCGGCCCTCAGCCCGTGATGTTTCCTGAGGGTTGTGGAGGCAGCAGTCACAGCCACATGCCAGAGTGCTCCAAAGGTCAAAAGGGACACCGAGGGCCAGGACAGACACAGTCAGAGAAACCATGATTCCTCAGAAGCACAGATTGAGGTGCCCCCCAGGGAGTGAGGGTAAAGCAGGCACACCTAAACCTTTCCTCTGGAAAACAGAATGGGATAGAAAAGTCATTGTGCTCCAGCCCACCCTGCTAGGTTGACTCTGCTAATGAAGGCATGGTCAAACACAGAGGGTCATCTGGTTTCTCCTACACCTACCCACAGGCTTCAGAAGATGAGCATAAATCTGCTGAGGAAACAGTCCTTGCTCAGTCCAGATGGAAAGGCTCAGCCAGTTCCTTGCAGAAGCTGTGTAGGACACAACAGCCATCAGGGCTGCACTGTTTGTGCAGCCTGTGCAGCTTACACATTTGTGTCTAGTCTGTCAATCAGGGCCTGCCATATTGTAGTCAACCAGAAAAGCACATTCCATTTATTCACAGTATTTCATAGCATGTGGTTAAACTAGCCCTGTTCCCCGCTGTTGTGCCAGCATGGCTGCACCACCAACAGCACAGAGGGCTCCCAGCCTCTTCCACTCCATGCTGTGAGGGATCCTGCTTGGGCTGGAGGTTTGGGCATCCCCTTTGAACCTGCTGATGGAGGAGGGGGAAGCACAGATAGACCACAAAGCCTCATGGGGCTGCCTGTCAGGATGTCTGCAAGTGTGTGTTGGTTGGTCCATCAGTGAACTGACCACTGACTGGCTGTCCTTGTGGGTTCCATAGGGAGCTGCCTTGGGGTGGGATCTGAATGGGAGAATGGGATTGTCATAAAGGGGAATCTGCTGAGAGCAGTGTCTTGGATGCTTCAGTGAGACCTCTGACTCCTGAAGTCCAAACTGAGGCTTGGACAATGGCTGCAGGATTGAGAGGGTGGCTGACAAGGGCCACAGAGAGCTTGAGAAACTCAATGCCTTTTTCTTCTTCCCCCAAGCAAAGGCTGCTCAGGAAGAGCCAGTTCTCTCTGGGTGTCCTGAGGAGCTGCCTTGGCCACTCTCATTCTGCCTCTGCCTGCAGCCCAGCTCAGCACTGGGGGGAGCCCTGGACAGCAGGTCCAGGGGGTCACCTAGAATAAGACAAGGAATATCAACAGGAGCATGGCCAGGAGAAAAAGTTGTGCAAGAAATCTTGTCTCTGATCCACTCCTGTTTCACTGCATTCCTTGTTAGCAGGCAGTGCTCAGGCAAGAACTTCAGTGTTTTCATTTGCCAGGAGCCAAGTAGGCAAATATTTCCCTGCATCTTCTAAGCTGTTCTGAAGAAGTGCAAATCTAACTCACTAGACCTGATGCCAGACCCAGGAAAACTGCAGGTCACTTTCTGCACTTCCCCACATGGCTCCTGCCAATGTGATAATGTGAGAAAAAGCTGCTGGTTTCCTGCACAAGCTCTGCTGTAGCCAGGGAAGATGTGCTGACCTTGGGGTTGGAAATCTTGCCAGCTCTCTTGCCAGCTCTCTTGTCACCACTGAATGTGTTATTTAACATTGTCTCTGCTGATTTTCATTTTCACCACTTTCCTTTTTGTCCTTTGTGCTTTTTGAGATGTCGCTCGTTAAAACCAGGCTGTAGCCTTGACGATGATTTTGGAGAATGTCCATGCAAAAGTTCTATCTGGGGAACCATGAAATTATTTAGTTGGGTAAGAGTTAACTGGAATATTACTCATTAGCATTCGTTTACTACAAAGTAGTAAAGGCAAGTGCTGTTTTGAGTACATGAGTGAGTTTGGTGAGTGGTGAATGCCCATATTTCAGTGAGCTCACAAGTGTAAGCTCCTCAGTGTGACTGTTTACTTTGTGTAATAGAAAGATACATTTAATGGTAAATTTAATTGCTATTATAGTTTTTTTCCATCATGACTTTGTGTGACAACTACTATTTTTAAATATCTTTCAAATATACTTTCCTTTAATAGGAGATTTGACAGTGAGCCAAAATGTCTTAAATATTTTGCTTTATTGCATTAAGACTTTTAAAGATGGGAGTTGGAGTTGCTAGGAACAGAAAATCCTAGAGATGTGTTTTTTCAATTTTTCTGAAAGAAATTGTTTGGCAAGTAGAACATTTGTCTTGCACGATGCTTATCAGAGAAGACAGAATTTTAAAAAATTGTACATTGAAAAAATAGCTTCTGATTACATACAACATGTTCTGCCAGATATTCTGAGACAGCACCAGAAGGCACCACATTTCAAGTGGCAACAACATGTCATGGATATATCTGAAAAGTCTCCTTCTCGCTGAAATGTCTGTTTACCATGCACTTGTTATCAAGCTGGCTTGTTTACTTTTACCTGAATTCCCCCATTTTTCCATTGTTAGACACATTTTCTGTTTTTTCAGGGAGATTCTTATTTTCAGTGACATAACAGTACAAAAAAGCAGAATATTTGTTTTAAAATATATATTTAAAGGTAATTCATTCCTACAGCAGATATGCTGATCTCATTGATTCCTATTGACTTCAGTCTCTTCTTCTCATACACATAAATAATGACAACAACAACAAAAAAATAGATTTCAACATCTTCTTCACCTGTGGTGTTCCTGGTGATGAATTAATAGGCTGATTTAGGGGGAGATACAGAGTGTCTGGAGCAGCAATAGTAAAGGGCTTGCATTGTTCATACCCCAATATGGCTCACTTGACTGATGTAGTCTTTCTGGGTGTCCTCAGGCATATTCCTTGGCATGTTTGTGCTTGAATGGGATG
Organism: Hylia prasina; assembly: GCA_013397195.1. Classification (NCBI taxonomy): domain Eukaryota; kingdom Metazoa; phylum Chordata; class Aves; order Passeriformes; family Sylviidae; genus Hylia; species Hylia prasina. Next base: position 1,412,195 of record VYXD01003817.1, read on the forward strand.
GGATAATATGTGTCTGCAATGGGATAATAATATTTCTTCTGTCTGTCTAGATGGTAATTTTCTTGTGACAGAAACTGGATCTTATGACATGTTGGTGCAGAATTCACTGGTGTGATCCACTAGTGCTGCTTCTTTAAATTGATCATAAGTAACAACTTGGACAAATATGAAAATTAAATGTTAATTCCTCACCTGACATCTCAGTACAACCTAATTTCACACATTTGAACAAGCACTTTTTTCTGCTTGGCAACGGCCTCACAGGTCAAAACATGAAGGATTTGGCAAAATTTCCTAGTATTTCCTTTGAACCAAAAGCTCAAGTGCCTCTGAAGTTGGACAGATGATGTGAATATAGGGTGTTCTACTATGTGTGTAGGGTTTCCTTAAGTTATGCAGATTGGGGCAGGAGGAAAAGGAGTGGAAGAGGAATTGCACAAACTCTTCAACAGGCTATTTCCTCTCCTCTAGCAATTCTTCCTTTCCTATGTCCCCATACCTAAACTGGGGCAGGCCAGAAGACAGCAATCTCACTTTTGTATGTCCGTTGAGTTTTGGAAAAACACCCTCCCAGGTCCTTGAGCTGGCTTTCAGCAGGGTTTCTCAGGATACAATACCTGGTATCCTGAGAAAGGGCTCCCTGGCCTGTTGATGACAGGAAGAGCCTGAAAAGGGTGTTGACCTCATTGTTCATGATGTGTTGAGATGTACAGGGGGTTTGATGAGCCCTCTACACTACAGGATGCAGTGGCAGAATCTTAGAAAAAGATTGGCAGAGGAAATCAGTGGAGAGAGAGTTTGCCAACAAGGAATAGGAAGAAAATACAGCAAGAATGGCAGGTGGGCGAAAAAGACACATTTTACAAGATTTTTACATTGGTATTTCAGTTCTCATACCCAAAGAAAATGAACTGCTGAACCTTCTCCTGTTCACCCACAGGTAACCCTTACATGATGAAATGACAGTGCTGAGGGAAATTGTTGTAGGCTGAGAAAACAGTTTCCCCAAGCCATAGCTGTGATTTCAGCTAGCTGTGACATTTGAAAACACAGCCAGACTAACCTGTCCTTTATTCCTAGCAGCAGAGATGCCCTGTTGTGTTCCATGGGCAGCTATGATCAGTAGCTGAGTTGACCCAAATAATGAGAGTCTCAGTTATTGGGTTATCTTGGAAATGTGGCATTTTGGGGATAGGAAGGATGAAAAAGAGAGTGGAGATGGGAAAAGTATTTCTTTAAAAGAACTTCATGTCCCCAAGCAGCTTTTACTCCTAGAAAGAGTAATGTTTATGCATCTATGAACCTCTCTCCAGACAGGACCTTGCTGTACAAACCCCTTTGCTAACAACAGCCCTGTTTCAAGACAAGGTGAAGAATCCTCCCTGCCTATTTTTAGCACTGGAAATTTAAAAGATGATGTAATTGTTTTGAAGGACAGCTCTACTTGTGGTGCCTGGATGGTGATGCCACATTGCATGGATTTTTGGTCATTTCAGACACCACCAGGGGATCAGAACAGCTTGAAGAGCCAAACACTGGACATCCAACAGCAGAGGGATTTTCACTCTCAGACAAGTGCTGATGGTTCAAGGAAGAGCCCCACATTTCTCTCACATGAAGACAGAACCTTTCACTGTGCTCAGGATGTACATTCATTGCACAGATAAGTGCACACTGGAGAGGCAGGGTTGGCAAACTAGTCTGGGCACCAAAGGCATGGATCCACTTGTAGATATATTTGTTTAAATATACTTGCAGTATCTCTATCCTATCCAGTAATCTCAGTTTTTTTAAACCACTCTGAAGTACTGACTCTTAAATCTCATAATTTCCTACACTCAGACATCTGGTAAACTCCATCTGTGCTGTGGAACTATGCTATTTCGAGGTCATGCATTTCAGTAAATGATTCCTAGTGCATTTTGGTCCTCTGTGGATTTAGAGTTCTCAGAATTAACCAGACAGATCTCTGTCTGCATCCAGCTGAGGCACAGAAATACCGGGACAACGAATTCTAGAAAAATTGCATCCCGAAATTAATCAGTGGGAATGGGTCATGAAGGGTAACGGGAAATAGAACCAAGGCTGGAAGTGAGTGGCCCTACAAAAAGTGAGTTCATAGGAAATAGCAGAGTAGGCAGTTTGCTAAATAAATGCCATGAAGCCCAAGCACACATCACCTCAGTGCAAAAGGAGGATGGGAATTTCAGTCAGACCAGTGCCTCAATCATCAGCTCTCCTTTGATCTCAGCATAAAGAGGAAATATGCAGAAAATGAAATGTAGGTCATCATACTAAAGAGTTATCATGGAAATTACACTGTAAGTTAGCCAGAGAAATAAAATGCAAGGAAGGATATTTCTGAAAGTATGTATGTAATAGGAGGGAATTCAGGCTCAGATGGTGTAAAATACCAAGAAGCAAGGAAAAGCACCAAGGAAAAGGAAAGGGTTTTTTCCATTTTTTTTTCCTAATATACATAACTGCAATCAAATAACTATCAAATTCTTGTCTACAAGCAGAACAATATGTGCATTGTTTCTGAATTGCATTTTCTTTTTTTTAGAACTTTTCTCTAATTCTTGTGGTTATTCACATGTCTTGTTTTCTTCCCTAGCATGCAGCTTCTGAAAATGTAGGACATGTGCTTTCTTGTTTCATAATCTAGGTTATTACTGAAATATTTAATAATACTAGATTGTCAGACATCTTCTGGATTGTTGTGTGCTGCTACCCTCAATTCTGTCAATGAACCACTGAAAATCACTGGGTCCAGCTGTCCCACCTGCCCTGCTGCAGCTTTTCTGCTGCCTTCTAACATAACACAGGGGTTATGTAAGAGCCTAATTATAAGCACAGGGAATCATAAAACCATGCAATAGCCTGGGTTGGAAGGGACCTTAAAGATCCTCTAGTTCCAACCCCCCTGTCATGGGCAGGGACACCTTCCACTATCCCAGGCTGCTCAGAGCCCCATCCAACCTGGCTTTGAACACTTCCAGGGATGGAGCGTCCAACACCTACCCTGGGCAACCTGTGCCAGTGTCCCACCAGCCTCACTGTAAAGAATTTCTTCCAAATATCTAATCCAAACCTTCTCTCTTTCAGTTTGAAGCCATTCCCCTTGTCCTGTCACAAAACGCTTGCATAAAAAGTCACTCTCCATCTTTCTTGTCAGCTCATTTAGATTTTAGAAGGTACAGTTAGGTCATCCTTGAACCTTCTGTTCTCCAGGCCAAACAAACTGAATCATGAAAGACAGCACCAAGGTATAGGATGCATACTGCTTCCTCCTACTCAATTGCCTGTTAATGGATCTCAGGAGAACACTTTTTTGATTAGACACCACTTGTTCTTGGAGAAGGACATCATTTGCTGTCAGTTGGCTCCTTGTCTTCTTAGAGGTATTCACAAATAGTTTAAATATTGATTTTAATACTTTTTCTTCCAGAAATGAGATTAGAGTGACTGATAGACAATTTTCTACTCCTCCCTTTTAACATTCTCCTCAACTTCTTGCCCACTTTCTGTAAAGTTCTAAGGTCAACCACTAATGCCTCTGAGACTGCTAACCATGTACCTTACAACAAATGTTGTCAGACTCAAATGGTTTATTCCAACCTACCCAATTTCTCCCTTCTCTTTCTCTAATCAAGCTTAACTATCACCTAAGTGGATCTAGAGCAGTACCAGTGTGGGAGCTTTGGTGAAAAGTGGAAATGTGGCTTTCTTGGCTTTATCTTTCCAACTCCAAAAAATAGAATAGAAGCCAACTAAGAGGTGCCCACAAACCTTCATGTTTTTGCAAGGTGAGCGGCAGAGTACTCTTGGGACAGGTGATAAAAGCTGCTTGTCCATTTTGGGGTAGCAGGATTGTGAATGACAGAAAGGTGTATGAAAATCTGGTTGTTCCCTAGGCTGAGATTCAGAGGCAGGTTTGGATGGCTCTGTGTTTCTTACACAAGAACTATCTTTTTATTGTGCTGCCTCTTGTAGCTCTGTGGAAACATCATAAAAGCACACAGGCTCATAGCATTAGGGGATAAGAAGTTTCTTATATCCTGTATGAGGGGAACAGAAACCAGCAGTGTTTAGCAGTTTTGGTGGTGCAGGAAAGAACCCAGTTTCTGAGTCTTGTGGGGGCAGAGGTTCTGATCATACTGTGGTGGTGCATGGAGTGGCTGTGTGCACCAGTTAAGGTATCTCATTTTCTGGCCAAGGAAGTCCAGCTGTGGCTAGTGGAATTCCTTTCACAGCGCTGCTGGTTCATCCCCTTCCAAAGCCCCCCACATTGTGGAGGGGTGTGTGCAGTGAGCTTGGCTGCTGAGCCCCACCAGGCTGGAGGGGCCCTCCTGCAGGGTGACAGGAGAGAGGGGCAGCTCTGTGGGGTGTGCTGATGTGAGTCCCAGGCTGGGAATCCTGCAGACTGCCCTGGTGCTGGCAGCACGTGCTGCCATTAGGGACACACACCGAGACCAGCAAGGGGGGCAGAGAGCTGCAGGTGTTACCTCAGCTCTCAGCTCTGAACTCCCCTCCCACGGGTTCTCTGCAGCAAGTCAGGAGCTGCAGGGCTCTGCACTCTCACTGGGGGCAAGTTGTGGTGCTGCATGGCAGCTGCCTTTCCTGAGAGACAGCCCTCAGCCTGCCCCTGCGTCCTGGAATGGTGGATGCAGTTATCCACCAGGGGATGCACACCATAACAAAATCTCCCCTGGGATCTCTGGCCCAGAGACAGTTCTCAGAAGAGGCCATGAAGACCCTGCAAGGGGTACAAACAGCTACCAGGGGCACGTGTGGAGCTCACCAGGCTCTGGGGAATGCTCCCATCAGGTCCCATACCCTAAGGAAGATGGGTCAGTTGTGACCACATGGGATGGAGAGGGGTCTGTAGTGTAAGGGACCGAAGGGACCAGCTCCATGGTGCAACATGGACATGGCCACTCTGCTCCAGAGGAAATGCCATCTGCTCTGAGCTCATTTCTGTGGTGTATCACCACCAGTGTTTGTGCCCCTGCTTACTGCCTGCACTTGAAAGAGACCAGGAAAGGTCCACGCACCTTTCCAACAGAGTAAGGGTTTTCTTTCAAGTAGTAATTTGGAGTGGTTTGTGGATAAATTTCCTTTTGGGATCACTTTCTCATTTTTACAGTCTACAGGGAAGGTCTAAAAGGTATCAGTTTGGGTTTCTTTCCTGCCTCTTTTTTATCCTAGTAACGTAATTAAATAAACAGATAAATCAATACATGTGTAAAAGTAGATAAATACATATTATCTAAATATACCTGGAATCACACAAATCAATCCATATTGGATGGCTTGGTTTGGTAGAGGATTGACTGAATGCCCAGGTGTGCAGAACCTGAGCTGCTCACTAAAGAGATGATGCTGGTGCATTCTATTAAAAAAAAAAAAAAAACAAACCAAAAAAAAACCCCAACCAAAACAAACATATATTACCTCACATGTTAATTGCTCAAGGCAGTTATGTAAATGTTAGGGAAAACACATAGTATCACAAACTTAAACAATCTTGTCTAAAAATCCTATTCCTACACAGTTTATTTTACTCTTTTCTCTTGGGAGATTATTTCTCTGTAATTATTCCTGAGTATAAATGTATGTGAATTGTTAATGTAATCATAATAATTAATAAAAATTCACAAGACCATCTTAAACACTACAGAAAAAAAAAATTAGGACTTTTGTTTGTAGATCAGATCCAAGCCTCAAAGAAAATGACACATTTTGAAGTGTTTACTACAGACTACTTTACTGAAATAGGTAGGTATAAAAATAGATCAAGATTTATAAAAAGCTGTAGCTACTTGGTTGAAAATAGTTTTACTTTTTACTCAGATAGAAACTAATAAGTATGTCTGAGGAGAAAGAGCTTATTTTTCTCCCAGTTTCTGGGTGCTCATTGCTCATTACAAAGCTCATGTTTTTTGTATAGACAAGAAAAATCATTGCCTGTTTTATTCTGAATTAGGTTTTACTCTCCTATTTTTATTTTTTTTCCAAAGCTTTTTGTTTTATGGCTTTGAGAAAACCAGTTTCCTCAAATATTCTTATGGTCAGCAGTGGAATCTTTGATGGGAATTGCAGCACATGGATGTCCTTCAGGTGACACTATCCCCATGATAGGAGGGGTGATGTTTAAGGCCTCTTTGAGCAAGGTCAATAAATAAGTGCCAGTGATAGGTACAAATATAATCCTAAATCAGTGGAATAACTGAGAGTTAAAGTTACCTGCCACTCTGACTCATGTCCCAAAGATTTCCGTAACTTTTTTTCTGTGCTAAGCCTGAGAACAAGTTTTCTTCTAATTAAGCTTTTAGGTTCTCACAGAGTGCTTTTTAGCTTTCAATATGTCACTTACTGCATACACGTCTTCTAACCTTCCAAACCCACATCTTTGCCAGGCTGCCAACGTAAAATAACGCTCTGGATCTTTCCCTCAAGCACTTCCTGAAGTATTTTTTTTTTCCCCCTGTCATTATATAAAGCACTATGGTGATCTTTCTTTTAAGCCTGCCATCTGGATGTCATTCCTGATTTTGTCTCTTTTTCAATGTGCATATTCAGGCTAGACTCGAAGTGACGCAGCTTCTTTCTATGCAATGCTTCTAAAGCTGTACTTTCTTTCCCAGCTGCTTCATCAAAACTTTGGTCATGGCTTCATCATCTCAAGTCTTGGTATTTCGAGTTCCTGTTTTGTCTTATGAAATCCCACACTTACTACCTCCCTAGGGATATGAAAACTGGTGCTGCGAAATTTATTTTCCTGGCTGCATGGAGCATTCCAAACTCCTTTTGCATCATCTTCCCCTGATGCTTCCTGTCAGTCATAAGTTTCTTGTCTTCACCTGCTGGGTGAAGTGCCTCACCAGTCAAGTCCTTCCCAGGTTAGTTGATCCTGAAGTGAATCCTGGAGTGTGTAGTTCCCTCATCTCCATGGTTTTGTTCACGTGTGTGCCCCTTGTCTTTCAAAACCAGGGCTCACAGCAAGGGCTGCTCCTGAGGGAAGACAAGGTGTTGACTTGAGTCAGGGCTGAGGGTGCAGGGAGTAGAGACTGGCACTTCCAGGGCTGGATCTGCCCTGGCTGCCCTGCTTTTAGACTGTCTCTATAGCTGATATTCTCTCCCTCTACTTATGTTTATACAGCAAAGAGCAAATAATTTTTACTGACAACTTTGGGTGCAGTTACAAAGCGACAAAGCCCATCGCTGTTCATTAATTGCAATCCGTCTCCTGTTTTTCTGTGATCACTGCTTTGTGCTTCGAAAGAATGTAACTCTATTTATGAAACTAGATTTCAAAATTTACAAATGCAATCAATGTATTTTTATTTTTTGCAATAGAATCTTTTGATCATAATCGATTTTTGTATTATTTTAACCCTCTATCGTATTTGGCAGTGTTATTTAAAGAACAACAAGATTTTCTTGCAGAATTCACAAGATAGGATGGCTATATGGCACTGACAACATTTGTTGTTTTCAGAATACTAAATTTGTTTCAAATTATATATAATGAAATTAATACCTAAAAAATAAGGACTAATAAAAATGCTTGGCTTTCTATGTAACTTTGAACAAAGAACTCAGATATCCTATTCCAATAGTTTGCATAGAGATTAGCCTGTTCTTAAAACTCACTTAAAATTTGCTTTTCCTATCACTGCCATTCCTGGCAGTGGAGTTTGGTGGTTACTGTACTAATGGCCAGCTGTGAGATTGTAGCTGTATTTTGATTAAAAAACACCCAATACTTGGTAAATTAACTGCAGCTTCACTTCCTCACACTCTGTACTTTTGGTTTTTCTTAGGCTAGAGAATGTAATTAAGAATTAGGAGACTTGTCCTGCTGGATTAATACTTGCATGGGTCCCTGATCCTGGCAGTGGCCAGTAATTGATTTGTAGGTGAGAGAACACCAGAACCAGGACACATGGGAAGAAACTGGGTTTTTTGTTTAGTGAACCTGCCCCCAGGCTGCCAGGGCTTTAGGGGCTTCCCTTCGCTGTGCTTAGTAGCTGCTTTCTGCTGCTTTCTGCTCTGTGACTTTGTCTAACCTTTTGTCACTCACATGCAGTTTCATTTTCCACAGCCCCTTGTGGCAGAGATTTCCACAGTGCCATTGAGTGTGTCCGTGGAAAACAGTATCCTCTTGTATCCTTTTTGTTTGTTTAAACTTGTTTCTTCCTACTATCACTGGGTGTCCCTTAGTTCTCCTATTTTGAGGTTTTCTCTGTCCAACTTCCCTGTGCTGCTTAGGAATTTATAGACCTCGGTTTTATCTCCCTCTCACTTATCTTTTTTCCAAACTGGAAAATATTATGTATTCTCTCCTGTGTGAGTTGTTCCTTATTTCTGAGCGGCGTGAGCAATAGGGAAACGGATGTGGAAAAGCAGCTTATCGCTACAGGAGAGTACCGAGGCAACTGAGCCTGAGCGCCGGCATTCCTCTTCCAAAATATCGTTGTGAATCCCGGGACAAAGTATCTCCGTCTCATACAGTTACACCATTAACTCTCAAAGTATCAGTTTGTTTCCTGTGTGTTGGACACACGTCTCCCCCGAAACAGAATGAGTGTTGAAGGATGTTGTTCTTGGTTTCAAAGTTTTGGGGTTTTAAGCAGAGAAATTCAGTTAAAGAATTGCAAAAGCTCAGCATGACAAATTGGGTAATGGTAGAATTAAGATTAGGCTACATCATGGATTTCCCCCCATGTGTATATATGATATCATGTTAGTCCTTAATTAGTTGCACAAGCTGTAATTTCTCTGTGGATCTCTGTTAGTTACTGCAGCAGGCAGGCAGTGCTGCCCCGGGGTCTGTGGAGGAAGGAAGCTCCTGCCTCTGCGACCCTCCCCTCATTTGGTGCAGAGCTGAAATGTGTTGAATGTTCAAAGTCTGGGTTTCTTGAATAAGCAGGAGGTGGTGTGGATGGCTGTTCCTGCCTCCCCACGCAGCTCCAGCGTTGCACAGGTCAGGTCCCTTCAGCAAAGACCCCATGCATGGCCACTACTTCTGGAGTTTTGTTTGTAGGGAGGAGGAGCGCGTATATCTTGCTGATGCGATTATGCCATTCAGAAACACGATAACAGCTCTCTGTCATTCTGTGTGGGCAAAAGGATGCACCTATGCACAAGCGTGTAAGATGAGACAGACATGAGGTCGTTGCTTTATATCTTTACAAAAAGGGGAGGGGAAGCAAAGAAAGAATTCCCTGCAAGTCTAACAATAAAACTTCTGCTTCATATTATGACCATCTGGCAGGTGTAGGTGTGCAGAACCATCCTGGGTAGTAAGATACTACCCGAAGGGGCAGGACACCGCAGGAAGATCGCAGCAGCCTGACCCCAGCCGAGGTGGTGGAGATGCAAAGGGTGAATTCACCACACACTGAAGGCCAGAGTGCTCTGACCGACTGCAGAAGGGGATGAATATGGGGCTGCGACATCCAGCAGTGGGTGACACTGGGAGGAGACGTGGACTTGATCTGAATGGCCCAAAGGAGTGAGAAACCCGTTCACTTGCACGGCCACAAGAAAACCTGATGAAGAGTGGAGAGGGGCTTTAGTCGCCGTGACTTTTTCACGTTTTTCGCTCTCGGTGGGAAGCGACATTAGCGACGCTTTGGCTTCAAACCTCTCTGAGCCTTGGCTCCGCATCTGTACGCAGGGTCACCATCACCTCGCTGCCCGTCCCATGGGCACGCAGAGCCTCATTAATGTTGATGAGGCACTCAGACGGGCGCCCCACCAAAGCCCGTGAGGACACCGCTAATTACCTCCTGTCTGGCGGGGGAGCGGAGGGGACACGCGGGGGCCGCCGCCCCCCACACGACACAAACACGGCGGCGGGGCGGGGCCGCGGACGGGCGCCCTCATGCATATGCNCCCCCGCTCATTAGCATGCAGATAAGCAAGCCCCGCCCGCTCATTAGCATGGCGAGGAGCGGGCCCCGCCCCCGGCGGCCATTAGTGCCGCGGCGCCCTGGCTGCGGGGGCGGGCGGTGCTGCGCGCTCCGCTCGGTGCTGCTGCCGCTGCCGGGCCTGCGGCTGCTCAGCCCCGGCGGCACCAGGAGCAGCAGCAGCAGGAGGAGAGCGCCAGAGAGAGAAGCAG
>VYXD01003817.1:1422789-1490176 GCA_013397195.1 Hylia prasina
TGCGAGCTGCGACCAGCCAGCGCCCACCGCCCCTCTGGGCGCCTGCTGTTGATCCTGCAACTTGTAGACAATTGAACTTTTTCGTCGATTCATTTTCAGTAAAAAAACACGCCCGAGTAGGAGATACAAAGGGTGCGTGTCAGTGTTACGAGGAAGATCCAGTTTTACTGTTTCGCCACGAATTCAGCCGTACCTCCTTTACTTGTTTTCATCCTTTGCCCTGTTGCTGTTAGCATTTCTACCTCTGTTTATGGTGGTAGGAGGAGACAACTACTTGCGTTCTGCTTGCTGCTGTTGCTGACGGCAGAGCAGCAAATCTGGAGAGCATGGCTTCTTGTTTGTTTTCTTTTATTCTGCTGGGGAGAGGCGGTAATGCTCTATCTACCCCCAAGATGGGCTGCTTGACAGGGGGGCACACTTGTCTTTTAATGCCTGGGGCAATGGTGTTCTCAACTAGTATTTTGTTAGTACAGGTGATCTGATAGCAAATGGATCTGTTTCGTTATTTCAGTGGGTTTTTTCACTCACACGTACATCCATGTGTTCATTAGCTTAACTACTCTGTTAAGAATTTAAGCTCTGCAACACAGACTAACTACATAGCACTTTGAATTTTTGGAAGAGTGCTGGATACCAAAATGCTTATAAGATCCAGTATTGTACAGAACATTAAAGCAGGGGACACTTTGGGAGAATTAGCTCTTTGGAACTAGTTTAGTTTGAATGGTGTTTTTCGAGATGTATTGTACCGGTGTCTTTTGTCAGATGTGTAGATGTCTGGTCAGTTTTGGGTAAAATACTGCCTGGTTGGTCTGTTTGAAGGTGATGGGGCTGGAATAACTGCAGTCCTCTCAGTGTGTGGACTGAATTCCTCATTGCTTGTGTATGGAGATGATTGCACCCTGAGTTTTCTGCAGCTGGTTTAGGGTGCCGCTCACTCAAACACGGCGCTGCTGCTTTAGGTGGTGTTGCCTGTGTCTGGCTGTGGCAGTAATGTGTGCAGCTGGATATGGCTGCAGTTCTGAGATGCTGCTGTCTTGGGAAATGTTGCTGAAGGGATTTCTGGATTCCGTGGCAGCACTGGGGGCTTTGGGATAACTTTACCTTCGCAGCAAAAATGCTGTAATATCTACTAAACACATAAGGAGGAAAAAAAGGGAAGTTCACACTTGATGCCTTTATATAGCCATCTTTTTTAAGAGCAATAAGGTTCTGCTGAGTACTGGGTAGCTTCAATATTTGAGTACTTGTAGAAATTAATCCTTTAACCTAAAAGTTTGAGCTTATATTAAATATAAATATAAATTTTGGGTCAAGTGCTGTGACTGATACTTGTCTTTCAGCAAATATCTGCAAAAGAGGAACCTGTCTCTGTTTTGTCATGTATAAGGATCTTTTCAAGTTAACAGCTGGAAAATAAATAGTTCACTTTGAAAGAATGTTGAGGGAAGACCACTGTGGTGTTAAGCTGACATGTTGAGGGTGAATTCTTCAAAACAACTTATTGTCAGTTTGCATTAAGTTATCTCCATCTTCTTGCCCTCTCGGCAGCTTTCTCCTGAGATAAAATCTTGCCACTGCAAAGTGAAGTTTAGCAGAAAATTCAGCCTTAATAAAGACCCAAACAACCCAAAACAAAACCAGACAAAAATAGCTGGGAGATAAAGACCTGGACAGTACCTCAGTTACCTTAGAGAAGAGTTTTGTGTTGTTTCCATGCTTGCTGTGTGGTTTTGGACAATAAGAGATGAGGCTTGGTGTACTATTTATATCCCACAGCGTCTTCCTGAGCTCTTAAAGCTGTGATGCTATCAAGTGTGCTCTTTGCCATGCAGGCACCTGGGTAGTTTCTGTACAGCAAGTATTGCCAAATACGTTGTTTGTCTTTTAAGGCTGCACAGAAACTGCTCCAAGTTGTTTTAAAATTGATTACAAGCAAGTCACGTGCTTCATTTTTGGAATTTCTTAGGATTAAGTGACAAACGTGTAGTGGCCTTCACTAAAACATGGATCAGTACTAGCTTTTGCTGCATGACAGATCTTGATGTCAGTGGAGGATTTAAATTCTTTTTTGCTTCTTTATTGCTTGTGTTTAAAATAAGGCTGTCACCAACTGAGTTTTGAAGCTTAAAAAGGAAAGCTTTTTTTTCTTACTGGCAAATATTTCTACATTTGGTTTTGCTTTCCTTTTTAATTTTCAGTAAATCAGTGCTCAAGTACAGCTGTTGCTTTTACTTCAGTGCTGATTGTTTTCCAGCAGATAAGACTTCTGTGGTGATAGGATATCATGAGGAATGCGGCATGCATGTGCCACAATTTAGGTTGTATCTTTGAAAGACAACAGGGGGTTCATATTTGAAAATGGGAAAACTCTTCCTTGACTTCAGATAAAACAAAGGGGAACATGAGAAAGTGAGGATGTAATAAGAACCAGTTAATCTTCTTTCTTTTGCCAGCTTTGTGGGACCTCTGCACAGCTCATCCTTCCCTGCCTTGTTTGGATGATGGTGGGAAAGCAGAGAGCATTTATTCCTACCAGAGTGGCAGTGGCTGAGGCTATGGCAGTGCAAAGTGCTCCTGTGCTTGCTGTCCTGTGTGTGAGAGTATCAGTTCCTGATGATTGTTGTGCCTCAGTCTGGCCTGAAACAGCAACGTGTTTGTCAGGAGGCCGAGTGAGCAAACCCTTCTCGTGCAGTGGAGGCTCTTTGGTGTCCCGAGTTCAGCCTCACTGTGCTAATTAGTCAGGGCAGGAGCAAGTGAGGTGTAACTGGTCACTCGTGGACAGCTGCCTGTGATCTTGGGTTTGCCTCTCAGGCGTTCATCTGACACCTTGGAGTAACTTTAGAGTACAGATTAGCAGATCAAAGCTTTCAGTGGTTAGATGAGTAGTGTGTTCCTCAAAATTCTCCCTCTAGGGTGGTAAATGCAGCTCAATATTGCTGTTGGTGGGCCAGGATTTCATCCTGGAAATATCAGATCATTTCCTTTAAATCAGGATATGATAGATGAACTTACTGCTGTCGAGCCTGTGCACTGGTAAGACAGGAAGTGAAGATGTTTTAATTGTGGAGGAGAGTTAATGGGATGTTACAGCTATAAACTTGAGGAAAGCAACAGTGAATGAGAGTTCAGCATTACACCACAGCATTTTGTAAAAGTCTTAAGTGATAGAACTAAGCATTCCTTCTGTTATTGAAAACATACACAAATAATCCATCATGCTCATATCCCAAGAGGCAGAGAACTTTGAAAATGCATTGCAGCCAGTTAACTGGCCTCTTAGCAGGCTGAGGTATTTGGGAGTATGAGCTGTGCAGAGCACACAGCTGTTGCCACAATAGCTTTTCTCCAGCTGTCATGCAGAGGTCTGTCACAAAATACTCCACATTCCCTTGTAACTCAGCCCTTTGTAATATTCAGGTTTCCTTGCTCAAAGGGAATACAGACTAGCAACTACCTAATCACCCTCGGATTTTTTTTTTTATCCTGCAGTTGCCATTTACTTCATGGTTTTTTTTCCAAAATTGAACAATATATAGCTAGTTTTAGCAGTATGCAGCAAGAAAGCCACTTATATTTCATTCTTTCAAGTCTGCTGTGCAAAATACTGTATATTTTTGATCAGAATTGATAAATTTATTATTCCTGGTGTTTTTTCCTCTTTGTAAAACTATGGCTTCTGTTTTGTGACAATGACATGTATAGTTTTGCATACTGAGTAGGCTTTAGTGACTAGTATGAATGTATCAGTTAATAAATGTCACTAGATCCTTGAGATGGTATTGAATGGATGTAATTCAATGTGGCTGAGATTAGCTTAGTTTGTCAGTCAGCTTAGTGTTACCTGTGGTAATGCATGAACATGTTTGAAACTGCCAAAGCACTTAGCATGATACAAAATCTGTGTAGGGCTTCAGTGTTTGGGGCTTTTTTGTTTGTTTAGTGACTTCATGCTCTATTTACAAGCTCAAATCTTACTGCCAAGTTTGTAAAAGAAAATACTTTTCCTACTGCTCTTAAAGTGTCTGTAAAAAATTCTGGTTTGAGCTGAGCTTACTGTTTCACTCCCGAGTGAGTAAAATGACTTGGATATAGATTTTTGACTCGTGAATTTTAGTATCAGACACCTTGTCTGAAAGCAGGCATGTGACTTGCAGATGGATGGGTGAGCAGTTGTTCAGGCTTTTTACACCCTTTTTCCTTTCCTTTTCCCGACCTGCTACTTTCACAAGGCTGTTCTCATTAACTGGCAATAAACCCAAAGGTGGGTTATCTCAAAGCGTCTTTTATCTCTGAAATAGCTGTTGGGCAACAAAACGGCTTGTTCTGAATTTTATGCTCCATATATGAATTCCAAGCTCCAAAATGGAGCAGTAAAGTAGATTGAAAAGCAACAACTGAACGTGCAGCTGGTGCTGGAGCCAGCGTGCTGGGTGTTTGACAGGCCTTGGTGCCCCACTTCCCTCTGCGGGACTTGGGATGTGCAAATCCCTCCTCAGTTTCTGGGTATTCTGTCAAACCCGCTCTGACTCTCGGAGTAAGCGCGCAAGCAAAGTAAAGGAATAAAATGCCACGGATTCCAGGCTGCAGATCCACGCAGGGCTACGCTGGGATAGAGCCTGGGGCCTCCTTACGGTAACTCAAGGTGGCAAAATACAGTTTAGGAGCGACTGTTTGTCGACATCTGTTGAGGTTAAAGGTGGGAAATAAAAGCCCTAACCAAAACAAAGGACTTGTGATGCAGTCACCTGGAATAATAAGGGCTGCTTGTCGCCCCTCTTGTGAAACTTGAACCGCTCGGCTCCTTGCTTCCTGCAACACTGCTACCAGGCAAAACTCTGGGCTCGCTCTGGTTATAGATCTACAGCCTGGGAATGGAGTAGGTGACTTCAGGCTCGCCTTGCAGGCAAGCAGGAAACCTCAGGCTCCATGTGAGCGTTCCAGAACAGCTAGCAGTGGCATAATGAATCCTGTTATCCAGCAGTCATGCCTTGTACTAGTGCATGCACAGGATAGAGCTGAGCTGGGTTCAAAAGCTGGCATAAATTTGGAGCAGTGCTTAAGTTTTGAGATACTCACCGTTCCGCTTTTGAGCGATTTACAGGGTTTTTTTCCAAAGTGAAATTCCTTTGGGATCGCTTAACCCACGTGGCAGTCCGAAAGCACCTTTCTGTGTGTTAGCTCCTAGCAGCGGTTGCTTATATAGCGAGTAAATATTGACGTACCTTTTGGTTATCAGGTCGTCTTCTGCTGCCACTTGCACAAGGAGTCCTGGCACAGTTTCCCAGATCACTGCCTGGCGTGCCCTTTGCACTCCCGGCGAATAGCAGGCAGCCGCTGGCCTCTAGCCCTGTGCCTCCTTCCCGTACTAGAGGGAGAGGCTCCTGCTTTTGGCCGGAGCTCTGAATTCCAGTGCTCACTAGTGGTGGTGGAGGGTGGCTCTTATAAGTAGGGCCCTTATATTCCAAGGGTTTGGAAGGGCCTAAATGGCTCGTGTTTGTGTACCTCGTGCAACCTGTTCGCACTTACCGAAAGCATTCCCGGCACTGAAAATGTTGTGACTGAACTCCTTGAAGTGTCCAAAGATAAATACTGGCTTCGTGAAGTGGAATGCAGCAGACTTGTGGCTGGCTGCTAGGAAGCTAGTTTTGCTGCAGACCTTCCCAAATTAGTCAGTCTGCAGGTCTAGACTGGTATGACAGAAGCAGAGAACTTCTCCCTTTTTTCCAACAATTCAGGTGGCTTAACTGCAGTGGTTTGGTATGCTTGTCTTCAGTTATGGTCATAAAGCTCTCTTAAAGGAAAATGGAACCAGATAAATGCACCACTTCTTGTTCTAGTTCAAGAAGTATGTAAAACCAACATTAAAACAAAAATCATGACTACAATTGGTACTTTTTTTTTTTAACTCGTTGCTCTGCATAGGGCATGTCCAAAGATTTCTGGATGTAACTTTGAACAACCAAGACAAACTCTTACTGTGAGGAGTAGGAGGGAACCAGATTGAAAAGTTCAGTTGCAAATAATGCACTTAAGTGATGTTGGCCTGCAAGTGGTTTGCCAGACAAAGTTGCTGGAGTTCTGTTTTGAAATTCTGAGGCATAGCAGTGGTAGCCTGCTCCTACAAATTTCTAGTTAGATCTGAAGTGAATTATTTCTGTGTGGGCAGTGAGTGAGGCCCTTGAACTGTATCCTTCTTTACCAAGACATGCTCTGTGACTGTGAACAGCTTTTTTTCTTGTATCTTTTTTATCGGCTTTGCTATTTTGTATGTTTTGTCTCACCTCTCAAGTGCTGTTGCAGC
Source organism: Hylia prasina (assembly GCA_013397195.1). Taxonomy (NCBI): domain Eukaryota; kingdom Metazoa; phylum Chordata; class Aves; order Passeriformes; family Sylviidae; genus Hylia; species Hylia prasina. The sequence goes on from VYXD01003817.1 coordinate 1,429,094, forward strand.
TTGGGTTAGGGATAGCCTGTAGGGCACTTCATGGGAACAGGTATCACAGAAGAAAAGGTTTCTTTCCTCTCTTTATAACTTAATTACTTAAAGTAGATAGCAGACAAGGGATGTTTGCTTAATATGTTTGCCTTGCCTTTTCTCTCCTTTTTTCCCTCTACTTAAGCTGGTCACATCCCAGTGAAGCTCATGATGTGCAGTGGTGCTTCTGGATGGAACTTTGGTGAGGTTGAAATTACTTTTTTGTAGATTGCTTGCTTTTACTAGGTTGTTTTTAAGGGGGCTGGCTGGACTGCTGTGCCTGGACTGTTCTTGGTTAAGCTAAAGAAGGTCATGTATCCACGTTTGAAGTGCTTGATCTTTCTCCTAATCAAGCATTGCGTGCAAGGGCTGTTGTGGCAGTGACGTCAGGGATTCTAATCTGGAATGGGAAAGGCTGTAGGACCTGGACTTAAGCAGAGCCCAAACCTGACTGAGTGAGGGCTACTGAGGAGGACTGTGTGCACTGCCCTAGTTGCATGGGGAAGTGCCATAAACTCTGCTTACAGAGGGAGATCCTGTTGGATGATGGAGTTCATGGTGAATCTTGGTAACGTACAAATGTGCTCATGCCAAATCTCACAAAGGACTAAAAAGGAGAAGGTGCCTCTGGAAGAGGCTTGTGTGGAGCTCCCCAGAGCTGCAGTTGGCAAGTGAGGGCTGCATATGTGACCATGAGGGCTGTGCTGGTGCAGATAGGGACCTGGAGGGCCTTGAGAGTGAGGGCAAGTTGATTGTTTGCTTTTTAGAAGGGACTGACAGTGGGGAGGCACAAGGCTGGGGAAATGTTTTTGTTCTTCAAGCCTGAAGAAACAGGGCTTTGCTGTAATTGAAGGTTTAATTTGATAAGCTAGTACTACAAGTAAGGAAAAATGTTCACAAGGTCCCCTTGCTGCCACAGCAGTTTGCCATTATAGCTATTTACTCCCTCCAGTGCACTGAAACTCCGCAAGCCATCCGAGTTAAAAATAACCAGGGAATGTTTTTACCCAGGATCAGTTACCCTGTCTGGTTCACTGTGCAGCTCTGCAAACAACTTCATCTGGCAGTCGAGCTCATTTAACCAGGCCTGCGCTGGCTTCTCAGTTGTGAGCAGAAAGTGAAGTGTAGTTTTTGGTGAATCCAGATAGGAATGAGTTCAGGCGATAGGAATGTATGCAGAAGGGCACTATTAAAGATAGCATAAAGTGCTGGCTGCTGGGACCAGCGTGCTTTAATAATTAACTAGATGTTAGCACTGACACATAAAAATGGTGCAGTTGAAGAAAAAAATTAGTTTAACACTCACAAGCAAAGTATTCCACAAGATCTTTATTCAGAGAACCTATGAAAAGCATTATTTCTCAACCGATTAGCTGTGGGTACACACATTAATAACTATCAAATGTGTCACTTTCCTCAAGTCTTCTAAGCCAGAAAATAAACTTGAACTTCCACACAACTTAGCAGCAAATTATTTTTCCAGTCCTGTTCAGAGCATTCTGTAACTGTAGTGATATAGTATGTTGAGTCACCAGTTATATTTGCTAGGAAAAGAAATTTTAAAATCACTCGTTACCATTTCGAGTTTTCCTGACAAAACTAACAGCCCAGTTCATATTGCAGAGCATCTTCAGTACTCCTCATTTAAGCAGACATAAATCTATAAACCTGCAAGCCAATCTGAGTGTTTTGCTTCTTCGTATGTGGTAAGTAGACCATGAAGTGGTGGGATGCCAGTGATAAATCTGTGTGAAAAATCTGGCATCCTTGGGTAGAAAAATGATCTACTAAATTTCTTCTGTTATTAGACTTGTTCCATGCAGGGAAAATAAGTGGGATTACAGTAATACGCACTGCGTGAGGTAGGGAGTTACTTAACTGTGTGTTCATAATGTTTTTCTCCCTCCTTTTAAGGTGCTTTATGATCATGTAAAAAGGTACCTGTCTGTAATAGACTTGTATCCGTGCTGCCAGCTCTACTAAAAAGCATACAGTGTTTTCCTCTACTAGCTCACACTAACAAGCCTTCATTAGCAAAACCCAATAAAGTAATGGTGATGTATTTAGATGGATTCTGGCTTTGCATGACCCAGTATTACTGAGAATGCAATAATGAGTATATTTTAACTTTGCCTTGCAATTTCAGTTGCTGCTTGCTATTTTTTTCCTAGCAGCTTGTCTTTGAAGTCTTCCAGAAACACAGCATCTTTGCCTTTGCATCCTATTCTGCCTCCTCTCAGACTCCAAACTATGTTACCTGAATTTTGACCATGTCCTGAGAGATTTCCAAGATGTGCCCGTATGTGCTGTATAACTTTGATTTTCCTTAAACTGGTGTTCTCCCTCCTTCTGAAGCAGGCTTGCATCCGATGGGAATCCTGAAAAATATCATGGATGGAGGTGATATCTTCCTGTAGTACTCCAGTAGTGTTGCAGCAAATTCTGAAGCTTTTTTCTGATGGGTGTATGCCATGATAAACATTTTCCAGACCCTCCAGTTTGAAAGTGAACCTGTGAGGCCAAGATCCTTTTTGGCACGTCAGCAAAGTTAACCAACTGTCCCTTGTCTTACCCTCTGAGAGTATTTAAAGGAGAACTTTTAAACTGTGGGGATAATCTTACTTCTGCCTCTGTAGGGGCCTTAAGAGGGATGTTTGTGGTGTTGTTTTTTTGTTTTCTAGAAATAAATTGTTCTGTCCGTGGCATCCATTGGACCAACCACTTTGAGTGTCCTGCCTGGCTGCTTTTATTGCTGGCTGTTAGCATGTTGTCACTAAGCCATAGTGCTTTGGTTTGGAGTCCTGTGCTTCCAGCTCTTTTGAGCTAGTTTAGCTACTTCTCTAGCTGTTGGGACAATAGTATTTTATATTGTACAAGTGATAGTACCAACTGAAGGAGTACTAAACCTTAAAGCTGGTTTGATTGCTGCAATAACTGCATGGTTAAGCTGCATGCCGTTCCTGGAATGCGGGAGGTTGAATCCTCTGGGAGCACTCCAGAATCATCAAAAAATTATCAGAGGGGACTCAGGCTGCTCACTGTAACTTTTGGAACATGATTTTAGCATTAAATTTTACATAAAAAAACAGGCCTTCTGCTGTAATTTAATTTAAGATGCTTCTGCTTCTGGCAGTTACGTGGTTTGTAACTTGCTCTGTCATCCCACGTCAGCCTCAGGGCAGTGCTGCAGGAAGGATCACAAACGTGCAGGTAGAACTGGAAGGATTCTCTGCAGCTCGTGGGGAGCCCCTTGTGCAGGCAGGCTGGGTGGAACAGGCAGCTGCTCCTGCTGCTCCTGTGGCTGCACACACAGGGAGGATGGTGTGCACAGCTGGCTGCAGCCTTGTGCAATGGGGGGAAGTTAACCCGTTCCGGGGTGTGGGCTGAGGCTTCAGGGCGCTTTTCCTCTTGCAGAGGGCACCAGGAGAGTTGTGAAATGCCCCCTGTGCATAATCCTCGTGAGCAAGTCCTGCTCCCAGAAAAGAGAGTGTTCAGCTGAAGTCTCTCAGAGGCCAGACTGTGTCAGAGCAGCTAATGGAGCAAGAGGTTTGATTTCTTTCAGGTTCAGCTTATAATGTCAAGGCAGCTGTTAAGTTTTTGAGCTGTTGTGGTCTTCTGGCTGATCCAGCTGCCACAGGAGCCTGCACATCTCTGAGACCACTGAGACTGGCAGTGGGTTTGCTCTTTGATCTGTCCTGAGAGCATTATTTAGTGCGAGGAGACGTTTCAAACAGAGTGCTTTACTTTCATCAAGGATGTTTAAAACCTGAAGCATTTCTGAATTCCTGTATCTGTGACCTAAATCTACTAACTATAGAAAATGTTTTGTCTTTCGCAGAGTTTCTGCTTTGTTGCTATCTTGCTGGAGCAGTACACCCAGGTATATTGCTGGAGACATCTCAGCTTCTTTGAATTTAAAAAAGACACTTGAAAGCTCAGCTTTTGAAGTAGCTAAAGACATGTTTTCCTTTAGCTGTCTAGCAGTTTTTGCACCCATTAGAATGGATATAGTGTCTATCAGGTAACTGAAGGATTTGACAAATTATTTTTGTCTGTTAAACTATTTTTAGTCGTGTATCCTACAAAAGTTGATAAAATTCACTAGAATTTGTAAATTTGAGGTTTCCCTGTGTCTGTTGGTGGGACTGTATGGGAAAAGAGCCTCAGATCTGAAGTAGTCAACTTCCTTGTCCCATTATCTGCCTTCTGCCGAGTAGGTTACATTCCACACATTTTTAATAGTGGCTTCCCCTCCTCCTTAGCTGCTTTGACTTGTTTTGTGGGAGGGCTTGAATATTTCAACTGACACACCAGAGGTCTTCTCCCAAAAAAGGAAACCAATAATGAAGTTGTTCACTTAGAGCAGATTTTGAAAATAATCTGGTCTGTGCTGATCTGGGTGTCTGTTGAAATTGTGACCTGGGGTTTTAAAATCCAATTGAATTGGGGATTTTGCCCAAGGTTGAGTGATTTATTTATTTGTAGTTTAAGAGCTAAAATTGCACCTCGAAATTCTATCTTCTGTGCATTTCTTCAATTTACAAATCCTCTGAAGAAAATAAACAAAAGCCCTGCATCTCTTGAGCTGATCTCCTGGAAAAGATACTGGATGCCTGCCTGCATGAGGGAAGGGGGTGATCTGGAAGAATTTGTTCAGGGTGATTTCAGCAGATGAATAATTTAAACTGCAGCCACTTGCTTCAGACTAGATAATTGAGGCTGGGCTTTCTAACAGCTGAACAGCTTATGTTAAAACTTAAAAAATTCCCTGCAGCACATGTACTTTAGGTAGCTGTTTTGTACATGAGTTAATCCCATGCCAGTTGAGTAGCATGAGAAATTTAAAAGTATCTAAGCTTTTCCCTTGTGCTAGGAGTTAGGAGATGCTACTGTGACTGCCTAGCACTATTCACCTAGTTATTTGTCATCTTTGTGTAACTTCTTCCTTGAATGGATTGTCTCCCCTCAATCCAGAAGATATAGGGAAAGGGACTCGTGCTACTTGATTCTCCTGGACAAAACCCCATGTTCTGTTATTGCTGACTAAACGTGTCCAGGTTGGAGCTCTGACTTTTGTCAGCTTCCAGCCTGTGCTTTGAAGTGTGAGCTGTTGCAAACAAGCACTGCCTGCTCTCCCAGCAGTGGGCTGTCACTGCAATTCCCAGGAAGATATCCCCAGATTTGTTTTTGTGTCTTCAGGATCTGACCGTCATTTCCTAAACCTGAAGCATGTAGGCTGTCAGTGCCAGCACTTAATTGAAGAAGACTTTGTTATAACTCTGCTTTCCTGGTAAAAATATATATATATATATTTATATATATGTAAAATATATGAAAGCCAGCAATGCATTAGTGAGCTTTGATTCTGTTCCACATGTTTGTAACACGCACGGTCCCTCCAGGCAGCTTTGAGTTTTGGTCATTATGAAAGGTTGAGTTTAACACATGCACAGGAAATGAGCCTTCTAAGACTTATGACTTAAATTAAAATACTTTCTAATGCTGGAAGAAAGCTCAAAAGAGAAACTACTTGCCTTTAATTGGTAGCATCCACCCTGTCTTTGTAAATAACATCAGCTTTGCAGCCTGTTAAACGCTGGCAGAGCTGTGTGGTGCTAATGCTGTGATCAGAGGGACGTTCACACTCTGCTACATCCAAGTTAAGCAACAAGGAGATAAGGTCTTCTGAGGGGTTCTGCTTGTCACACTAAAGGACTGCCTGTTCGGGGCTTCACCTGTGATTACTGGAAATCTGAATAGTCCATTATTCTAAGGGTGATGAAGTTGAAGAACCTGTTTCTAATCTGTAAAAATGGAGAGAAACTAATGTGCTTTCCTGTGGTTTTTGGTGCAGAAGGCTGTCTGCCTGTGCATTCCACGCTCTGTTTTCTCTTCACTGAATGCCTTAACCACAAGATCTCTACTTGGTAGAATATGGGAGCGGAAATAGCAGTAGGGTTTATTTTTTTAAAAAAAAGCCAGCAAAAAAAAAACCCCGCTGATCAAAACCCGTGCATTCTAAAGCTGCTTTCTGAAAGTAAACAAATTGAAGGTCTTTGCATACTGCTCGCCCATTTTAAGATGGCATTTGCTCTACTGCTGCTTCTTTATACCTTTAAATGAAACATTTGCAGGAGTTCTTTGCCCGAGAAAGCAATCAAATAATGATGTTCCCCACTTATTTGAGGTGATACTTTATTATGTGTGCCTGTCAGACCAGGGGAGAATGTTGCACATTGTAATTTGAATTTAGATGTTGCTCTGTAAATCAATTTCCTAATGAATACAAGTGGCTTTAGGTGATGGAGTATGTTCTTGCCTTCGGGGCAGGATGTTTTAAGCTGTCTTCCCTACTAGATGTATGGTAAAGCTACTTTTTCACATGCTGTTAACCTGTTCATAGCAGGTTAGCAGAGGTTGGAGTTGGAGTTAGTATAGGACTGTGACATGTGAGTATAGTTCGTTTGCTCTGAGTTCCTTACTTCTGGACATGTTCTGAACTGGGATTGGGTAATTTACGTGTTAGCTATTCATTTCCTGTCAGTGTGAACTTGCTTGCAGGGAGAACAACTTGAATTTTGTTTGTTTCTAATGTTTTTGTTTGTGGATTTTGTAATTGCTGGATTTCATGCTGCAGAAGCTCTTGGGTTGTCTTCTTTCTTCTTGGGGTAGCAAGGCCTCTTGTGCTGTCCCTTCTGCACTCTAGAATCAGCCTCTGCAGGATTATGGCCTCTAGAGATGAAGTGAGGAATGGAGGGATTGCTTTGGAAAGGCCTAAAAAGCAAGTAAGAGCAACAAATAGTTACATTTCAGGAGTACTGGCTCCCCTCCTGGAAAGTCTTATAGGACTTGTCAAGCTGAAGACTGTAAACTAACACAGTGTGACTTATTATGGCATGGAAGTATCATTTGGCATGTTAAGATGATAAACAAAAAGGATCTTCCTCATAAGTTGGTTCTAGACTGTGGAGAAATCCAATACTTTCTGTGCTATTTGTGGAATTCATAAAAGTACCCTCTTTTCTGAGCTTGCTCTATGCCTTAGGAATATTGGTCTAACGTGGTTTTCCAAGTCAAAATATTTTAGCAATAAGCAAAATAGAATTAATTTTTTGGCAGTGGCAGTTCACAGTCCTGAAGAAGGCAGGTTACTTCAGTGAAGATTTGTTAACAGTTAGTAATCATAAAATCAGAGGGAGAGATGGCAGCTGCTAGTGGAACCAGCTTGTCTGGAGAAATACAACTAGCATGATCAAATTATTTTTCATCAGCCCTTGTCCTTCTTCCCTTTGATCATCCTTGTACATGGTTTAGACAATATGTTTACCAATGCTTTTCATGACCTATATTCCTCTGATGTGCTCCTCTGTTTTCCAAATAATAATGCTTTTCTCTTCAACTGATGTCTGTAAAAGAATAATGTATAGAGAAATCAGCCTGTATCTTCTAATGCAAATGAAGTAAAAATCATGTAGTCTGGCTGCCCTGTGCAGGCTGGCTTGTAAGTTTAGAAAACAAGTTTATTTGAGAATTTATGTAAATTCTTTGTAAGAATGAGTGCACACGGGGCAGAAGGGAAATCACCTTGCTGGAAACCCCCGGAGCAGATCTTGACTACATGGTTTTACTGAACTGAAGCATCTGAATTTGAACCCCTAGCTTTTAAATTCACACCTTCAACAATCTAAAAATCCCACTGTTCATGAGGAGGTGATGATAAACTGGTTAGTGTGAGTATGCTGTAGGAGAGAAATAAATTCTTTGCATTTTTAGTGGTGTGTGTCTTCCTTATTTTCCCTTAAAACTTGAAAGCCTGCTAAAGTACTAGATTGTTTTATTCAGAACAGGAGTATCAGGAGAGGGAGAGAAGAATTTATTCAAGTGAAATTTGTTTGAAGTGTTGTTTTTGAAGGTTTGTGTGGACTGATCTGGGTGACTCAAAGATTTAGCTCTTAGGAAATGGCAACAGAAAACTGTGCTCAAATCTGTTTAAGTAAGCACATAAAGTTACAGTTTTGCAAAAGGATGAGAAGAATAGTTTGTTTACCTGAATTGAGCTGAGATGAACTGTGTGTAGTCTGATGGTGCTTCTGTCCTCTTCCAGTTGGGATGGAGCATTTCCCTAAAGCAAAGCATGTGACAGAGCAAGATCCCTCAGCCAAAGGTCTTTCCTTTCTGTCGATGGTTTGTCTGCTGAGCCCTAGGATTCCAGCAAAGGCCATACTGTAGAGATACCATCTTGTCAGGATTTGTGTACTTGCAGCATAGGTGGTGTCCCAGAGGTTTTAATTAGATGGTCGGGTGAAGAGCAAGGGAAGAGTGCAGACAGTTTCTAGATCCAGTGGTTTGCATGCTCTTGATGGTCTCACATTCTGTAGATGCATTTAACAGTTTTCACAGAGTTTGCTGCTGTGCTGCAGGAAGAGCATTTTGATGTTAAAGCCCTGCTTGCTGTATTAATCTGCTTGCCCAATTAATTAAGGAAAGCTGTGTTTACAAGCTTTAGATGACAGAACCAAGAGTGGAGAGACTCTCAGAGGGTCATGCCATCACAGCATGTGTGGCTGGGTCAGCATATGGAGCACTTGTGCTTCAAACAAGGAATTACAATATCCATTGTTTCATGACAAAAGGTCTCCACTGGAGAGCTCAGGTTCAGCCTGAGCATCCAGCTCTGGAAGGAAATTAGGCACTGTTTCCCTTCAGCAGTTCATGTGCTTCTGAATGGGAAGTGTTTGCTCTTAATTTGATCTTTAAACTCTTCTTCCCCTTGGAGGAACTTCACTCACAAATGGATGGAGAACTATTTTGGAACCTGCTCTGATGTACTGCTAAATAGGATGTTGGAGAAGAAAATACTAAACAGATTTTCAGTGATCCTAAGCTCTATGTGACTTTAGAAAATCCTTGTAGCTCAAACTGTGAATTCCTGAAATAAGGATGGATTGCCTGTAGATGTGGTGTTTGATACAAATCATGTTTTTTATCAGTTACTTGGAAACAGCTCCACCATGGGAAGTGATGGTGCTCGGTGTGAAACTGCTCCAATCTTTCATTTGCCTTCTTTATTGCTACCATAAATGGCCATACTGTAAAAACATTTGTTGACTGTGTGTGGTGTTTGATTGTGTAGCACCTCAGCTGAATGTTTGCTTGCAGTTTCTTGATGTGGTTCGTCACAGATGTGGCTTTTTGAAACGTGAAAGTAGGTGTTTGCACATAAAACTAGTTTGTGGCATAGAGTGGATCTTAACATTAGAACAGGTCTCCCAACATCCACACAACTTGAGTGTGCTTTGTCTCTGGGTTTTAATGGAATGAGAATGGTCACTTACAGCAGATGTTTGGCTTTTTTGCTTTAATTATAAGGACATGTTCTTTGGGGTCAGTTATATTCTCATTATGTTCTGAGGTAGAATAATCCTTGCTTTTAAGATATACATGCTCTAAAAAGTTCAAAAGCCAGGGTTAGCATCCAACTGGGTAGGTCCTCCAACTCAAGAAGTCATGTGAAATATTCATCTAACAATCACAGAATCAGTTAGGCTGGAAAAGACCTCTGAGATCATCAGGTCCAACCTTTGACAGATCACCACCATGTTACCTAGACCATGGCACAAAGTGCCTCATCCAGTCTTTTCTTGAACATTCTTAACATGAACATCAATGCCGTACATGTCAATTAATGCTACTTATCTCTATCTTTTTCTATTCCGTGCAGTGTCTCTGGCAATTCAGGGTAAAAAATAAACTCCCTCTGAGATTTCTACGTGTTTCCCTGCCCTGTGAGTGGGGTGATGCTGACTAAGAGTGGTACTGCACCCACAGGTGCACAGGCGAAGGGGAAGAAACACTGTGGTTGGTTTTAGTACAACCAAATGTTTTGCTGGTAAATAAGGTTTTTTTGGATGGAAATCGTTGCTTGCTTAAATTTGTGGACTGACTGCTGAGGGCAAAAGCATTTTTAATAAAATTTGAGGACATAAATGTGTTTCCATTTGACACTCTTTTGACTTCATGATCTGAAGTTGCTGAGGCTGAAAATTCTGGCACTGCTTAGGAGCATTTTAATTGTGCTTACTGGGGCTTTAGGATATCTTCCTTTTCCCTGTAGATCTGCTAACAAGCTAATTTAGCAAGACAGTGCCTATAACCAGTTCTGTGCTATGAAATCATCCTCATGTCAGGATCAGCAATGATAAAACCACTCAGTAGTTTCTGGTTCCTGGGATTTGACTGTGTGCACATTTCCCTATATGTGAGCTGTGACAATATTGGGTCACATTGTGCTTTTAAGGTCTTGACTAATTGGGAGGATAATGCTACTCAAGAACTTGCCTCTGTCAAGCTCCCTAGTGAATTTTCCAGTTGTGGATGGATTGGCTTCGTGTCTGCCATGCTGCTGGGGTGGGCCTGTGTGTGGCACTTGCTTGGTGAAACAGAAGGATGGCCATCCATGCGTCTTCTGCCAGGAAAGCATCTTCTGCCCAGAATGCATTCCCCCCTTGCTTGTTCTGTGGTTCTGATGTTGATGGAAATTCGTGCACTCTGTAAAATAACTCAGGAAAAATATTTACTGCCCTGTTTGATACTCTTCAGCTGAGTATAAGTGAGTGTGGGTTCTGAAGGAGGTGCACAGACAATGTTAGGGTTGCACATGAGCTTCATGTGTCACTCTGCAAATGTGCTGATTTCAAAGCCATCTCACTGAGTAGCCTTGTGCCACTGAGGTGCAGGGTCTGGAGATACTGCAGGACAGTTTGTTTGGGTTGCCTTGTGGGATGATGATGCAAAACATGGAGCGGAGCCGCAAATTCTGTCTTCCCAGCCATGAGTCTGGTGGTTTGGGTTTCCTTGTTGTTATTTGTATTTAGGATAAACCTTTCTCTTTTACCCCATGCGCTTCTTCTCAGAACTTCAGCTGTCTGCCTGTAATGTAGAAGTTCCCGTAGACATGGCTTTGCTTCTGAAAAGTCAGAAATGAAGTGCTGCATAGCCTGTTATAAACAATCCTCATGTGCTGTAGTGTGCCTTAGCCACTTGATGAGAAAACCAGGCTGAATTATGCTGGTGTCAGATGGGAAGGAGTAATAACCTTTGATCTTGAAATCTGCTGCTGCTGGTAGTGAGAGAGACTATGAAGACATTCCTCAAGGACATTAAGATTAAACTTCTCTGCAAGCACTGATTAGGCTGGAAAGGAAAGCATTCTACTCCCCTGCTATCTGTGGTGGAAAATACTCTGTGTTGCTTTTTTTCCAAGTGGTTTGTCCGGCTGAAACTTTGTTTCAGTTACACCAGTCCAGGCTGCAGGTTCTCGCACACTGTGTATTTGATTTCTAAGCTTTCGTTCTTCCAGAAACCTGGAATTTAGAGGATAGTGATAATAACTGGAACAGTTACTTCTGAAGCAGTAGTGTCCACATCTGTGAGGCTAACCTCTGTTTAATGTACTTGTGCTTTCTGACAGGCATCATCATGATCTCAGGTCAGCCTGCATCACTGAAATATCTGTGCTGGGTTTCTCCATCTTGCTCCAAAGGTGGAGTGACTTAGCACATTGCTTTGCTAACTTCAGTTTACAATGGCTAAGTCTGGGTTCTTTTTCTTCCCATCTGTCAGAATGGGATCTGTTGAATGCCGTGCCCAAGCAGTCGGACAAAACAAAGGCTTGTGTGCCAGGGAGGTCTGAACGTGCTGTCCCCAGCCTGAAAAGGCTTACACAGCCTGCCCTACCTTGGAAGAGATCCCCTTCCTTCCTTTTCACTCTCACAGTTAGGTGGGTTAACCTGACACCTTAGGTTAGAGCCACGACAAAAAATACTCTTTTAAAGCTTTTTGTTGTTTGGCTCTAAATCCCCAGCTGAGGTTATGAGCTCTTCCCTGTGATGTGTGTGGGTTAAAAATCAGGTGCTGAAATTTGAATCTCTTGAAAAACTTCACTTGGCAGAGGGGACATGAAGGTTATGGAGCTTTTTGCTGATTTGGGAGTGAGTGGTGTGAAGTGCTTTGTTCTGCTTCTTGGTCCCCGTGGGAGCCTGTGTGCTGGCCCGACTTAGAGCAGCCAAATCTGCAAGTACACATCACATGGAAAAAAACACCTACTGACCAGTGCAAATTCTCCTTCTTTCTGAGGTTTTGCTGCTTAGTCACAAACTTCTGAGAAATGGTTTCAGATGGAGGAAAGCACATTTTCATCTTAGAGTACAGTGTTATTGATGACTGATATGGATGTGCAAAAAAAACCCCCTGTGTACTCCCAACTGAGCTGCTGGGAGCAAGGGGCCTTGGGTTAATCAGCCTGGCTTGGTGTGGCTTTCATGCCCTGTCACTGTGGTGTGTGGAAAACTTTAGAAATTGACGTGTTAGAAGTGTGTGTTTAGTACGTTTTTGCTGTTGGAGTTTCTAGCATGAATTTCATGTTGACGGCTTGCCACCTGCAAGCTGTTCAGACACTCTTTTCTAAAGGAAAGTTACCCAGTGTGTTTTTATTTTAATTAATTTTGCAGCACATTTTACCACTATAATATATGCCTCTGATGCTGGCACTCCTGAATGATTAACACACTTCGAAGAAGTCCATTATTTCATGGCTAGGCAGCCAATTATTTCAATATAATTTGAAATTGTCATGCTCCAGGAAAACTGCTATGTGTTTTACTGAGTTGGGTGAGGATCTGGGGGGAAAGCTAGTAATTATTAGCCTTGCTGATGAAAATAGATGGCTAAGTAACACTTACACAGCTGTAATTTCAGCATTCCTGGCACTTCTGGTTATGACACTTTCCAAACTTAAAGATAATAGTAATTGTCTGTAGTCTGCAAAATTAGTCTAGACAGTCTAATCTAAGGCCAAAAGGTTGGAGTTGAATAAATATGTAATTTGGGTAAATAAAGCTATTAGAGCTGTGCTTATCTTCTTGAAGCAATAGTTCTTATTAGATACAAGTGCTATTTTATAGCTTTTTTCCTAAATAATTAGCTTTTAATGATCAGTCAACAAATCTTTGGAAAATAAAGCACTCCAGACTTTGCTAATGAAACTGAGTGTTATTATGTTGGCTATTGTCCAAGCTGGTGTCTAAAAATTCCATGGAATTTACTGGTAATAGAAAAAACTCCACAGGACAGGAACCTAGTGCATTGCTATCAGTGTCTCCAGTGATCTGGCAGTGTAAATAAAATGTGTTACTGGGTCTGAAAGAGTAATTTCATTGTTTTTGTTTCCCATCAGATCAAGGGGTATGATCAAAACGTCTGGAAGCTTTCATTCTTTGGGTTCAGTCCCTGTTTGGCATTTATATATTTAAGCAAATAGTGTATTAATAAAATAGTTGTATATATTAAAGTTGGGTCAAAAGGTGTCTCTTGGTGATATTATGTGAACTTTATTAAGGTGCCTGGACATATAAATGTGGTTTGCATGGGTAGTTTTTATTTGGATGAGGGATTTTTATAATTTTTATGTGGCAATTTGAACTTTCTGATCTCTTGATCATCCTGAAGGCAGCAGGGACTTATAGTGGAATGTCAGGACTGGGGATGATACAACCTCCTTTTTCCACTAGGAAGTTTAATTGTAGAATGAAATACTAGCCTTGAAATATTTAATCCTAGCTTGACTCATTCTAGAAAACTGTAGGCTCTGGGTTTAGTGGGCTAGTCAACCTGATTGTATCTCCATGTTAAGCAAATGTTTTAAGAGGAAGAATGTGGAGAATTTACCTTCCTCAGGCTTTCTACCTGACTCTGAGCTCTCAGAATAAGAAAGGTGTTAACTTCAAAAAGTTTTGATCTTGACTTGCTGTGGAGTCCCAGGGATCAAACATTTTCAGGTACTTAAAATGTGAAATGGGGGTGAGAGTTGCTGGAGTGAGGCTTTGATTTACCGGCTTGTTGGGCTAGAAGAACTTCTTACTTTAATTAATTTAATTAATGCCATTGTCTGGCTCCAAATGTCCATAACCTAAGCTAGACGATCTGAAAAGTCCAAGTTCATCAGAGTTATGAAGTGGCTTCTTTGTTAATAGACTGGAAATGCCCTAAACTTGGGTCTCCTTGGAGCCCCTCAGCTGAAGTCTCTTGCTGACTGTGGCATAATTACTTCTAATACAGAAGTGAAGAGAGATTTTAATTGACTCCAGGTCTTCTCCAGTTACTGTACTTAGTTTATGAACCAAAATCTTTTAATTACACTGTATATCTTGAGGTGTTCTAATGATTTCACGTGTATGAGAAAAAGTATTCTATGACTTCTGCCTCACCAGGGGATTTTTGGAGCAACCTTACTTTTTCTGTTACAGCTGTAGTTCGTCCCCATTATCTGGTTATGCACAGTCCTAAAATCAGATATGTACTTCTAAAAAAAAATCACTGCTTTCTTGAGAAAACCTTGAGTTCATCATGAAGAACTTGTGTGAGCTGCTAGTTTGAAAACTATTTAAACATGATAAAACTTTGTGGATGAAAAGACAGTGTGTTGTGAATGTTTTAAACATTGAATTACAAGTGGTTAAGATGAAGATGATGAAGTACCTGGTGTGTGCATAGTTCCTGCATATATTTACTGTGAAACAAAAATGAAGTTAAATTAAATCAAGACTCAACTAAGCTTGCAATATAGAATATGCTTTACGGTCAGACATGTTTCAACTTGAGAAATTGCAGAGCTGCCTTCAAAGAGCTCTGTATGTGCTTACTGGCATTAAAGCGCATTACAAAGAGTCTTCTCAGACAGTGAAAGTGCACCTTCTGTGATCTTGAGCAATGAAAACTGCACCACTAGGAAGTACTCAAGAGGCCAAAGTTTAGTGCACGTATTGCCTAAACCAGGTCTCTGAGTGAGTGTGCTTGGTGTTTGGTGTGGTTTAATTTTAGGATATTTGAGAACATAAAATTGGAGGGAAATGTTCACAGGCTGGTGAGCTGGTAATACCAACTTGCTGTCCCATGGGGAGAGCTGTAAGCTGGGAACTGAAAGGGGACCTAAGCACAGTGCAGATTCAGTTTGAGTTTAAAAGGTGAAAGCTGTCTTTAAAAAGTATCAATCTGACGTTTTATAAGGAAGTTCGTATTTTAAAAGATGTTCACATGCATTGCAAAATACATATGAAAAGAAAACCCCCTCTCCTCAGTTTTCACATTAAGTTCGTGTAGCCAGCATCCACTCTGTCCATAATTAGACTTGTAGAACCCTTTAGATTGGAAAAGACATTTAAGGTCATCAAGTGAAGCCTGTCCTGGCATCTGATGGTGTGTTTAAGCTTGGCAGTATGTTATCAAAAGGGCACGTAACTTTTCAGAAAAGTAGTTTTAATGAATATCCTTGAAGGCTCTGTGATTTGAACATGGTCTGAAGGGCTGTCTTAGTCAAAGCCTCAAAGACACTTTCTTTTCCCCAAGCAAATCTACTGAATCTGGCTTGGTTTGGTTTTGTTTTTTTCCACTGGATCTTGTAATTATCTGTTTAGCAGTTACACTCTCCAGATTTCTACCTGTAAACCCAAGCTATTTTGCCAGCCATGCCTTATGGGCCAGGTTTGGGGGAGAAAAAAGGGTGGGGTTGGAGAAGGTAAAGCTGCTTTATTTTAAGTAGCAGTTAAGGGTAGGGTGAAATATTTGCAGACAGTTTTTGAGGCACGTTGAAATGTGTCAGTGCTGATGGATGTTCCCTGTCAGTGCACAAAAGTCAGTTTTATTTTAGTCTTTCATATTTCTGACTCTTGGTCCACTGTGTGACTGCAGAATAAGTTGATGCTGCAGAACCAACCCAGCTTTTGAATCTGTCATACAAGTCTGTCCTGCTTAACTGGGGATGAAATCTGAAATTCCCTGGCATACAGCTGTCTGGAGAAGTATCATTGAAAATGAGTGTGTTTATGGATACAAAATCCACGTGTTCATTTAGGAAATGCAAAAATTAAAGGTGCATAGACAGATTTATGTGTTAACATTCAAATTGAAGACACTTTACCCTCCGTATGTTTCCTCCTTGCCCCCCATCCTAGCTCATCTTTCCCCACACCTGTGAGGGATGCA
The DNA here is from genome assembly GCA_013397195.1 of Hylia prasina. Lineage (NCBI taxonomy): Eukaryota > Metazoa > Chordata > Aves > Passeriformes > Sylviidae > Hylia > Hylia prasina. The sequence continues at coordinate 1,445,153 of VYXD01003817.1, forward strand.
GAACTAGTTTAGTTATTAGGTATTCTGAGTAGTGAGCAGAACAAAACCCATATAGAAGAGAGCCAAGTTATATTTAGCTGAGTGCATTAAATATGCCCATGCACTGAACGCAGTTTTCTTAGCAGTTTTCTTTTTCTGATGTGCTCACTTGGTGATTAGTGTCCATGGAGGGAGAGGGACAGAAGAGCATGTGCCTGTATAACAGGACTCACACTTTTAGTGTTTCCAGGCTAAGCAGAGCTTTTGACAATACTTGCATTGCATAAAAAAAATTAAGGGGAAGACTTACCTCTAGTTAACCAAGTCAGATGTTTATTTCTGTATCCTACTATCTCTTCTGTCTTTGAGTTGTATGTTGGCAGAGGAGGAATGTAATGGATGTACTCTAAGGCTACCATGGCTTATACAACAACTGTGCATTTCCCATTATGATGTTCTTCTTTGGTAGAATCATTAATGTTTGATTAAGCATGTACTTAATTGTAAAGTTTGGTATTATGTATATGTGTGTTGCTATTTTTTCAGAAACAAATAAAAATTTTCAACTTGTGTATGAATTTCCAAAGGGCTTAGCTTGTACATGTCTCATGTCATCTTTCTTTCACTGTAACTTCCTTCAGCTTAATCCTCTTCTCTCTTTGTGCTTCACTTTTCTCTGTTCATGAAATGAAGTGTTTCACATCACTGGATAATGGCATTAATTGAAGTTACAAATGACATTTGTTTCCCTGGACAGCCATAACAATGCTGACAGTACACATTAGGGCAGTAGGAAGTAGTGCAAATTGAGGGAAGCATCATTGATTACTTGCAAGCACTGGCTATCTTTTAATTTACATTTCTTGGAAGAAAGGAATGGGTGCTCTCACTGTTCGTATAATTAAAAGAAAGAACCTCTTAAAGATTTATAGGAATATGGGATGATTGGATGATGACACACACACTTAGCCTTCTGTAGCATGAGTCAGTGTTCAAATCATTGTTTCTTTAGTCTGGTCTTTATCAGAATAATTCTAGACCTTTGGTCTCCTATTCTCCCAACATTCAACACCAAAATGTTTACCCTCAGTCTCTAAAGTGTGACTTTATACCAGCAAGGGGTGCTGAATGCAGTTCTGAACATGTGTTTGAATTGGTGCTGGGTTGCTGTGGGCACCTCATGCAGCCCTTTTCTGGTACTGCTTTGGGCGCTGCACAAAACCTTTGCAGAGGGGGCACTTCCTGTCATCAACCCCAGCAGCATCCACCTCCTGCTTTTCCAGCAGCAACCAGTTAATCCTGGCTGGAAATACTGGGTCCTAGTGAACCACCTCCTCTTGGGGAGGTGTATGTTTGCTATTGGAACAAGCTTGTCAGAGACTCTGATTCATGGTGTGCTTCTAGTTTGTTTGGGTTTTTCTGTGACCCAAGTACTTGGGGCTCTGCAAAATGCTAAATTCATGTGTTTTACTCTGCCTGTTCCTTTATTCTGGAATGCTGTCTGGGTTAATGTTTGCTTCTAGAAGTCAGGGGTTTTGTATGGCATGTTTTCCTTGTTTTATAGCCAGCCAACTCATGTACTTTAAAGAAATTACTTCTCCTTTGTGCTGTGAGAGGAGGTTATTTTAATCCCTTGAGGTGCTGAGGCCCTGAGCTGCTGCTTTGCCTGTTTACCCCTTCTGCTGGGCAGGTTATCTCTGGACCAGGGCAGCAGAGTGCTTGGGCAAGGGGGGACAGGTTACTGTCACCCATCCTCTAGAAACTTGCCTGTGGTGACATTGCTCCTCCAGACATGGATTAGAGCTCCTAGAAATGGTCTCTCACCTCCTTTGCAACCTGGAGCAGGGCACAATGTGGCGCTGGGGTCACTTTAGTACAGACTTGGCTGCTCTGTCACTCTTGGGTAGAAGAGTTGAAGGCAGAGGCTGTAGGATTTCGTGGGTGGGAAAACAATGGAAGTTGATAACAGAGTTATGTAGTCAGTCATTTAGATCTTAATTCATGGTCTGAAAAGGCTTTTATGGTGTAGCCAAGTACCTCAAACAGAAAACTGTCCACTTACAGCCCTACTAACTGGCCATGGCACGGGAGCTCTGGTCTTAACCTATGGCACTGACTTTGTCTAAGGCTTGGAATGAATGCTAGAAATAGTCATTTAAATGAAGAGAACTTAGGTTTCTGTCTTTTTCTGGGTTAAATATTTCTGATGTGATCAGTGTTGTATATGATAGGGCTGTAGCTGATACTGCTTTTTGTTGTATGCCCATGGTGGAGATCTGGAAGTGCAGGGGATGAATTGGGCTTCACATTGATTGAGTGGGTCAAGAGCAGGCATGTTTTTGGTGAAATGCAGGGAAAATGAGGCAAAACCTAGAGAACACATGATAGCATAAAAGGCAGGCAAAGGAGAGACTGCCAGGAGAAATACTCTGTCAAGGAGCACAGCACAGGAACATCTTAGGATCATTTATTTCAGGTATTTGGGAACGTATTCAAGTCTAAAGTTGAAGCTTTGGTGTTGGTGGATGCTACACGTGTTTGTTGAAGTTCTAGCATAAAAATTATAGCTAGGGAGGATTTTTGGGCTGTTTGCAATGCTCAAATTGCAGATGCTTATTTAAATCCAGAGCTGGTCTGTAACTGTAGCTGGAGGGTGGAAACCCTTCTATTTCCTTGCCTTTACTGGGTTTGAACCAAAAACTTAAAACATGTGGAAAAAATTTAAATAAGCAACCAGTGGCTCTTGGAAACATTATGTGTATGTTTAGTAAATACAGATGGAGATTATAGAGACAGCAAGGATGAATATATATTTTGGCGTGTGCCTCTCCTTTAACTTACTTGTGGTGGTGTGCTCTCACTGTGCTGGGCTGTCCTTCATTGCATGGCCTTGGAGCTTGGTGTAAAGAGAAAGGGAAGAATGTCGTGCAGCCAGCCTCTGGACTGCAGCTTAGAGCAGTTCCCAGACAACAACATCCTACTTCTCTCCCACCCTAGAACACAGAAGTGCAACAGAAAATTATCTCCTGGCTTTTCAGTTTGTGGACTGTTGATTACTTTATGAATGGTAATTGGAAAGGTGCATAAGAGATGTGAATTGGCACTGGGGTTTTCCATCAAAGGTGTCTTTACTCAGCCATTTTTATTAATTTATGGAGTGGGACTCAAGCTTGTAAGGAAGGAATTTCTCTGTGTGTATTAAAGGCAACATATCGATGGAGGAAGATGATAAACTTAAGAGCAGGTTTTCATATCTTCTCCTTACCAGAAGTCTTGAGTGATTAAAACAAATGATTTAGGGACTGCTCTTGCCTAAAACAAAGACTGCTAGAGCAGTATTCTGTATAGTGTCATAGTTTCCGTGCACTGCAAATAGAAACTCCTGTGAAGGTCAGGTGATAGTTTGAAATGCATTTTAAGATGACAAGCATGTATATAAGAAGGGATTTTAGTGGTGGGTTGCCCAGCTATAAGTGATGTAGGTAGTGTGGGGATGGGGATTTTTATGTTATTTTGGTTTTTTTTCTCCTTTGCAAAAGTCTTTGGCAGCAGGCTTTCCTGTCTCTGGACTTGATTGCCTCAGCAGTCTTAGAAAGAGAAAACCTAGAAAACCTGTTGCATAATATTCTGGGTAAATTGAATGGTTGATGAGACTACTGGGCTCAACTTCTCATTTCCCTTCCAGGAGATGGGTGGAAAGAGCTTTGATTTTGCTGGTGATTAAGGGAGTGGTGTAACAGGAGAGCACGTTCAAGTTACTATCTCCTTGGAAGAAATTTAACTCCTTCTAATTATTTCCTGCAGGCAGTGGCCAACTGCAGTGGAGCCAGCTGAATGAGTCGTGGCCCTTTGGATTTGTCAGAGAAACTGAACTGCTCCTCCAAGAGCGGATCTGACAACCTGGGCAGTGTCAGGCCACCCTCGGGAGCCGAGCCGTGTGTTCTGTGCCAGCTCTCATCCCAGGCTCCTGCTGCAGCTTCCTGGGACTGCTGTAGCTTAGCAGGGTGGCTGCTCTGAGCTGTTAGGGCTTGCACAGGCAGCTTTCATAAAACAGACTGCAGTAGGCAGGCCTGGCTATTCCAACACTCTGGGATGTGCTTGCTCCTCTAATTTGTCTCGATTCGGCGTCTGTTTGAAACCAGTAGGTTGTCAGTGGTTTGTGTCTGCTGGAATTGTGTTCCTGTTAGGATTTTAAGCAGTTCTGCCACAAACTCCTTGACCTCAACAAAGTTATTTATGCTGGTGTTGGGTCTTGGGGTTGCTGGGTGTGCAGGCACCTTGCCCAGCTGGCATTCAGGAGCGAAGGGCTGGCCTCATGGAACATTTCAGGATATTCTCTGCCATGCCTTAATTCTTTAAACGCTGCCTGAACAGCAGCAGGAAGGTCCATTTCTGCTCAAATTGATAAATACTGTGTCTGCTACATCTAGTTTTTGTAAATCAGCCCAGACTGAATAAGGCCTGCAAGCTGTGGTTGCTGTGTTTCCTGCAGCACATAGTCCCCGTGCAATTTGGGAAGACTCCTTCAAAACTAGCAGTTGTTTCAGGCACACAAGCCTTGTCCAATGCCTGGAGGTAAACCACAGCCCTAATTGCCTTGCAAACCTCTCCTGTAGTGGCTGTGACAGCAGTTTTGGCAGTGCAGCTCCATGGGAGGGAAGAAAATACTTGTAAGAGCAATTGTTACATAGGGGAGCTGTGGCATCTGCTCATTCTGAATTTGACATGTGGCTGATGCTGGATCAAGACAACTTAATCTTGTTTCCCTTTCTGAGGGAGGAACCATGTTCCATGTCTCTACCTAGTCTTGCACTCCTGCTTTGTGTATAGTTGGAGGTATCTTTTATTAAAAAAAAACCCAACAAAGTAAAAAGGGTGGAGGGACTCACAGAAATGCCCTCCAGATTACAGAACATGCTGTAGTTGTTGGCCCTTGGACAGATAATGAGGAAAATAAGAAGAATCTGTCTGAGATCATTATGGCTTTCTTTTTCTGAACACCCTTAGTGAAAAATATTGCCCTTGCTGGATATAAACTTGCTGCTTTAGGTGTTCTACTGATGCTGATTCATGAGAGCAAAATAAATCAATTCCAAGTTCTGCCTTTTATTTAAAAGCTGCTATCCTTTACCCTTTTGTACATGTAAAGGTTCAGACAGTAACTTCGAGTTCTGCAGGATGGAGGAATGAAAGCTGAAGCTGGAGAGAGATAGGGAGTAATTTCAGAGTGCAGGCTTTGTCTTTCATGGTTTAGTCCCCTAATGCTTTTTTATAAATACCACTTTCTGTTTCCTTAATGAAACATAGGACTTAAATTCCCCTCCTTGTGACCATCCCTTTAAAGTCAGATTCTGTAAATAATTTTATTTATACATGTGTATGTTTACATAAGTTCCTCATCCATCTTTCAAGGTTTGTTAAAGGCCACAGAAGAATGGAGACCTTATTTAGAATTTGTGTATATTCATTCCTCAAAGTCTCTCCTTACGCTCCTGCATAGCACGTTTTGAGTCATGGATATAGGCAAAAGAAAAGATGGGAGCAGTTTTGAAGGCTGAATTTTTTCCTCTCTAAATCGTAAAGGGAAACAAGGTAAAGGGATGACTTGGAGTTGAAAGAGCTTCTTGTTCTGAGGTGAGTGTTCTGCTGCCTATAGATAGGCACTTCAGCTGTGTGTTGCATTTAGGATCCCATACCTGTTGGTTTACTCGAATTTTTTGGTGGCAGAGGGTTTGTTTGGTTTTGTTTTGATTGGTGTATGTGGGCTTGTGGGTGGGATTGGAGCAGGGAGACTGTTCAGCCTGGGTGCCATCGATGCAGAGCAGCTGAGACTGCTGTGTAGGTGTATCCTGAGAGGACACTGCTGTCTGCTTAAAATGCAAAGGAGCTGCTCAGGGTCTCTGCTCTGGGGGACAGCAGTTTTTCAGTGTGGTGGCCAGATCTAAAAGAACAGATCAACAGCAACCTGTACAAACTCCTCCTGCAGCCAACTGCATGATGGTTGTGGTCTGTGAGCACAGGTTATATATAGCATCCACAGCTGGTTCAGCCTGCTACAACTGGTGATGTGTTTCTCCAGGAAGGCAGCTGCAGCTCAGTCCACCAGCTCTGCTGGGGAACCCCTGTCCATGCTGCTAAACCAGGAGCCTGGCATGGACATGGACATGTCCAAGGGGTGGGGTCAGTTGGGTGCAGTCAGGACAGCATCCTGCAGGCTGCCCTCATGAGCAGCTCCTGAACTGGACAAGGCCAAATACAGCCATGTAAATTACCTGCAAAGAACAGAGTTATCTGTGTTCTGCACTGGCACTGGTGGGTCTGGACAAGGTTAGTGGGCTAGTGCTGTGATTTCAGTTCTTCCTCCCCCCCCTCTTTTTTTTTTGTTTTGTTTTCCCAACCATGACATCTGTTAACTTGATTTCAGAGTGTTGTCTTGGTATCTTTAAGTTTGTGTGATGGGAAAGGTGCTTCAGCAAAGCTCCCTTCTTTTTTTTTTTTTCCTGGTAGGAGCCAATATGTAGTTTCGAAACATTCCTAATTCCTTACTGGTTTACAGAACTGAATAATGTACACTGTGGTACTCCTGCAGTTCTGCACAAATTGTGCACTGATTGCCTGCTGGGAGCACAGATGGGAAGGAATTTGATCAGGGTGCAGATTTGTTATGCCAGTGTGATTGCTTTAGTTTTAGGTGAAGTTAACTGTACTATGACTGCATGCAAGCTAAAACTTCATCCTTTGAATTCTAAACTTGTCTTCTGATGGTGTTGTTAACCCAGAATTCAATACCAGATCACCCATTCTCTACAGAAATATACCAGAATGTGCTTTGCACAGTTTGAGTGATCAGCAACAGCCTGGCAGTGTCTGGTGGAGCCTTGTGCTTAGGCCATGGGTGGCACAGGCATTTCATGGCTTACTCTGCTTTCAGGGGTTGTCTTTCTGGAGGATGTCAGTGCTTAAAGTCATTAAAACCAGGAGAGAAATCCTGGGAGCGAGGATGTTCCAACAAACTTCATTCAGCTGGCAGACTAAGTGCCACTTATGCTGTGTGGAGCTGTTACTTGAAATTGTTCTAAGAGTGCTAGGGAATTCTAGAAACAGCTGAGAAAGTCCTGGTGCTTCCTAGAAGTTGCTGGCTCTGGGAACGGGAGGGGAAGTCCTGTAAACTTGAGAATTTCAAAGGACTTCTAAACCCTACCAGAAGTTCAGAGAAATTACAAGAGACCTTAGAAGCTCCTAGAAACGGAAAGTTTCTAGGGATTTCTGAGAAATCCTAGGAGTTACCAGTAATGTCTAGAGAATGTTAGAAAGGCTGTGGGAATCCAGTTAACTCAGTGACTCTGCTAGTTATCTCTACCATTTATGAGCACTTACTAGGAATAGGAAAATCATTACTGGTTATTTTTGCATGAGGTGTCAGATGGTTGTACATGGATAAACCCACTCACCTTCCTTATGCTGTCAAGTGTCCAGTTTTAGCACCTCCCTCAGTGATGGAGACGAGTGTGTGTGTGCTTATCTAAGACACAAACTTGTTTTCCTCTCTGCAGTCCTACTTTGTTACGGATTATGACCCAACCATTGAGGACTCCTACACCAAGCAATGCGTGATAGACGAGAGAGCCGCCCGCTTGGACAGTAAGTAGCACACCCACAGTGCCCTCAAAACTGGGGTGAGGAATTTGTATTGTTCCCAGGAGTTACCTGAGTGACATGGTGGCATGAAAAACACACCTCTGTGCTGCCTCTCCCAAGTGCAATACAAGTGCTTTGCTTTGAAAATTTCAGTTCTTGCACGTTGGTGATATCCTTAAGAACAAACTGACAACCCTCATCCCCATGTATCTCTGAGCATTTTCCATCTGTTTCAGATGGTCAGAAATTAGCAGATGTCCTCAAGTGTTTTGTTGTTCAGTTTGTTTGGTAGGTCTTGAATTGTTCAGTCAGTGCAAGAACTTATTGGGAATATTAGAAATACATCCAGTAGTATCTGCAAAAAATGGTTTCTGCTTGGCTATGATGCACAGGAGAGACTCACAATATTGCATTAGGATTTTTTTTTTTTCAGTCTATCAGAACATGAAATGTAGTAATCCATATTTTTGCTTACGTTCAGTTCTGGATACAGCAGGACAAGAAGAATTTGGAGCCATGCGTGAACAGTACATGAGGACAGGGGAGGGTTTTCTGCTTGTTTTCTCAGTCACAGATAGAGGAAGGTAAGCCTGAGGTCAAGTTATTAAAACAAACAAGTTTTAATGATTCTTAAATTGCACCTTATCCTTAACTGAAATAACCTCAAACAAAACATTGTGTTCACTCTTAGGTTCAAGATATGATGCTCTTTCAGCACTGAAAAAGACCAATTTTGAACCAATCACTTTGTGAAAGGGTCTGTCTGTTTCAACAGATGACTTTAAACCATACCAAAAAGAATGACAGCTCTATTCAAGAACTTTATTACAGTCCAGAATACCATTTTCCTGAGAGTAACTTGTATTTAGTCAGTTCTTAGGAATATCCCTTTGCCATGTGCAGCATCAGGTAGCTTGCTTTTCGATTTTAGCTGGCAAATCAGGTGCAAATGCCTTCAGGCTTTGTCTGGAAGGCTACAAAGGGTATGTGATTGTCTGCAAATGTCTGTGCTGAAGGTCCTTATGTAGAGATATAGCTTTAACGGTGTTTACTTGAAAGTAGTGATTTATTTATTCATCCTCCAAAAATCCTTGCTTAGGCCAGAATTAGCCAGAATGTTTAGTATTCTATCCTGGAAGGAGTTTTCTGCTCTGCTCACCTTTCCTTAAACGCTGCTGGAATAGTCCTCATGCTTTTGAACACCATCAGTACCTGGTATAACTTAGTTGGTAACTGGAAAGCTTTCTGATCATTTAGCCCTGCCATTTTTCTGTCCTTGATGAAACAAAACTTTCCAGCTTTGGTAGCTTCCCCCAAAATTCTTAGAAGTAGCTCTGAAGGGTGCCAGCTAAAATGCTGATCACCAGGGTCTCTATGCTGTTGTTTGAATATATTGTAGATGGAGTAGAACTCCAGAGTCTGTATTTGTAGAATGGACTGTGGTTGCTTGATTCTCTGCAGCACATTGACCCTGGGTCCCTATGGATTGAGACACAGCCAGTGTTTTGTTCACCCTGGAGCCCCACCTCATCCCAGTGCAGAGGACACTGCTCACTTGGGGATTTTTTTAGTTTGAGTGTTGAATGGTTCTCTAACTGGTCATGCTGTGACTCTGGAGTTGCCTGCAGCTGTCTGTGCTTGTGTGTCATGGCAGGGCAAGTCCCACTAGGTGATTCATCATTCTGAACTTTTTCAGAACCTGAGAATCTGTGAATTAGTGCACTGATGCTCTGCTTGTGTTCTTTCACAGCTTTGAAGAAATCTATAAGTTTCAGCGACAGATTCTTAGAGTGAAAGATCGCGATGAGTTTCCAATGATTCTCGTTGGTAATAAAGCAGATCTGGACCACCAAAGACAGGTAATTCATTTGCTGTTAGTTACTGCTCACTTTCTTCCAGAGAATTCTGTTTTCCCCTGAAAACTAAATTTCCTCCCAGAATGGGAAAAAAAAAACAAAGGAAAAAAGTCCTCTCATACAAGCTAATTGCAATGCCAGAAACTTCCCCTCAGTTTTTGTACTTGAAGAACCTTAAGAGCACGATGGCATTCCACACACACAGCACATCTCCTGCCTGACTCAGTGGGGTTGAGACCAAGTCTATTCACAGAGCTGCGAGCTTTCTGTCATGACTTGATTACTCAGGCATGAACGTGTCTAATGCCTCAGTTCTGTTACTCACCACTGTGCTGTGCCAGCAGAGTGCATTCCAACACTGACTCCAATGATCCTTAGCCTTCAGTGCTCTTGCTTTTACCTTTCACTGCTGTTATGTATAAATTAATAGCTATTCTTTTCTCTTTGGCCACTCATCTTCTGCATAACTGCCTTAAAGCTTTAAAAGTTGGAAGTACAGCAACACAGTTTCTGTTATATTTATGTACCTTAAAGTTATGAAACCAATAGTTTCCAACCTCACCTCTAGTCACAAGACAACTTAAAATATCTAGTTCAGAATGATTTAAAGGACTTTCAAATGTGCTTTTCTTAGTTGCTGTTGATTTTTAATGAATCAAACTAATTTGAGCTGAAACGAAAATGATCTTACTATAGCAGCAGGAAAGGAACAGATGTCAAACTTCTATTTTCTTCAGCAGCTAATTTGAGAAGCTTAATATTGTCTCATGAGACAGTAAGATGGCATCTAAAGCTTGGTGGCAAACACATTTTCTGAGACTAAAGTAAATATTACTAAAATTGCTGTAATTGTTTTAAGAGTTTCACAAGAAAAAAAAATAGCTTAAAGAGCTCAGTGAGTTAGTTTGTGCAATGTTGAATTGCAGTGCAGTACAAAAAAGTTCCTGTTGGATATGGTCCCTTGACTGTCATAGCCTCTTCATCCTGAAGCTGTGCAGAAAGATCAGGACAAAATTAAAAGCTGGGCTGAAAGATGCTGCCTTGAAAGAAGTTTTACCAGAAGTAGCTCACAAATTCCTCTGAAGTAACTTCGAATACTCACACTTTCAGACAGAACAGCCTGTCCCTGAGACAGAAGCAAAACTCTTTGATTCTTCAGTTACCATCATGCCCCCTTCAAAATTCCTAGATTTAACCTTGCAGGTCCTAGAACATGTGTACTTCATCTCCTGCGGAAATGTTGGCATGGAAATTATGGAGGTGAAACTGAACTATTCTGCCGATTGTAACTGATGAAGGTGTTTGTCCTTCATGTGCTTTGGGAGGGAAATAACATCATTGCTGTCAGCCCCAGTCTCAGGATACCTGCAATTGTAGTTGGTAATCCTGTACATCCATTTCTAGAAACAGCTGTGAACTTTGTTCTCTCTCCTCCAGCTTCCTAAAGTTATTACACTGCCTCTGTTTCTCCCGTAAAGGCAGAGAGGTGCCTGTCACCTGTTCTGCTGGTCCCTCTGTCCTGTTCCAAGCTGCTTTTTCAGCTGGAAGTGGCCTGGAACACATTCAAGCTCAAAGCAGCTTTTTCTGGATTGCCTAACTTTGCAACTTTGCTGCTTATATATCAACATATGTCTCCAGAATTTCCTTTTGCTTTTTATGGCTATATTAATTGCCTAATTGATTAGATGCTGATGGGCATAACTTTTTGGTGCTCTCACTGTTTATATACCAATTAGTGGACTTGTCACTCCCATCATAAGCTGGGGCTTAGGCAGATGTGGCTGAGAAAACCCTTCTGGGTTTGCTTAAACACCTACTACATGTTCTTAACTCTTCCCTGCCCCTTCCCCATCACGTGGTGTGTTTCACTTGGCCTTCAGTCAGGGTGAAGGAATGGTTTAGGGATGCTGAGCTGACATAATTGGTCCCCACAAGGGAGAGGCTCCCCTCCCTCTTGATTTCACATTCCCACTCTTTCCCAGATCTCACTGGAAGCACTTTTGGAGTTGAATCATCCCTCTGGATGGGGAGGAGCAGGAATGGCTTCCTGGGACCTGTGTGAGCTAAATCAGCTTGCAGAAAGATTTGAGTGCCAGTGCTGGAAGCATGGGGAGGGGTGGGACTGTGGCTTGGAGCAGAGCAGGGAGGAGTTGGGCTGGGGGGAAGCAAGTGAGACCTCGCCTTTTGGCAGCAGCAAGCAGTGAGATGTTATCAGCTGGGTGTTATAAACAGGGGGGTTGTTTCTGCTCCATCATCTGAGCTCTCAGTACAGCCATCCAGTCAATGAGGGGCACTAGCTTCTTCGTCTGGCTGAAAACTTGTCAACTGGCCCAAAAGTGAGGAAAAACTTCAGCCTGACAAGCAAGGTCACCCTGCTGTGCCTGCAGGTTTCTTGCACAGGCAGCTGCCATGGGAGGTGTGGGGTCAAAGGAGAGAGTGGGTGGGAAGTGTGGGGTATCCCCAGGCTGTAACTAGACTCTGGGCAGAAGCAGCATGATAAGGGCAAGTCCTGTGCATTTTTACACTTTGCCTGCTGTGTCAGGCCTCATTGGGCACCACCAAAAACCTGCTAGGCCACGCTGGTGTCACACAAATCTTTTACTTACCTGGTTCTGTCTCTCTTAACTTGTTTAGTCCCAGCTGGACATTTTTCAGCTTCAGAATTAATGTAATATTTTTAGAAAGTCAGGAAGCTGGGTATCAGTTTTTAGAGTAAAAGTGCTTGTACTGGGCTTCTGCCTGCTTTTTCCAAAAGGCAGGAGGCAGACCAATGAAACACGTGCCATCTCTGAAAGGCTTAAACTAAGCTAAAGAAAGTAATTTAGTGTGTGTTTGGATCAGCAAATGATATTCAACAAATCTTCCCAGAACCCAAAAGAGTTAAAACATGTGGAAGGAAGAGTTCTGGATGTCTCATTGGTCTGGCCACACCTCTATGTAAGTAAATGTGTGTAGAGGTTGAACAGAGTACAGAGTACTGTCGTTGTGACACCATAAATCTGGACCTAATGATGCATAACTAATCATCCTCGTGTGGTGGCAACTGTTTCTCAGGAAATACATGAACTGGGTTGTACAGCAGAAGTGCACAAACAATGGTATGATCTTGATGAATTGCTGGGGCTCACCAAAGGTGTGGTGTAAATTAGTGGGGCTCTTATATTCCAGAGACCAACTCACGAGTGGTTTTGGGAGGAGTAAGTTTGAAATAGCAATTTGTCATGGTAATAACTGTGTAGATAAATAGAGTTAAGCTGCTTTCTTGTGATTTTTGTCTCTCAATATCCACAGGTTATGTTGACAAAAAAATTAGTCTTTAGAGGACAAGCGAGCATTAATCTTTAGAATGTATGATAAGAGTCTTTAGAGGACAAGCTTCCAAATTCCCCAGTCAGAAATTGCTGACTCTGAAACCAGAATTGAAGCACCACCTCTCACTGCTCTTTCCTAAAGTAAATGCTGTGTAGCAGTCTTTCTGTTAAATGGGTTAATTCCTTAGAACTCAACACTGATGCTTGTACTGTAAGATAATTCAGTAGAGCACCAGATGTTTTAATAATAACCACTAGTGATGGAGGAGTAGACTTGTCAGTGCAGGATATGTATGACTTTGTGTAGATAACTGCTAGCTTACACTGGGTCAAGTCTGATCACTCCCCAGATGGCAGGGTTTCAAGGAAAATCCAAGTTGCAACAGGAAAATGCTTGGGTTTCATTAAATGCTAGTTCTTGCTTTTGCATCATGACTGAACTAACACCTATGACCTAGTGCTGAGATCATCTCTGCTGCCAGTTACCTTTAAAGCAAGGTGTTAAAGAGAAGTCCTTGTGATATGTGAAAGAACTATCACTTTGTTGTATGAAAGTGTGACAATAACTTCTTGCAGTGGTGGATGTTGGACCATGTCCAGGGACACCTCTGTGCCCAGGTTGTACCTTCTGATCCTCCCAAGGCTTGTGTGATTTTTGGGCTTTATAGAGGATGAGCAGTTGGGCATCTGATGCAGTGTCTGAATTCAGTGAGCCAGTCTGAGTATGTGTCAGTGCTTACAGCCACAGTTTGCATGTGCCAAAGTGACCTTTGATAGGAGAGTGTGGACAAGCTGGAATTAGGAGCTAGTGAACTACCCCTGCCTGAAAACTGGGATGGCAGATGCACTCTTCAGGAGCAGTGGAACTCTTAGCAAAAATGGGCAATGTCTTTGTGCTGGGAGCACTGTTAGGGTGACCACTGAGTGGTAGAAATGGATTAATCTCAAACTTGAGGAACCATTTAATTGTTACCTCTGTGATGTGTCCATTAGCCTTGTGTAAGTGTCCAGTTAAAATACAAGTGCAGTGTTAGGTTAGGCAGCCTTGTAGAGTTGCTTTAGGTGGAGGAAAGCATGGAAACTTCAGAAATTAATGTATTTCTGACAGATACCAGACAGAACAGTGAAGAGAGAAGGACATGTTCACAGGATTATGGTGCAGATACTCAAAGGGAAACTGTTTCAGAAGAAGAATGTTAACTTAGGGAGGTTGGGTAATAAGCTTTTCCATGTTTGACTGGCTCACATCTTCTGTAATGAGTTTTCATTTGAGAAACTTTTACTAACTCTCTGAACAGCAGGAATAAGTGAGATCCAGAAACAAACAGTAAAATAGCCTATAACAAAAAAGATGAGCATTCTGAGTGGCTCTCACTGGTATTCAGCCCTAAGCTCACTAAAACTGCAGAACCAACTCAGGTGTACACAGTCACTACCATCAATCTGTGGTTCTCTTTAGCTCTGTCAGAATAACATCCAGTCTTCTTTGAAAAAAAAGGATTTAGTTTTTATTTTGGTGGTGATGTTAAATAAGCTGTCCCATCACACTTGCTGGAAACCCTGTCATGTTACAGGGTTGTTGTACTCAAGAAGGGAATACAACAAAAAGATGAATATTCATGTTTTTATTTACAAGTATTTCTATGCTTGTACTTACATTTCCCTCAGCTGTGAAGATGAAATTGATATGTTCTGGCCTCTAATTTACATCTTGGGCACTGCACATTTCTCCATAGTGTTTCTAAACCAAATATTTTTTTAAGTGACTTTGAGGTCACTAAAATTGACCACAAGTAACTTGACAATATACTCATAAGGCTGACAAAAAAAATGATTTTGGAATTTAACAGTTACAGATATTCTAGTAAATACAACAAGAACTTTAGTGTACTCATAATGTTTCAGATGCAGGATATTGTGAAAGTGTAGCTAAGTCAATTACAGTGTTAGTTTGGCTTATACCCGTAATGTGCTTTAGGCACAATAGTGAAGCAATTCTTTAAACATATTTTTAAAGATTGAGTTCAGTTTCTCCTCAGAATTATGTATTTCTTGTCAATTATTTATTTTTGTTGAACTTCAGCCTCTCACTTTCTGGGGTTGCAATAAACTATGCAGGGAAGAAAAGTAAAAGGACTTAATTTTGCTAGAGCCGTTATATCTGTAACTTACTAGTGTAAGGTAGAGATGCACAGAAGGTTCTGGAAGGCCTGGTGCAAACTTTAAGAGATTGTACAGTCATTCATGTGCCAGAAAACAGCTACAAGTATTTGTCCAAGTGCAGCCTTCATAAGCTTTGCAATTGGAATATTTCAGCATCTGAGGTAAGAATGGAGGGTTGAAGTGGAATTGTTCTAGCTGGGGGAGCAGGAGTCTTCATTATTATTCAGTTTTCAAACAGCAGCAGAGGATTGAAGGCTTCCAGTTCTCCTTATGTGCCTTACAGTTAAAGAAGCAGCTCTAGTACTTGATCTTGGGGTTGAGTTGGTTCAGAGGGTTTCTTTTTTGGCTTCAGCTGGTGATAACACTGAAATGAATGCAGGGTTGCTGTGAGTGTTTGAGATGAGCAGATGCATCCTGAATTACTCCAGCTAATGGCACAGGGTGCTGGGAGCATTTTGTAGAGCGTCACGAGGGTTTTAGTGGGAGCAGTCCTGATTTCAGCAGGAAGTATATGGATATAGTAGCAGGGAGATGCTAAGGACAGAGGAATCAAACATGTGGAGATGCCATGCATGAAGGCTCTTAAACCACTGTGTAGCTGTTAAGAAACTATTTTGCAAGCTGAGAAGTACTTCTAGACCATGCACTGTGGTGAAGGCTGCCACACTGTTTTTCTATTCCCATCTATTTCCATTTCTGTGCAGCTTCTTAATCTAATGAATATTCTGAGTTCCTTTTCAAAACTAATTTAAAAATAAACCGTCCTTATTTTTGTTCCTGTATCAGTCCTCTATGTGCAGGTTCAATGTTTTTCTGTGAAAGCAGTGTAATCTTTGACATTTCTTCCATTAGGCATTGTCTTGGCAAGATCTGTTGTACTTCCTTTTATCACTGAAATCTGCCCTTTCCTCCCCAGCCCCGTGGGTGACCTTCCCATTGCATGCCTTGCACCACTCAGGGTGGCCTCTGTTCTCTGACCTCACTGCTTTGCACCTCATCCAAAAATACACTGTGCTCTCCTTTGGTTTTGCCTTGTGCCTGACTTATTCCTCCTTCCTAGAATGGTCCACTGGCTTCCTGTCTTCTGCCTCATTGCTTTAAATTTTGTACCAACTTTTCACTGTGCTCGTTGTTTCCTGTTCATCTCCTTTTCCACTCTTGTCCCAAGGAGTCATTGTGTAGCCAGGGTTTCTTTAATATTTCTGGGTTACCTGAAGGCCTCATGGATTTTTCAGAACTCTGGTAATCTAAGCTGTGTTAAAAACTGGCTGTGTTAATATTTTGCTATGTCATTAACAGATTTTTTTTAAAATGACTTTTCTAAAGACTTGGAAGGTAAACAGCAGCTATTTTAATAACAACTGATTTTTTTGTTTCTCTAGATTTAGCTGGGACATTGCAAACGTGAATTTAGTAATAATATTCAGAATTCTGTTAGTAATCCAGCAGATGCTGACTGAAGCACTTACTTTGAGGAGGAGCAAGGGACTATTGCCTGCCTGTGAAGGAAAACTTGCTTTTATGCAGAACTGAAGGGGAGGCACCTGGAACGAGGGGAATTTCTTGTAAAGTCAGTCTTTGCCTATTGCAGAAAATTCCTTTAAAAAAGTCTGTTTCCCAGCTGCATAACATGAACAGGGTGAAAACTGTGCTGTGCCCAAATAACCATTGTTGTTTGAGGGAGCTGGATCCTTAACATGTACATGCAGTGTGCAGTGCTACAAACCTGCTTGCAGAACCCCTGAGCTGAATGACTGCTGTCTGTCTGTTACAGGTGACACAAGAGGAAGGCCAGCAGCTGGCACGGCAACTTAAAGTAATGTACATGGAAGCCTCAGCAAAAATCAGATTGAATGTAGACCAAGCTTTTCACGAACTTGTCAGAGTTATAAGGTATGGTAATTGAGGCTGGATAATTCATGTCCATGTATCAATGGATAGCTGCAGCAAAGGTGTTGAAATGCAGTGGGAAATTGCTGGGGAGAGTCTACCTGCTGTTACCTCTGAGTTTTAGCCAGTGATCTCCATTATAAAACACTCCGGTGCATTAGGAAAAATGCTTACATGAATTTAATATGTATGTGAAAGAATTTGGTCGCCTTAATCTTTTGGATTTTATTGATCAGTCAGTTTTATCAATCAATTTTAATTGATTGGTCAGTAAATAAAATTGATCAATCAGTTTTATCGATTGGTCAGTAGATGTGATAAACTACATCTGAGACTGGCCTCCTGTAAAAAATTGTGTTTCTTAAAAAAACCCCAAGAGGTGAGCTCAACAACTGTCTTTTATCAGTAATTTGAATATAAAAAGGAAGTGCATTCCCTATGAAAGTATTAAAAGAAAGTGTTGAATACAGTGGTTGTGTTTATGTACCTGAAAATTATTCTGTGAATTTAATTGGAAATTCCTGCTTTCCAGGAAATTTCAGGAACAAGAGTGCCCTCCTTCACCAGAGCCAACACGGAAAGAAAAAGACAAGAAAGGCTGCCATTGTGTTATTTTCTGAGAATCCCAAGAACCAAGCTATCAACTGCCAGATCATTTTTTTCTTTCCATCATTTTACATCACTTCTGGTATTGGTCTAGCCTTATATGTGCATGTCCTAAAAGTGGTCACCAGAATAGCCTTAGTCCAAGAAGCTGGCAGAATAGTTCTTGAAGAAGACTCGGTCACCCTGGGGCAGACTTCAAACCAAAACACTAAGGCTGCTTCTCTAATACCACAGTTCCTTCCTTCTCTCCCTTCAGAGCTTGCACCTTGTGGAGTTTTATTCGCAAAGGAGATGAAACAAAACCGTGTAGGACGAGGTGTTGAAGTCATGCATAAGTTGTCTCTTGTGAATTAATTTATTTTTACTTCTGACATTTCATTAGCTATTACAGAGACCTATATTGGAGTATAGAGAATACTTTTTAAAAAAGGGGTGGATTGGCTTTTTTTTGTTGTTTGTTTCTGCCCTCAGTTAAATTAGACTTGAGTATTCAGCTAGCCTTAAGAAACCTACACTGAATTTCATTGTCAGCAAAAATTTTCATCTCTCATTTATGCTGCAGTTTTATTTCGGTGGCCAAAACATTCTACTGTATTTATTTTTTTGAATCCAGAACAGCTACAGGATGATTACTACTACTATTAGGATATGGCCAAATACCTGAGCTCATTCTGGATTGAGGCGTTTCAGCTTATTAAGAAATTTCACATTATGTTTGAAAACAAATTGTGTCTTCCTTTGTATTTCTGGGTAAGGGATTAAGGAAAACTAAAATTGTAGCTGTTTTTGTTTCATGTGATATAAAAACGAATTTGATCTTTCCATTGTCAGAGATGATTAAATGTTTTTGCTATATACTTTTATACATTATTTTCTTATCAAACTAGTTAACAAGTATTTTTATATGTTTGTAAGCAAATATGCTTTCACAGCATAACTTGTGTATATGTAAAGATGAGTATTTAATTCTCACAGTTCACTTTTAACTGACAAAATGTGGGATTTGCCAAACTGTGGTAAATTTCTCCTTACTCTCCCGGTTATACCCAAGAATGGCCAATTATGTGCCTGCCCAGCACACCTATAGAGTAAAATCTAGTGTTGTGTTTTAATGAATTTCAGTATCCCTTACTAAAGACTGACCATTATGTGAATTATTAAACTGTAAGACTTTTAACTGATTGTTTAGTTAAACTGTGGATGGTTGTTTAATTTTGAGTTCTGTGGATTGTGTTTAAACAATTCAAGAGTATGGTCCCTGATATTGAAATACTGAGTGGTATTGCACAGTTGTCACCTTAACTGAATGTGTCCAACAGTTCTTTGAAACTTGATGATTAAGCAATCCCTTGTATAACTTCAGGTGCTAGAATTAAAGATGATCTAACCATTTTCGGGGGGTAAGCACACTGCCTCTTTCTGAATCTCTTCCAAAACCTGCATTTTTTGGGGGGTAGGGGGGAGAAGGGAGTGATGGAACCTGGCTAGGGAATAGCAACACGTGTCTGCAACAGCATTTTCCTCAAGCTTGGAAGTAAAGAAACTTCACTTTCAAGCAACATTTCAACTTAAGTCATGACAGATGCCAAAAGCTGATGTTTGCTTTGGCTAGAAATGTGCAGTCAGTGGTCCAGTCAACAATCCTTGTGTTTTCAGGCTATGCTCACTGTCAGGTGCTCTGCCATAAATCTGGAAGTGTCTCCTGAGAAAAAAGGGCTGAAACAAGTTCCAGGTACCTTTACAGCAGCAAGGCATTAAACCTTGAATTCAAACTACTGCCAGGCATTGCAGAGGAATTTAAGTTTTTAAATGTAACTTAGATTAGCTTGTGTAATGCAGTGTTGAGAGAGTGGGTAGCTTCCCCTCCCCAGTGGATTTATTAGTCGATGAAAGGCTACTTAGGAGGAGTGTGTGGAGGATCCAAACAAGAAGTTACAGTGGAAACACATTTGGGAGATGCACTGCATTTTTTCAAGTCAAATGTAAGAAATTACAGCCTGTAGCAAACACCACATGTTTTCTTAAGTATGTAAAGCTCTCTGGAGTTAAATCACTGAATATGTGGCATTAGAATGAGTTAAGACAACAGATTGCAGCGTGTGTGCTGAGACTGAACTTGTAAAATGAACATATCTTTAGCTTTTATAATTTTTTCCCTTTTTTTAACCTTTCACTTATTTCAGAATGGCTTTAAATAGTAGAGTGTTACATAGGTAAGTTTTTTTTTTTAACATCCAGCTCCTCATAACTGATAGAGAAGGTGGTAGAGCTCCATGTGGAGAGATGGATAACTTTGAGGAGGTTGATGCTAAGGAACTTACCTCTGCTAAGCCACACTGTAAACATGGTGAACCTTACCAAATAAACAACCCTGGGACCACCAGCAGCTGCTGTGCAAAGTTTATTAACTAAGACACGTGCATGTGCTTTTCAAGGCTTCTGTTGGAGAGAATGTGCAGAGAAATCTGTGTGTGATCTCTTTTCAAGACTGTGGCACTTTGAGGAGATGTTAAATGTAGGCATTTGGGTCCTACTCTTCAGACATGAAGTAAATGTTTTGAAGAGTAATAGGGATTTTTGGCCTGTGATGGTGATTTAGGTGGTTGCGAGTTCAAAACAGCTGAAGGTATTTCAGTGATTTGCTTTTCTAATTGTTGCAGCTGAAAGTAATGGTGAAAAATGATCCTTCTGGCCCTGGTGTGGTGCTTGAAAAAAATATAATAGGGACCTTGTCAGTCTTTTGAAAAGTAGTAGCCCTGATCCATATGCCGTGGATTGGTTGTGAATTTACAACATTGCCACCTTGCTGTAGGATGGAGTTCAGCTGACGCTCCAAGAGATTCTTTTCCTGGCAGAAGAAATGCTTTAAGATTTATCACTTAATGTTTGCAGTTACTTCAGTTGAAGGCCACATCCATAAATCTGTTAAACTTGCAGTTTGGGAATGTACCCAGAAATGATCTCCTGTTCTTCCTAGAGCACAGGGTAGGGTCTGGAACTGTGTTTAAGCACAAAATAGCAGCTCTTTCTGGCATCTCACAGTGCTGAACCTGCTGCTCCACTGGATGAGGAGTGTGGTGGACGTGCTCATAGGCAAAAGTCTTTTTATGCACCGGAGCATGAGCTGAGCTGAAGTGAAAGGGTTAATAAAGCAAAATATATTTGGAAGGTGGTAACTCCCACTAATGCCAAGGGAAACTCTGACTTTAATGCATGGCCTTGTGGTTTAGTCATCATTGATAAAGTTCAGGTCTGGATTCAAACAAAAATATTTGGCAAATGTTCTTCTGACATCATTTATGTGACAAGACTTCACCCGTGGTGTAGTGTAGTCACTGACTGGCCTTGCCACATCTTGTTACAAGACTTTGATGAACTTACTCCAAACAGGAGACTTTTGAAGTCAGTCACCACAAGCCCTGCACTGCCAAAAAATATCTGCACTTACTCTTTAGACTGCGAAAAGGTCAGGCTGAGCAGAATGCATTTGCACTTGATTTAGGCATAGATTTTTGAAGTTGGTTACCCTCATATACCAAAACCATGATAAAAGAAACACTCAAACAGAATTTAGGAAAACAACCAAGCTGGAAAAAGGGGGGCATGGGAGTGTTTCCTTTGTTACTGCACTGACCCACAGCAGGGCAGCAGTCTGCCAAAACACAAAGGCTTAAAATTGTCAAGATGGGCTCTTGCTCTGAGCATCCTGGATAATAAATGCACTGCTCATCACTTCCTAAGTGTGGCTTTTTCTGCATTCTTACCTCAGTCTGTTGTAAATTCAAGTTAAAATTGCAGGCTTGAAGCGAATTGTGGGGTTTGTATGGTGGTAAGTAAAGCTCTTAATCCCAATGTTGTGAACACATTAGAAGGCCAGAAAACTTCAGAAAATTACTGATACCTAAATATTCTTGTATTTGACCATGGCTCTGACCATGGGAGCACTTGCATGCAGCAGGTCAGGTGCAGAAATGAGCATGGGTGGCAGTTAGAGTGGCCTTTAGCTGGGAAGATAAAGAACTTTAAGTGAGAAAGCACAGATGTGGAAAAGGCAAGGGATTAAACCACAAGGAAAACTTAATACTGAGGAACAACATTGTGAATATGTGCTGGAGTCTCTTTCTGTTCTAGAGTTTTCTGTTTCTTGCTTGCCATTCTAGACTTTTAAGACTTCAGTTATTAAGGGTTTGAGAGACTCTTACTTATTTGTAGTGACATTAGCACTTCTTAAATTGCTACCTTTAAAAAAAATGCTTCTGATACCAAAGTACTGTAGGGGGAGGAATTAGCAAGCGAAGTGCAGGCACCAGAAATGCAAGTAGAGACAGTGATTAAACCTCGTAATTCCCTATCTCTTAGTCGAAGCCGTGGATTAGAGTGTACTAAACCCAGTTTTCACATCAGTTTAACTGAACTGAAGAGCATGGAGCACAATTACTGCTCTGAATGCCCCCGGATCTCCTGGAGACCACCACGAGGTGGCACCAGGGGCAGCCTGACCTGCAGCTGCCAAGTGCTGCTTTCCCCAGGATCCCCCTTCACTGTTAAAGTGCTGCCCTTACAGGCAGGGTGGGAATGAACAGCAAGAGCCATAACCAAGCTGTTGATCTGTAGTTAAACAGGGTCCTGCTTCAGGGCTATTTCAGAGTAATTATTTTCCATGGATTCTGTAAAATCCGGATGGTCACTAGCTGGGGTAAAAAAACAGTGGTTGATAAATAGTGGTTCTGGGAAAAATTGATAGGAAAAAACAGGAAGGATGCTTGCAAGTCTGAAACATTAGATGCACGTTAATTAAAACATTGTAAAAATTCTTAATTTCTTCAGTTTGCCAGCTTTTACAGTTGCTGGCTGTGTCAGGAATATCAGAGACAAAGCAAAAATGAGTGATATTTGTGTGTCATTAATAGCAATAACAATAAACAACATACAATTTGTAGTCAGAAAGTTATGTATAAACACTTTGTGTTCAGCTAAATAATACATCCATTATGATACCAAATTTTGTTGGGTTTGTAGGATATCTGGAAAGGCATCTGTCACTGCCAGGTTCTAAGGTTGGGTTCTTCCATTGCTGCCAGGAGCTGCTTTGTCATGACTTCTTCCCAGCAGGATTACTTGTAATGAATGTCCTTGAAGGGCTCTGGTGTGGAAATAGAAAATACACACCTGTTTCTCACTTGTAGCACCAGAGCAATCCCTTAGAACTCCTATCTGACTTCTGGAATGTGACATATTCCTCAGACTGTTCCAGACCATTCCCCTCTCTTTGTCTCTCAGGAGTTAGGTGCTGGACAAGGAATGTGCGGAGCTGTTGCTGGGTGATTCAGTGACAGCAGACACAGTACCCAGAGCCTCCATTTCCTCTTGCCCAACCTGATATCCCCATGTGAGGAGGTGGAATGAGGAGAGGCAGGAGCATTGGTAAGGATCAAGGCTGGGGTTACTTTGGAGGGTTCAGCCCATACAAATTCACAGGACCTGATGGAGCCTGTCCACAATGGAGAGAGAACCTGCTGATGCCCTCACGAGGCTTCTGGGACTTCTTTCATGACCATCTTTAATGGAGAGCAGGGAAATTCCTGGTGGCTGAAGGAAAGCAAGTGTTGCCCCCCTCTTCAAGCAAGGCCTGGGAAACAATGTAGGGAATCACAGGGAGTCATCCTTGCTTCTGTGCCTGGAAAGTCACGCAGTGAGTCCTCCAGGAACATGTTTCTGGGCACCTAAGAACAGTGCTTGGGAATGGTCTGTATAAATGTATGGAGTTACTGGAGTCAGTCACACCTGACCACCAGGTTTGCCCTGTGTGATAAAATGAATTGGTGGATGAAGAGAGAATAGTGTGTGTTTTTACCTCAATTCAGCAAGTCTTTCAACACTGTTTCCCACTCTATTTTGATATCAGGGTTCTTCAGGGTGTTGTGAGCTGGGTAAAGCCCTGACTGATGGATTGGGCTCAGAGGGAGTGGTGCTCCTCCGTGTGTAACAGGCTGGCCTCCAGGGAGAGTCTGGTGACAAGAGAAATGCTGCAGGGATCACCTGGCATCTTGAACATTTTGCCAGTGACCTGAAAGAGACAACTCGGTGCACCCTTAACATGTTTGTGAGTGACACCATGTTGGGGAGAACCAGCAGGTGAACTTGGGCATGGATGGGGCTGCTGGAGGAACAGGCTCATGGAATTTTACAAGGACGAAGGCAAAGACCTTTTTAAAATCAGAAGTTTCCTTTAAAGTGGCTTAGAACTCCAGCAGAGCTCTGTGGCTTACCTGGGGGTCAGTTTGCACTCGTGCATGCCAGAAGGTTGCACTGGACCATGGTGGCTGCCCAGGGCATGCCAGGCTTGCATTGCTGGCTCCAGTTCATCAGAGATCCAGAAAGAAGAAAGAGGAGTAGTGGCTCGTACAGCTGATTTGTTTTAGGGGGTTAATCAGATACCTCTGTTGTATTTTTCAATGTGTTACATGCTGCTTCCCATTGTGAAGTTGCTTGTTTCTGGGCAAGGAGTAGCTTGTGGAGTGGAATGTCAGGGGGACAGAGGTGAAGTTTTGCAGCTCAGGCTCGGATGCTTTAAGTGAACCATGAAACAGGTGTTGTACCTTGTGTGCAGAAGGACAAGGGGCTTTGGCCTTTAATTATGGGCTGCTGCCTGTGAATGAGGAATAAATACATCACAAGGCTTTTGCAGTTTGGTTTCCAACTGGTCACCTGCCAGAAGGTTCTGCTACTTTAGTATCCACACATGGATCCTCTGAAGTAATGCCCTGCGCCAGAGCAGATCTCTACTGTGGTTTTATGGTCTAGTGAAGGATTTTGTAACTCAAAACTCCTCTCAGCCTGAGCAGGATCAAGTGACTTCTTTTCCATATCTGGCAATTACATTATCCATTTCAGAACGACATTAAAAACCTGGAAAGCATAACTGCTGTGTTCCAGGGTGAAATCTGTCACTGTTTATCACAAACCTAGGATGTGGAAGAGCTGACGGCTGCAGGGAGATTTGTTGGTGCTTTTTTGCCTGCTCTGCTGAAAATGACAGGGAATTTTGCCCTTTGAAATGTGGTCACCATCTCATTTTTGTCTTGTGTCAAAGTTCCCACTTTCCAGTAGAGGGGACAGCCTGATGCATGTGGCATGTCTCTGGATTTCAAATTCACTTTTTGATATTTTCATGTTCCGTTTACCTAAAGTAATCCAAATCTCTCACGACATTTAAACAATGATAATGTATTTTGGAGGCTTTAAAAATTAATTTTTAAAAGAGTAAATTGATTGAATTTTTTATTTGTTTTGCTGTTTCTGCTCCCCCTCCAGATTCTGATTTATAAATCTGGAGGAGCTGTTTTTAATGCTTCTGGTACTGAATTCCTTCTCTAGCAAAATGCCTTATGGAAGAAAGTTTTTGCTGTGAGGGTGTTGAGGCACTGGAACAGATTGCCCGGGGAAGTTGTGGATGCATCTTCCCTGGAAGTGTTCAAAGCTGGGCTGGCCTTGAGCAACCTGGTCTAGTGGGAGGTGTCACTGCCTATGGCAGGGGGTTGGAATGAGATGCTCTTTGATTTCCCTTCCAACCCAAACCATTCTGTGGTTTAAAATCTCTGTATTAGAAGCCAGTCAGTGTCAGTCCTTGTTCAGGACAGGGCTGCCTGGCTGGTTACTTGTCCCCTGTCTGTGGTAGCTGCAGAAATATGGGAATGTCAGTATGGGGTTTGAGGACACAACCAAATGAGGCATCAGCAGGTTCCTTCTGAATGCTGAAGCCAGCAGGGACCATGGAGGAACAGGGATGGGAACAACACATGTAGTGCAGGGCAGGGATTTAAAGCACCTTTACTAACACCTGGTTCTGTACTGGGGCTAATGCCATTGGTCCTGCAGCATAAATTGGGAAAAGATCCCAACTATTAAGGTTTTGTTGAACCTGAATTTCAGCTGGTAAAGCTCAGAACTTCTTTCACAGATAGGAGGATGCCGGTCCAGAGGATGAATGCAATATAAAAATCCCCAGCAGATGGGGACTGGAATTTCCCAAAGAGTGGCACTGACAGCTGGCTCCTGAGGGGCTCCAGGGCTGAGACAAGCTGCTGCAGCCTGAGGGAAACACTGGGAGGCTGCTGATGTCCCAGAGGAGGAGAACGTGGTGGATTGGAGCATCACTGTCCAGAGCTGCTTTGTGCCTTCTTTAACACAAGGGAAGTTCCAAATTGTCAGCAATTTTTATATTTCAGCTTTTTATTTTTATTAACATGGCAGTACCTCACAGAAGGCCACTATACTCATCCATTGGCACAATCTTATATTTTATGTCCCACCATTTCTGTACATGTGGAAAATCAGGATATATTTCAGAGAGGAGTAGAGGATGAAAAGAGCTAATTAATTACTAAGAGATTGCCTTAGCAATTCACACTGTACAGATGGATTGAAACCAGCACACTGTCCTTTCACCAATATGGTCCTTGAGGGAGACTAAGCATGCTAAAAAATACAGCTCAGCACCCACGCTGCTGTGGACTTCCTCTGCTTTAGTAATTATAGTATTTTCTATAGAGCAAGTATAGCATACACATCATATATATATAGTAAATATAGTATTTTCCAGCTCTTAAAAAGAAGAAAGAAGTTGAGCTCTCATGAATGCAGTGCCTGTTCCTTACACTTGTGAAGACTGGGACTTTAAACCCACCATGGGGGGCACAGTCAGGTTTCTAAACACTTCCAGGCAGAACATTACCAGAGGGTTGGGTCATCCCGTGGCTGTGTAAGAATGAGGGCATTGCAGTGTGTCTCCCAGGCTTTCTTGGTTGCTGCAAGGGAAGCTGTGCTGCTTCAGGTTCCTTTCTGCAAGACGTAAATTGTCACGCTGGCTTCTTCACAAAATGCCTGGAGCCTGACGAATGAAGTTGTTTATTGTATCAGGAGCAGCATAAAATCATAATGGCTCTTGGAGGGAATTTTTAGAAGCCGCATTATCCTTTGAAAGGAAGATGAAATACAGACATATGCCAGATGCTCTTAAGGATGTGAATATCCTCTTTTCAGGCAAAATCGTTAAGCCCAACTTTCAGAAGCTTTACCTTGGCAGGGTAACGTGAGGGAAGGTGGAAGAGCAGACAGGCACACTGCTTCCCGAGTTTCCCTGCATGAAGCATTATGTCATCCCAGGCACTGGCTTATGGAGTCCTCAGCACGGATGCTGGGTGTCCTGGAGTCACCACTGTGTGTCCCATTGCCTCGTGTGTCTTCTCATCTTAATGACCTGCTCCACAAGCCTTTTGTGCAGTTGTCTTTTTTGTTTTTAATTTTAAAATTACGTTGTGTTTTTACTCCAGGCATCTCATGCCACTTGTAAGGCAGCAGAGCTCCTGTGAGGCTGCAGGCTCTGCAGCGCTGTTCCTGTGTCCCTGGGCCCAAATCTCCTCCTGAGCAAGGCCCAGGTGCTTGTTCTGCAGGGGAATGTGCTGTCCAGGTGTGAAAGGGCTTGTAACTGGTTTTCCTGGAGCTTCTCCTGGAGCTGTCTTAGAACCTGTCTGGTTACTGAGTGAGGAGCAGCATGTTTTGTTCAAGCCAGCCTGACTGCCTCTGGAGCTGCCACGCAGGCTGAGCTGCAATGTCTCCTGCTGCTGTGTCACAAATGCCACCCTGGCGCTGTCCCCAGCTGGAGGCAGCGGCTGTCTCTCTTCATGGGGCAGCGCCGTTCTGAGCATCCCTTACAGCGGTGCCTGGGAGACCAGGTCTCCCCCGAGACAGCTCCCCCTGTCCTTACTCTCCCCCACCTCCTCCTCACCTGCAGAACCCGGGCTGAACCCTCGGGAGGACAGAGGGAGAACTTTTTTGTCCAAGCAGCAGGGCAGGGGCATTAAATATTCGAACCCGTCAGACCCGGGAGCATCCTCACCTGCAGGGAGCAGCCCCGAGGGCTTGGAAAAATCCCTGCTTGCGTAAGCACCAATTAGCACTGCTGGAGGACTCTAATCTCATTGAGCAGCTACTTGGGGTGGTGGGGGCAGCGTCGGTGCTGCTGTTGATACAATATATATACATAATCACGGAATGGGCATGCCCAAAATGCACACTTAAAACTCAGAGTGTTTCCAGAATATCTAATTTGGAGTTTAGGTTGTATTCTTGACTTTCCCCTGTTAAACCTGTTAGGCTCCATCCAGTGACTCAGCAGGTACTTTGCCATTTGTCTGCAGGGAAATGCAGCAACAGCCTGTTCACTCTAGCCCTGCTGCCAGTTTAATTTCTGTGCTATTTCAACAGCTCAAGCCTGTATTCTAGATCACGTTTATTTGGGTGATAAAGTCACTTGCTGTGTTCTGTACCCATGAAACGAGGAAGATCTGGTGTCTCTTCAGTGCTCAGTTCCAGTCCTTCTCCCAGCTGGCCCTGGGATGGGGGGTCTGTGAGGCAGCTTCTCCATGCTTTTAAGAAGAGCTGAAATGTATTACTGCTCCAGCATTCATATGCTGTAACCCAGAAGGCCCTCCCCTTGCTCTCCCCCCACCCCCCCTCCAGATTAAACATGCTTGCTTTGAGATGTCCCTGCATCTGCAGTGGTCAGAGGGAATCTCTGGAAGCAGGGAGCAGACGTGACTCATTTCGGATGTGTGTGGTTGCAGCCATGCTCAAACACGTGGTGACACATGCCCTGAAGCACTGGGAGCAGAAGGAATGGCAAGAAAACCATTTGTCTCTCTGACTGAATTCCAGCATGGATCTCATTTGTGTCGCTGCCCCTCACACAGGCTCATGAGTGCCCCAGCTCTGCCATCAAAACCTTTCTGAGAATTTCAGCTTTGAGGTAATTGTCAGCAACACAGGCTGTGGGGTCAGGGGGCAGGAGCAGGGCTGGGACACCTGCAGAGCAAAGTCACTGCCCAGCAGCAGGACCTGGAGGTGCCCACCACTGGCCACAGGAAAGGCTTCACTGTCAGTCATTAGCTTTTGTTTTGAATTAGTGAAACAGGAATTGATACACTCCTGAGCAGAAGAGTTGGGAGACTCTGCATTCAGGGAGCTGTCACCCACGTGCAGGGAGCAGGGAGACACCTGCTCCCAGGAGGCTACATCTGCTGCCCAAAGTGTTTCTCTGAGGGCTCTCAAGCCATTGTTTACCTGCAGCAGAGCAGTGGAGACCACACTTGGCTCTGCTCTGGAGCACCTCTTGTGTGTGAAGGGGTCCCTTGAGGCAGGCACAGGCAAGTTCTCCAAGCACTACTCTGCCAAAATTTGTGGAGATGGGGGTTTGGTTTTGATGTGTTACCCATGTAGATAGGCTGTGTTTACCCTGAGGTTCAACAGGGTCTGAACCCCAAATCTTTGCATCCCCCCTGCCTCAGCATGCTGGGACAAGACAGCTCTGGGTGTGTGGCTGTGTTTGCACTGTCAGAATGAGCCACCGTGGTTGACATCCTGCTCAGTGCTTTGGTCCAGGATGGGTGAGAAGGAGCCTGAGGAGCCAGTGAGCTACACTTTAAATGAGGCATGTGAAGAGGAGGCAGCCAACCTGTGCTCCTTGCTTATATTGATGTGCTTTGTGGGGTTTGTTTCTGACAGAGGCTTCTCTGGGCTTCAGGGGCTCATCAGGATGATTTTCAGCTGCTCCCGTGTGGAAAATGTTGGCCTGAGTAATCCCACAGACAAGTAAATGGAGTTTGCCCTTTTCCAAATGTCTCAGTTTGAGAAGAGGTGGGTGGAGGAGATGGGTTGTGAGTAACTCTGCTTTCCAGATGGTCCAATTCATCCAGGTCACTCCATGTGGATTATAAATGACATAAATGGGAATGCACTGTCTATACATCACATCAACAACAACAGGGTATATGGAGCTACAAGGAGCAGGGCTCAGATCTGGGCATTTTTATTGCCATTCCAAGGAACCCTGTTTGATGTTTCCCCTGTTTGAAGGAAGTATGGCCAGGTGCCCCCCATATTCAGGAAAGGATTTGATTTGGGTTAAAACAGCTGCATGGAAAAAGCTCTTGGGGTTGCTCCGCCTGTCCTGATGCAAAGGGATTGAGGGTTTGGTCTATTCACCCTTCAAAAATCAAGACTGGAGATTTAGAGTGGTGGCAGGCATTCATTTACTTGAACTAAAGGAACTGAATGGTGCAAGAACAATTGGCTAACTGATGTCCATGAATACCTTTGAGCTAGGAATGGGAAGTCTCCATCAGCAGGGTGGAACTCCAGGACTTTCAGCTGCTTTCTGTTGCCCTAGGAGCCTCTAGAGCTTCAGCCTGAAACCCTCATCAGATACAGTGGTTTGTGAGATGAGTGACTGTGCCTGATTGACCCAAATCCCTTCCAGTCCCTATTTATGTATCCTTGGGATTTCTATACACTTCTCATGAGAGATCTTACACATAAGAGCAGGGCTGGGCACCGGGCTGGCCAAGCAGTGGAAGAAGGAGCCAGAAGATGCTAGCAGAGGCCAAAGAGTTGGGACTGGCTGGGAAAGGTTTGAGAGCAGTCCCCCACCTCTCTGTGTGTCTGTAGATAATCCTGCATTGCCCTGGGCGCTGGCTGTATCCCTCTTGGCCTGGGGCTGGCAAGGTCCTGTGGGCAGCCCCCATATGCTGTGGTGTTGCAGGAGGTGGGGTCGTGCTCCTGCTGTGTCTGTGCCTGGCGCTGCACAGCCACGCACCTCAGCAGCCTCACAACGTGACACTGGGCAGCTAGACCTGCTTCCCAGCCTCGGGGCAGCCGTGGGCACCTGGGAGCGCCGCGGGCCTGCGCTGCCCTCAGCCCATGGAGGGGAGAGGCAGAGCCCCAGAGGCGCCCGGCGCAGGCCCTGGCCCTGCACGCCGCTGTCCCCAGCAGGGACAGGTGTACAGAGCCGTGAAGGGCGCTCCGGTCGCCGCGGGGCTGGAGGGCTCTGGCATCCCTGCCCTGGGGCGGGCTGTGACCGCGCACCGTGCCAGCCCAGTGACCGAGACTGGGAGCGCCAAGCGTGTGCTCCGGGCGCCCCTGCCCACCCAAGCTGCCGGCCGAGCGGCCAGCCCGTGTCCCGGGGGATGATCCCGACCCCGCGGGCAGCCGTGGGATGGATGGATCCGTGCGCGCCTGGAGGACCGCGCCGGCGGGACCCGGGGAGCGGCGGTGGGTGGGAGGCGGCTGATGTCAGCGCGATGGACCCGTATCTGTGGCAACCGGGATAAATAAATAAATAAGGCGCGTGTGCCGGGGCAGGAGGAACACAAGCCGCCGCGCTGCTCAGCGCAGCCCCGCCGAATATCCCTTAAGCGGCTTAGCGGCCGTGCTCCAGTTTATTACCTGCGCGTCTCCGCGTCTGCCGCCGGCCTCGGAGCATCCAGCCCCTCGGCGGGGACCACGGGAGCCTCCCCCTCTCTTCATCCCTCCCTCCTCCTCCTCCTCCCTCCCCGGCGCTGGCAGTGGTTTGCTCCGAGCATCCAGAGCTGGATGCGAAGCCGCTGCCGGGCGGTGAATCTCGGCGGTGCGGCGCAAGGCCGGAGGCGGCTGTCCCCATCCCCAGGGCAGGCAGGTGTGTGACCGCCCAGCCCTGCCCGCAGCAGCCGAGCCATGCTGGGAGCGCTGTAGCCGAGCCGGAGATGGATGGTGTCAGCAGCAACAGGAACATGTCTTACAGTAGATGGAGTTACAACAGGTATCGTCTGTCTTGTTTGGGTTTGTTCTTTTCTTGGTTTTCTTTTTTCCTTCCTGATTTTGTAAACCCATCACGCTGTTCATATAAACCGAGCCCTCTTCAGGGAAGCAAAACCCTTTACTGATGCTGCTTTTCCAGTCCTGGGACACCCTGTGTTCCCAGCAACTCCAGCAGCGGCGTTTGATGATGTTTGGCGGGTGTTTGTCTGGAAACCAGGGTGGGAGTTCCACCCTGAGGTGGCCAGACTGAGGGTGCTCCCAGCCCTGAATGCAAATGTTTCCCAGGCTCTCTCCTCCGAGCAGGGCTCTGAGATGCACTGATCACCTCAGCAGCCACCCAGACTTCTGAAAGGTGGTCTGTAGGAACTGCTGCTCAAAGCTTTCAACAAATATAAACTAAAGCTTGGGAAATGGAGGTGGCAGGGAGCCAGGATGTGGCTAAAAAGTGATTTTTTCAAGGAAGCACTGTGTGCAGCCTGGGTACCACTGAGCTGAGAGGGCTGAATTTGGTGTCTCATTGAGACAGTTGAAATATTCCCACTGTGTTTCATGCCAGCTTGCGTGCTTTTCCTCTTCCTGGAGACAGAAATTTATTGTAGCATTAGTTTTGTTTTTATGTGAAACACGGCTGTGACTGACAGGTTCTTCAAGCCCAGATCCAAAAAAAAAAAAAAAAAGAAAAAATTTTTTTTTTTTTTTTTTTTTTTTTTTTTTTTGGTCTGTGTAAATGTTACACCTGAAATGCTAAGCATAAGCAATGTTAGCATCCCACTGAATCACTACCATGATATTCTGGAGAAATAGCCCTTGGAAGTGGTTTTCAGTGCCTAACCAGGTATTCAGCATTGCCCACATGCATCCCTGGATGCGTGGGTATGCATGTTTTATATGTGCATCTAGAGAGTTTCACTCATTTTTGGTGCATTCCCACGGCCTCAGCAGAAAAAACCCAGATACAGTGGTGCCAGTGGTACAGTATCTTCTTTTTAAAAACGTGTATATGTTTATGTGTATGTAAAACTGAGTTATGCAACAAGCTGTGATTTTATGTGTGCATTGTCCCATGCAGGGGATCCTTTCCATCTGATGCCACGTCCTCAAAGGGCAGCAGTGAGACCCTGAAGGGCTCAGTCTGCCCCACGCAGCCCAAGTTTACAGCAGTTTCAATATTCTTTCCCTACAGAAAACAATCCAGACATTTCACACAAACTCCACTTGGAGGTTTTCTCCCAGTGCTGCCACATTTTGATCTAGCCTTATGTATTACTTGCAATCTATTTTTCCAGTTTTCAGTCTTCCTGACCATGACAGAGAAGTCACTGATGAGTGTTCATCAGCCTTCGCCTGGGAACATTCTGCACTTGTGTGTCCACACTGCTTGGCTCTCCCACCTCATCTGGGGGGATAAACACAACATTTCAGTGCCCAGGCTGGTTTTTTGGTGGCCTGTCTTCAGATTTGGGTGTTTTTCCTAACAAATCCATGTCCTATGTATGTATACACACACACGCGCACATTTCAGCGCTGTGAGGATGAGGAGTGAATCATGGCTTTTACTCACAGTCTTCTTCTGAACACCAGTGCAGAGTTGCTCTCTCAGGCTGAGCCTGCCCTTCCACACCCACCTTGTGCCCGGGTTCCTGGTAGGAGAAGGAGCTAATTCTCTTTTATCCCAAACCCTGGCGGCTGATATTCGCTTTTGGATCATGTCCCAGCTTTGGTCTCACTCACCAGTGGCCACAGGATTCCCAGCTGCTCTTGGGGTGGCAGTTCTGTGGCGGAGACATGTGGGACAGCCCTATGAACAGCCAAGCACCATGTGAAGGCCAGTGTCTTTTTCTTGGGAAAAAGAACACCCAAGTACTCCTCTAGTGTTGGCATCCATGAATCAGCATTGCAGGAATAGAGGGACAGGACCAATGGAGCAGGTGCTGCCTCCCATAAACACAATTGCATCCATAACTTGAAAAGAAACAAGGCATCATCTATGAAATTAAACTAATTAAACTAAGGGTTTGGCCATTGGAGTCCATAAGATGTGCATGGATTTTTCCCCAGGGAAATGAGGGGAGTTGCTGTGCCCTTTCTAAATGGCCACACGTGTGTGCAGCTTGCAGGTATTTCTCTAATGGGGTTTATTTGACATTTGTTGTGTACCTCAGCATTTGGCCCTGTGATTGTGGTGTTCCCTTGGGCAGGCTGCCCAGGATATCCACAGGTTGCTCCTGCAGATAACTTGTGCAGCCAAGAGCCAGCCCAGTCACTTGACTGCAAAACTGGAGGTGAGGGAGCCCTGGTCAGCACAGCTCCCCTCAGCTGCTCTCCTGACCAAGGGGCAGCTTCCCCCACTCCCTCCCCCAGCCTAGACCAGTGTGTGTGTGGAAAAGAAGCAGGCACAATTGGAAAAGGCTCTTAATGATCAGTTTTGGCATTGCCACACCTGGCTCCAGAGAATTGGCCTTATCTCATGCACATCTTTGCCTTCCTCCCATTTTAGTGCTGTTGTAACTCCCTGGTCACTCTGAACATTGCCAGCTGAAAGCACAGGGCAGACAGCAATTTAAACAAAACCTGGGGATATTT
This sequence comes from Hylia prasina, assembly GCA_013397195.1. Taxonomy (NCBI): domain Eukaryota; kingdom Metazoa; phylum Chordata; class Aves; order Passeriformes; family Sylviidae; genus Hylia; species Hylia prasina. The sequence continues at coordinate 1,478,811 of VYXD01003817.1, forward strand.
TGATGATCCTAGAAACACTTGGAAACTCTGGGTTCAGATGGCTTACTTCTAGGGTAAAAAAAAAGCTCCTCTTTCGCCTTCTGCCCTTGGTGACAAGCTATTTATTGGACAGTTTGTATTCAGTTTCTGTTTGGTTTCTTTTCCTGCTCATCATGCCTGCAGTCCCTGGGTGTGCAGAAATGCCTATCTTCCAGGGCAGAGTGAAACCTGTTCTCTTCCAAGCTTTCAGTGTTCCGTGCTGGTGCAGGTTTTGGCAGCTGGGCTGGTGCCCATCAGCACTCACTCTTGCTGCCTCCCCCCAGCTTTCTCTGGGAACTGTGCAGGCCCCTGCTCTTGGAGATGCTTGAAACCTCCTTGTGTTGGTGCTATCTGCAAATAGAGGTGGCAGTGGAGGTTTTACCCCGTGCTTCTCATCATTCCCAGGTGGAAATGAAAGCTCAGAGAGAAGAATCATTAATATGACAGGAAGGTGAAGACGGGGAAGAGCCTTTGGCTGCCATAAGGCTGAAGAGCCATTCTCTTGAGCTGGAGCACCTGAGTCCTTCCTAATACTCACAGCAGCTGGTGACCAGATTGTCAAATGCTTAAACCTCAACAGCACCACCCAAATGTGACCACTGAAGGTCAAAGTGGTGCTGGTGAAGGCTTGAGGGAGCTTTGATACCATTCATGTAGTTGAATTCAGTTGAAGGCACAATTTAGGACAATGTGCCTATGTCACATGGATTCAGTCAATCCATGGGCACAGAAGACCAGTTTGAAATCAATTATATGGGAAAGTACTGCAGAATGGGAATCTGCAGTCCACATTTGGAAAAACTGTGCAAGGAGTCAGTGATTCTCCATGATTTTGCAAAGTTTTTTCATGAATCAGTGGTCTGTGCTTAGCTCTTGTGGCTACTCCAGAAGGATTTCTTCAAGAGCAGCAGGGAATTTTGCAAAAGGAACAGGTAGCCTTCGCATCATACCTATGCATGAACAAATTTTTTTTTTTGCAAAAACCAACAAACCAACAAGCCACAGCAAAATACCAGATGTGAAGTCACCCCTCCTTTCATACATCTCTTCTTGACACCAATACATCCATAGCTTTTCCCCGCTTTTCTCTCTTTGTTTTGTCTCCAGACTTATTTTCTATTTCTTTCCTGGAGGGCTTCAATGCAGCCATCCCAACCTCAGTAATTACCACGAATGACAGAGGTTTTATCCACCAGCATTTGGAAGTATATTTTGGGAAACCTACTCTCAGGATGTTTCAGCTGTTGGAGACAGCTTGAAACTTTTTTCTATTGATCTGTGTCTTTGTTCTGTTCTGGATATCAGTGTTGTTTTTTACTTATTTTGAGGCTGCTATTTCTGGTTTTGCCTTTTAGCCCGTGTTGAAAAGCTGTGACAGTGCATCTGGGTCATGGTGTTGGAGGGTTTGGGTCTTAGATCTTTGTTTTTGATGGTTTTTAGACTCCTCTGCCTTGATTTTTCTGGGGCATGCTTTCATCAATGAGTAAATAGAGGCTGTCCTCCAAACTTCATCCAAAAAAGTTGTCTTAGAGAAACTTAACTTTCTTTTTCCTTCTCTTCCTTGAAGTAGCATCTGTGAAATCCTGAAGCATGTACAGGTTTGCTGCAGTGAGTGCACTTTAACCACATCAAAGAGCAGTTCCTCTCTACTGGCAACCAAGCCACCCTTCTCTCCTCTGCCTTCTTGTGTCTTCAGGTGTTTCCTCCTGGGTGAGGTACCTTTAAAGCTGTAATCACTGGACAAAGGATCTGGACAAGAAGAGGAATTTGTTCTAAGGGGCAAAAGGAGAGGTAGAATCAGCCAACCGTCAAGTGAAGCCAGAATAAAACATTCCTGTAACAGATACAGAAATCCTTACAAGTTTATCAGTGTTGTGCATTCAGGTTGCTGGAATCAGGTTCTTTGTTTTTCTTTCACAATAAAGCGTCTTAATTTCAATGACACAGGAAAATCTAGGCTTTGGGAGTGATGCTTCTTTCCTCAAGCCAAGGCACAAGGAATGACCTGAGGTGTGTTCATGTGCATCCTCCCATGCTCAGGGTGAATGTTTTGCATCTGTTGGCAAAAACTCCATCCTTGGAGTGTGTGAATTCTCCAGAGACTTGTGACAGCCTTGCAGAGAGGTGTGGGAGAGGAAACTTCAGCTCCAGCTTTCCTGAAGAAGAGATTTTAAAGCTTCTTAACAAAAGTAGTCCGAGAATATAATTTAAACCTATTTGGCTCATGTACAGCATGACAATCCCAACAAATGTAAGAATTTCTTCACTGAAAGAGTTGCAAGCACTGGAACAGGCTGCCCAGGGAACTGGCTGAGTCTCCATCCCTGGACATATTTAAAAGCCATGTTGATGTGGCTCCTGGGGACATGGTTTAGTGGTGGACTTGGCAGTGCTGGTTTAATGGCTGAATTTGGTCTCCATGGTCATTTCCAACATAAATGATTCTGCGGTTGGTGTTTGGAGCAGTAAAAATCACAGTCAGCAGCTCAGCAGTGAGAGTGAAGGGTAAGTTTTTAAAGGAAAGTCAGCGTTACAGCTAGTCTTGGGTTTATCCCTAGTAACATTATATATCCAGGTAACATAAGTTAGGAATTTTCAGTAAGAAGGAGAGAATCCCTTGAGTCTTAGCTTGCAGTAGAAATCAACACAAAATATGCATACCTTTTGTCAGTATGGTTATAGACCTCTGTAAAAGTTCCAAGGTCTCTGCAAAGCTTTGTGCGTAAATCCTGCCTTCAGGCTGTCTCTTCAAACATAAAGACAACTCAAGCATTTCTGCAGGATAGAAGGAGGAATAGAAACCAACAAAGCTGTCTGTGAAGAGACAGAAGAAGAAGAAGTGGCATGTGATGTACCACAAGAAATGCTGCTCTGGGTCTCTCATTAGCACTTTTCTCTTTCCTTGCTCTGTGGTCTTATCGCACGCTCCGTGTGAATGCCTCTGGTTGCCATGTCTAAAAGACACATTAGGTGCCTCATCTCTGGTGCTGGAGCACAGAACTGTCACTCTCTGCTGTGCCTGAATCCATGCACGATGCAGGGAAGATGGAGCACTGCAGCTCTGAGCTACCAGATACTCTTTGTGCTCTTGCTGCAGCTCTCAGCATTAGATTATATCTTAAAGAAAAATCAACCACGTCCCTCATGGTCTGCATTATCATAAAAAAAAAACCTTTTCTCTCTCCAATATGTAATTTGTGTAAATGCCACTACTAATGGAAGCTTGAGGAATAATGTTCATGGCTGAACAGCAACAGAGATGGTTTTCCTCTTCAGAATGAATCAGGACAGAAGAGCCATCCCAGCTGCTGACACAGTGGGATGTCCAGTTGTGATGACCAGGCTGAGTTCAGCCAGCAGCCACCTGTATCTGTAGAAGAGGGATGTTAGCCAGTGCCTGGATATATCTGAAATGCTTGAATGCTGAGGTCAGGAACAGGGGAAGATTCCAAGAGCTTGTATGAAAACAAAGATGCTCCCAGAGGAGTACAGGTCTTTGAAGAGCAAATTGTCAACAAATCAGCTCACAATCAATTTCAAAAGTAATTCTTAAACTGTAATTTGTCTCTAGAAGTATACTACATAGATGATCAGACAGGTAAGTCACCTTGCTTGAAAAAAACAATATTATTTCCTTATTTTTATGAGCTTGCTGTGTTGTGTGTTTGACTCCTGTTATCCTGCTGGTGCTGTGGTGTGTTAGGCTCCTGTTACTGTGACAAACTGCCACACTGTGTCAAACATCCATTACTTACTTACCTGTTCTGTAAATGTGCCAGTTCAAATTCCTCCGCCAGTTTGTGGGTCCTTAGGGAGACAAGATCATGCCTGTAGTAATTGCAGAGGCAGTGCTCTTCTGTTTTGGAAACAGTCCAGTTTGTTTGGAAGTGTCACTGTTTCATGCGCCCCCAGCACCCTCCTCCTCCACGCTGTGCATTTCTGCTGCCTGTGAACACAAAGGGCTGTGTGGAGGGTGGAACTGTCCCTCATGGCCCCTCCAGGCACTGATGTTATTGATATTAATGTTAAACTATCAATCTGTTCTCAGGGAATTGTGTGCAAGCTCACTCAGATTCCCTCTTGTCTTCGCAGAGTTTGCTGGCAGTCCTTTAAAACGTATTTCTCAAAGTGAAACTTTTCCAACTTGAAAATCCTGCTTGAAAATCCTGCTCCAGCATCTTCTGCTGGGACTCCTGGAGTATCAAAGCCAGTTCCTTACCGTGGCTTTTCTAGATATGCTCTCACGGGTTGTTTTGCAGGGCTGTAACCTAAAATCCTACTGAAAGCCAGGGAATTTGCTTGGTTGGTGAAAGAAGCTCCCAGGGATCTTTCTGAGGAAGGCTGTGGAAGGAAGAGGTCTGGAGGGGTTATCAATCAGAGACAGTCCAGGAGAGGCTGGCTCCACACAGATTGTTTTCTCTGTCTGCAGGATGCTCTGGTTTCTAAGAATATAACTGCATTTTTGCTTCATTCCTGGCTTGAATTTTGTTCTTTTTTTAACACAGTACTACTGAAGTACAGCTGCATGGGCTTTCCCAAACTGAAGTTTCTGCTCAAAGTTAGTTTATCCCTCCATTGCATTCCTTTTTGTCTCAGGTGGAGCAAATAAAATGCTCTACTTTTTAGTATAATTTGGCCCGTTTTAGGAAAAATAATGAAACTTGGGCTTTGTAACAGGGTCTAATAGAATGGGGTTATCATCTGGATTGTGAAACAGTGCACTCAGACTAGAAAAGATTTTTTTGGTAGGAAGGTGCAGACAAATCAGAAGGAGGAAAAGAGGAGTGGGGCCAGTAGGGAAACTGGGAGGTGTTCATTATTAAACACTGTAGAGCAGGTGAGCTGATTTCTATGTACCTGTGAGGTATGAGTGCTGTGACCAAGAATGACATACATGGTCAGTGGATTTGATTGGGTTTATTTAAGTGGGTCTGGGAAAAACTCAGAGGAACTAACTTGCACAGTGCAGATTTCTGGAGGGGAAAAAAAGAGGCAGCTTTCTATATAATGAATAGTTTATAGCCTTGTCTTACTAGCAACAAGTGAGTAACAGGTAAATGCTGAGAGGGAGCTGGGAATCAGTGGGATTGGAGCGGGATTCCACCATCCTGTGTGAACAGAAGACTTGAAGGTCTTGGCAGCAGCTTTCCTTCCATGGCATTCTGTGCTTCAGCAGGCCTAAAATCCAGACACTGATGGATGAGTGTCCCCTTCTCTTGGAAGCTGTGATGTTGCCTGCTGTGGCTTTCTCCCCACCTGTGTTCCCAGTCCCCACGTTTTCCCAGTAACTGCACTACCCCCACCACCACCACCACCCCAAATTTCACTCCTCCTTTCACCTTCAGCATGTGCCATATACACTTCTGTTTCCCTCTGGCACGCTTCATTTTTCCTCTCGTCTTCCCAGAAATCCCTTGCATGTATTTAATTAGGGAGGATTTTGAAATTCAGTGTGGGCCACTCACGCAAGAAGCAGAGGAAGCAGCCTGGGTGATGAACCCCAGCTGAGGACAAAGCCCACTTAAGTCCCTTCTTACAACCCTTCTGTTCTTCTGCTAATCACTGTAAGAGGATTAACTCCAGGAGTATGGCACGTTGGATACTACAGCCAAAGATGTTCATATCAGACTCTGGGCTATTCTCATTCATCCTTTTGCAAATGTAAAATGATTACTGAAGCAAGGGGTGTACTGAGAACCAAGGCAATTTACTTGTGCTTGGAATGCAGGTGTATGGATAGTAAGGAAAGGAGTTTTGAATTAAAAAATAAGAACTAGTTTAAAATCAGAGCTGAGAATTAATGTTCCAGACTTGTTGAAAACCAGAGATTTTGTTTCCACTTGTATTTGGTAGTTGTATTACACAGACGTTGTTTGCTCTCTCTTATGAAAAATAATGAGCAACCACACAACATTATACTGCTTTTTTTTGATGTCTGAATTATACTTTAGGTGAAGGTGCACTCCTCCCATCATCTCCAGGTGCAGGTGGGCTGCTCTTTGCAAGAGAGCTGAGGCTAAGCCACAGCTATTTAAGTTTGTAATTTTCAGAGTTCCTGGAGTTGAGCTTCAGTCTGACTACAGGGATTATTAAATATATCTTCTCAAATATGGCACCATTAAGTGCAAATACACTGCTTTTTGCCTTTGAGACTGGAAGGAAGGTGATGATATTTCCCTGATATTTACTGTCTCCCCTGGCCATCAGTTCTTGGCTGCCAATAAGGCAAAAGGCCTTGCTGCCTGCAGCCCCACTCTTGTGCTCCTGGGAAGGTGAAGCCAGGATTTGTCCACCAGGCATCCTCCTGGACAGGCTGGGACTGCAGGCATCTCAAATGTGCCTGGGAGGGAAACTGAAGCTCAAACCCTGGTGGCAATCAAACTCTGTTTTGTTCACTGTAATGTCTTTATGGCACATTATATGCATTTGATTCATCCACTGGGAAATCTGCATGGACTAACAGGCTGTTTTAAAATGTAATTTAAGTAAAATACCTGCAAAAGCAGAAGCATTTGTTTTGCCTATCCCCAGCAGTGAGGTTTGCCTGTTGTCTTGGCTGAGCTGCAGATTTGTTAACAGAAAGCATGAGTTTCTGAGTTAAGAAGCATAAGATGCTGAGTTAAGAGTCAAGAGAAACCTTTTTTGGAGGGTGGGAGACAAGGATCTGTTCCCATCTTGGTACACACAAATGCACTTGTTTAGGTGCCAGCTTTCATTGATACTTAACAAGTATGAGTGTTCTGCAGTGCTCCTCTGGCCATCCATCTGGACCATTCCCACCCAGCCTGGGGAAGCTGTGCTGTGGGAACAGCCCTGGAGTGTGGGTGCAGGGTGAGGCTCAGTGCAGTTCCTGCTAAACTCTCTTGATAGAGGAAGCTGTGCATTTATCTTTGACTCAAATTTTGGGCATTGACAATAATCTTGCTGCTAAAAATCTCTCTTTGCTTTCACCTTGCCCCTATTGAACTGTGGGATCATCTTCAGGCTGTGAAGTATGTGCTTGAATCCCTTTCCTCTGGTTCTTATGAATCATGCCAAGAACAACATTGCAAAGAATATTGATTTGCATCTTACCCTTTACCTTCCTGGCTGGTTTTTGGTCCAGACTCTGTCCCAAAGAGAAGCTGCTGGTATTTTTATGCATATATTCTTCTGATGTACTTGCAGCATAAAAGTGCTTGTGCCTCCAGCAGCAGTGGGATGCTCCAGCAGGGGTGTGAGGCTCTGAGCGTGTTTGGAATTCTGGCTTCTTTACCAACAGCTGCTTTTTTCCTACAGTTGTAATGTCCAAGTTTGCCTGTTTGATGCTACCTCAGTCACAGTGCAGCTGTAGAAAAATTCTGAATTCTGTGTACAGTAAATGAAGTACGAACGTTTCAACATCAATGCTGGAAATATAGAGAATTTTTTTTTTTTACATGAAGTTGCTCTTCACCACTCTTGTGTAGGTAGTTGGCAAGTCAAGGTAGATGACTTGGATAAGAATAGGTACGGAGAGAGGGAGTAATAAAACAGATTATTTAGCAGAGAACAATACTAGAGCCCTTTAATGAGCCTCTTCTGAAATATCTCAGATTGAGTCTTTTAATAAGGTGCAGAAATTACGCAAAAAGTTTTCTAATGATGCTTGAATTTTGTCCACAAGTATTGTCAACTTTTTTCATGCATGAGTTACCAAAGGTCTCTAAGTATATAACTTGTGCACCATTACAACTTAGGCACTGTCAAGTTTTTCTGTGCATAAAGTAGAGCAGACTTATAACTTTTTTTTTGAGGGGAGACAACTGAAAACCCCATCCCTGTGCAATGAACTATTCAAATATATGCTCAGATCCTGCTGTCTTTGATATGGGGAGATTCTTCTTAAATGCTTGCTAGTCTGACTGAAAATTCACCTTTGCCTGGATGCTGTGCATGAGGCTTTGCTAAATGAAAGAAAAAGAGCACAGGTACCAGGGAAAGGTCTCACTGATTTTTTAAATTTGAGTTCAGCTTTGTTTTGGTTACAGCCTTGTGGGCTGACATTTAACTACAGCCTCGTGCTCTCTGCCCTGGCCCCAGATGGGCTTATGAGTACTCCGGTCTATGGATGTAAAAACAGTAATAATCTATAATAGAAGACACAGAACGTGGCTGAGGAAACAAGAAGTGTTATCCAGCAGGTCTTAGGGAATTGGATTGCTGACGTCAGCCAGCCACCCTCCATCTTTTGCTCATCCATGTGTAGGAGGGATGTTCCTTACTGGATGTTGGAAAAGTCTCTAGAATTAGATGTTCAGGGTGAAGTTCACTCCATGATGCTCCCTGAGAGCTGCCAGCATGCTCCTTGTTCTGCCATCTTGTTTGTTCCGTGACTAGGAACTTCACTTTTTCCTTGATGCTTTTCTGGATATTCTAGGAGACTTTCAGGGCCACTAGATGAGGGGTATTTTTAACCAAATCCATATTCTTGTCCCTTGGTCTGGAAAGGTGTTGGTGCAGGAAATACCCCTTTAATAGTATAGGAAATTTAGAAAGACAGTTTGTTTATTTCCTTTTCTTTCACATCCTTTGTATCCTTTTTTTTCTGCTACTTTAGTGTCTTGTCTTTTCTTTACAGTTTTGCTGCAGTTACATCCCTGCTGATGGACCATAATAAAAACATCCAAATGGGTTTTATTTTTGATTCACCTTAGCAGTGGACAAGGCCAGAGAAAATGAGGGAGGATCTTCACAGCTTTTCACTTCCCTTAGCCGTTTCATGAAGCATTCAGCTGCCTCCTGTATTAAATCTGTGCTGTCCTGATGGTGCATTTTCTGTCAGTTGGCCAGAGAAATATGAGCTGCTGTTTTGAGGTGTTTGTTCATATCCTGAAATGCTATTAGGGTGTGGTGCTTGTGCAGTGAGAGCATGGCTGTGCAGAGCTGGAAGCCTTGCATGTGCAGTGGTGGGGAGCAGCACAGGAAAGCCCAGATGAGCAGATGGAGAGGAGCCCTGCAGAGAAGGACTTGGAGATAACGATGGATGAGAGGCCGGACATGACCCAGCAATGTGTAAATGTGCTCTTGCATCCCAGAAATTGCCCAAATCCTGGGCTGCATCCAGAGCAGCGTGGGCAGCAGGTGAGGAAGGGGATTCTGTCCCTCTGCTCTGCTCAGACCCCACCTGCAGTGCTGCATCCAGCTCTGGGGTCCCAGCACAGGACATGGAGCTGTTGGGGTGAGCCCAGAGGAGGCCACCAAGATGATCAGAGGGATGGAGCACCTCTGCTATCAGAAAAGGCTGAGAAAATTCAGATTGTTCACTCTGGAAAAGAGAAGGTTTTGGGTGACCTCACTGTAGCCTTCCAGTGCCTGAAGGGAGCCAGTAGAGGGACTTCTCACAAGGCCATGGGAATGGCTTCAAACTGAAAGGGAGTTGCTTTAGATTGGATATTTGGAAAAGCATTTTTACTGTGAGGGTGCTGAGGCACTGGCAGAGTTTGCCCAAAGATGTTGTGGATGCCCCATCCCTGGAAGTGCTCAAGGTCAGGTTGGGCTAGAGGAAAGTGCTCCTGCCCATGGCAGGGGCAGGGAATGAGGTGATCTTTAGGGTCCCTTCCAACCCAACCCATTCCATTCCTTCTGTGATTCCCCATATAGGAAATGATATGGACAGAGGTGTTGATGTCCTGCCTTTCCTCTCCCCCACTCCCAAAATACCTGTTATCTGTTAAGGGTAGAGGGAATGGGGCATCTTTCTTCCAAACATGCATCCCATTCCTACTCATGAGTTCAGCTCACTTAGGTCCCCTGCCTCAAAACCTGCATGTGCATTCCTTATTTCCCTCTACCTGCCTAAATACATCACATTCCCCTGCCTTGCTCAGTGTTGCAAGACATAATTCCTTCCCATTTTTAATTAAATCAATTCCAAAGCTCTAATTAATGGAATAAACACACCTTTCTCCTATTTGCTGGCTTAAGACACTCATCAGAAACTGTATTTTCATCTCAAAGTGAGGTCTCTTCTCTGAAGATTGCAGCCGGCCACCCAATTGCCCAAATTTGAGCTCTGGAACCCTGAATTTTGGGTCCTGCCCCCCAAATTTTGGGGTTCTGACCCCCCAGTCGCCCCAGATTTTTGCCCCCCCCACCCCCCCCAGTTTGGTGTCCACACCATATCCTCAAATTACTGTCTTGAATGCCCAATTTAGGGTCCAGTTCCACAAAATTGGCTGGTTTTGTGGGGTCCTGGACCTCCCAACGCCCCCAAATTTTTGGGTCCTGACTTCAAGTTTTGGGGTTCTGATGCCTCCAATTTTCTGCCACTCCCAGAGCCCCCCAGTTTGGGATCCCAGTCCCTTCCAACCCCCAATTTTGGCATCCAAACCCCCCAAATCCCAAATTTGGGCTCTGGAACCATGCATTTTGGATCCCGACCCCCCAAATTTTGGGATCCTGGCAATAGTGTTGGTGGATTAGAGGGCAAGCAGCTCCTGGAATATGTCACAGCCATCTCTGGAGCTTCTCAGCACTCTTTGAGACAGAGCTGCCTGGAAATTTAGGAAGCATATCAACAGCAAATGGGCTATCCTTCACCCTCCAGCTGCTGTGAAGCCGTGAGGAACTCTGACTTGGGCAGTTTTCCTGCACATTTCCCCCCATTTGGGGCTTGTTTTATGAGCCAGCCCCCGAGTGGCTGTTTGGTTACCAAGAAGTGTCACTCCAGAGTGCTCAGTCACTCAGCACTGAGCCCCTGCGGCAAAAAATAGCTTTATGTAGATTGCAGGAGGCACTGAGGAAGCTGAATCCCCTGAGGCTCTTGTGGGAGGGGGAATGAAAGGCTTTTTTGTCCGACTATGTCATACTCATGCAGTCATGGCAGAGCGCAGTGGTGCACTGCTCCTGCTTCTCAGAGGCCTCCAGATGCATGGTTTGTCTCCAAAACCAAGGTGGCTGGAAGTCCTGGTGATAAATGACAGAGCAGGCTCTCCTCCCTCCCTGCAGGTCAAGCCTTTCCAAAGAAGAATAAGAAGGCTGCTGACACGGGGCTGGGATTTGTTCCTGAGACCTGCCAGATCCAGAAACTTTTTTTTTTCCTCACTCACTGCATTTTTTCCAATAATAGAAACTGTCATCTGTAATTGAGACTATCACATTGAAAAGTGAGAATGGTGCAGAAGTGTACGTAATTTAACTTATTCTGAGCCTGCTCATCCCCCTTGCTAAAACAGACAACATTTTTAGTAACCCTATCCAGTCCTTTCCAGCCAGCTGTAGGTTTTCCTATAAAAACAAGGTCAATCTCCACCATTTACACTGCAGGGCAGAGGGAGGGATGGTGGACACCGGCTTGCCTCCTTCAGTTTTAGCTGTGTCTCGTTTCC
>VYXD01003817.1:1490244-1545184 GCA_013397195.1 Hylia prasina
TTTAAATTTTAAGCACAGGGCAGCAACAGTGCAGGTGGATGATGCTCCATCTTAATGTGGCAGAGTGGCCCCAGCACAAACATAGATTTTTTTAAACATGTTTTTTAAAGTGTTGTTACATAACTTGGGGTTTGTGTCTGGTGAATTGCAGGTGGGATTTGGATAAGCAGTTTAATACCCCTGCTGCTGTGTGTAACTGCATCAGATTTGGCTGACATGCTGGGAAAATGCCATTCCTTTCCTACACCATGCACTGAAGAGCTGGACAGATAAAACAGCTAAACCAACATTTTTTCATGGGTTTATTACCACTCTGGTGTCTATGACCCAACAGAAGTTTTTTTATTAGCCCTCCACAGAGTGCAGATTTAATGGAGTACCATTTTCTTGGCTGAGGTTTCAGTGTATTTCAGATTTCCAAGAAATGGTCCTTCAAAGAAATGGAGTTCACCAGCACAGGCTGCATTAGAATTGTTTTTTACTAAGTCATTGTGAAGAGGTGGGAGATAACCCACATTCATCTTGTAAACCCTTTTGATTTTGTAAATGCAAAAGGCAGAAAACTTGAAGCAGACAGAAGGAGCATGGCATTGTATTCAAGGCTTGGTGGCATTAACAAAAATTTATCAATTTTTATCATCACAAAATCATTGAGATTCTTCTGAAATATTTTTTCAGCTCCTAGTCTCTCCTGTGGGGAATGTGCAATGGCTTCTGTTATTAGGAGTTATCTTTTATCATAAATATGTCTCTCAAGTCACCTAGAGGTGTTTGCCAGATATACACCATAATACCTTCTTTGGTGTTTAACAGCAAACTGGTGAGATGCTCATTGCTTTACTGTCACTAATTAGGTAATTGCTTCATCTGGGAGATGTGTTGCTTATTTTTCAGATGCTTGATTTTTCAGGTGAGTTGACTTTAAACCCAGGTCACCTGAGTTCACTTTTTTAAACCATGGTTGAGTTAACAAGTTTGCAAGTACTGGTCCTATTTTTATGACAAATTTTCTGTCCCCTTATGATTGACCTGTGATTTAGGCAGAGCATCAGTCTGCTAAACAAATCCAGGTATGTTTTGCAAATTCTAATTATGGCATATTATGAATGAGCTTAGTTGATCAATCTTTGTAATTCTTGATATTAAAAGTACGCTTAGGATTAAAAAAACCCTCCAAAACCTAAGTTAACAAGAGATCTAGCATTTTAAAGGTGTAGGAAATCTGTAACACTTCGGCTGAAGGCCGAAAAAAATCCCTGACTGTTTAGAGAAGCTCTGAAATCCCTTGTTCTCCTGAAAACACTGCATGCAGCTCTTCATCCCTGTGTCATTCCTGATCCTCTGATAAAGCAAGGGTAAGCCTGCAACTTGCACACACAGGCTGGAAAGGAGAAATATGAAAATAGGCACAAGTCCTCACGAGAGCTGAAAACATGGCAGTTCCTCTGGTCTGTGACAGGCAGGACAAGTGACGTGGCTGATGCTGGGCTTGGGGCCCGTGGAGTCTGAGGATATCTCCCGTGAGATATCTTGCTATGTTTAGCTTGTACCCCACTGGACAGCAAAATAGATGGGAAAGTTATTCATGAAGGACCCCCAGCTCCTTGTGAGGGAATGGCTGAGCCCTGACAGCCCTGCTGGTCAACTTGTAATGGAGTTTGGGGGAATTAAAAGTGACTTAAACTGGACCCTGACACCCAAATAATGCTGAGCTCTAAGAAAAATTGTGGCAAGTGAAGCTAAACTAGAATGCGACAGCATTTCCTAATTCCATAGGAAAATGTTTCACAAAGCAGCCCCTTGCTCACATCAAAACCACAGAGGCTGTAACACCAGAACCTTCAGTGAGTTTGGGCAGTCCCTCAACAAATAAGAAAATTTTAATCCAAAACCTCCCTTGCAGCAGGATAGATCTACATGAAAGAACAAAATAACTTTTCTTTGGGGCACTTTGAAGCAGGGTCATGCTGGAATTTAACAAAATTTGTCAGAGTTTGTCAGAGAGCAGAATAAACCAAAGGCCTTCACCCCAGCTCCAATGCAAATCATCCACATCCTTAAAACAGTTAAATACACCTTAAAATGCAGAGAGATGGTCAAGCAGAATAAATGGGTATTTTATTTAATTATGATTGCCCTGCTTGAAATACATTGGGGAGATGAATAATTAATATCTCATAAGACTGGCTAAATTTGGGAGGGGAAAAAAAGTTCAAATATTTTCAAGGGCCTATAAATTAGTTTAAATAAACGATGACTACATACTACTGTGATTTTCCTTCCCTCTCCGCACTCATCCTTCAGCACATTTTGGGCATGTATTTTCTTCAAGTGCAAATATTCTAAAAGAAAACACAGTGGAAAAAATGTTTAAAATTGGAAAGGAACACCAGTGCCTTGCTCCATCAGGAAATAGAGAGAAAATCCTACATGAGCAACACAGTGAACTTCCTCCCACGTTACATCAGTGATATCCCCCAAAAGATGGTGACAGTGTAAACAGAGGATGCTGTGTAAAAACCATGGAAGGGCTGTGCATAGTCATGTTTTATGGATTCTTACCATGCTGAGACAGGATTGTTTCTTTTGCCAATTTATGAAAAATCTTTTTTCCTTCTCTGTGTGGAGTAATTGTACTCAGCTTTTTTGAGGTGGGCAAGCACAAAGTCACTTTGGCTTTCCACATACCCTAGTGGAAGATTTTACCCTTTTAACTTACAATTTTTGGGTGTGGCCTTGCACATCTGCTGGCTGGTTGTGCTGTTTAGCACGTCCCAGGTATGGCCAGAGATTGTTGCCCTGACAATTCCCTGCTGCTGAATCATGCTTGTTGTCTAGGCAACTGCCTTCAGCTGGAAAACCAGGAGTTAAAAACCAGAATCTTCACACCGTGAGCTCTCCAAGGGTGGCCTCATCAACACTTAGGGCTCTCCTAATCCTTAATCTTCACAGGTGTGTTCCATAAAGATGCAGTCCGAGGGCATGAAGGGGAATCAACAAGGAGTGAGAGATGATGTACTGCAGCGGAGAGCTGCTGCTTCCTGCTCGGCACAGGGAAGAGGGAGCGGATCTCATTCCCGGGCAGGGACTCCGGGTCCCTCGGGAGGATGCAGACCGTGGAGTGGGAACACCGGCTGCCATCTTGTGCCCTGCAGATGTCTGGCATTTCACTAGATGGTATAAAACTCTTTCCCATCTGTTAAAATTTCTGTGCTGGGCAGAGCAGCCTTTATAAGGTCCAGCAGAGACAAGGGAGAAGGTTTGCCAGCAGCTGGGCCTGGCCCACGACTGTGCTGTCATACTCTTGGGCTTGTAGAAAAGAGGGAGAGTGACTTTTTACATGGGCTGATAGTGATAGCAGAAGAGGGAATGGTTTTAAACTAGAAGAGGAGAGATTTAGATGGGATACCAGGAAGAAATTCTTTGCTGTGAGGGTGCTCAAGCTCCGGCACAGGCTGCCCCATCCATGGAAGTGTTCAAGGACAAGTTGGATGGGGCTGTGAGTAAACTGTCTGCCCGTGCCAGGGGCTTGCAACTAGATGATTTTAAGATCCCTTCCAAGCCAAGCTTTTCTAGGGTTGCCAGCAAAGTTCTCAGGAAGACAGAGGAAGTGCTGCCTCTGGCTTTTCAGCGTAGATGCAGGCAGCGCCCTACCTCTGTACAGCTCCCCCAGTCCCAGCCCTGGGACATCCCTGGCATAAGGAAAGGTGACAGAGGACACCTTGTTCCTTGTTCTTCTTTGATGCACACACCCTCAAAAAAGGTTGCAAACAGCCTAGCTGCTTCTAACACAGTAGTGGCCAAGTTGCCACATGAATCAGAATCACATGAAATTAGCTCTGACATGAGAGTTTCACTGCAGGTGGTTCCCAGTGCACAGCTGGGCAGCTGCAAAATAGCCTGAACCAGGGGTAGTGAACCTGGAAATTCACAGTGAATGTGTGTGTGTTTATAGTGACCTTTGGCAATTCTGGTTTTACACTATGGACCAATGTGCCAAACTGATGAAGCAATCACTTCAGGAATTTGTGTAAAATTCCTGAAAAATATCACTCTCCTCTCCTGAGTCTGTGGCTGTCCTGAGGGTGTCTTTTCCTGGGCTTGTGCTCTGCCTGTGAGGGTGCAGCTGTGGGGACTGCAGAGGGTCTGTATGAGGGAATTCATGGGATGCTGGTATAAAACAGGTGCTGGGGAAGAGAATGCAGGTGAAGCCAGCAGGGTAAGGAGTGAAATACAGGAAGATGGGTAAGCAAGAGCCAAAAAACCACATCCAGCATCCTCTTATAGAGGTTTAAACACAGCTTCCTCCCTGGGGCTGCTCCATCTCCAGGGCCTCAGCTCTTTACTTCTGCCACTTGTAGGCATCGATGGAAATAAAGAAAACATCTTATTTTAAAAACCTGCACTGCCTACTGAGTGAAACACCTAAGCTTCCATGATGCTTTGTCCCAGTAAATATGAAGTAATCTCTCCAAATTTACACCAGATGTCTGTCTTCTGCATTTGTGCTGAAACTCTGTGTGGCCAGACAGACACTGCAGTATGAGCCTGAAAAGAGAGTCATAAAAATGGAGAAAATTATAGTCTTTGGGAATAGAATAATAAAGTCATAGAACAGTTTGGGTTGGAAGGGACCTCTAAAGTCCAGCTCATCTTGCTCAAGCCTCCTGCAATGGGCAGGGACATCTTGAACTAGATCAGGTTGCTCAGAGCCCTGTCCAACCTGCCCTTGAATGCTTCCAGGGATGTGGCAAATAAACTGTGACCACAACTCACCCCTGTAACAACTAACCCTGAGGTGTATTTTGTATAAACCTACAGAAATCGTCACCTGAGACCTCTGAGGCAGAACAGGTTTTGCTGCTGTGCTTCTACCAGAGCCATCGACAATCTTGGCAGTTCTAGTTTCCTGCTGAAATTGAAATGTTTTGTGGGAATTGATTAATTACTGCTAATAATCTTGACAGAATGCTGTCAAAGCATGATGTTTAGATTTCTATGGAATATATGAAGCAAGTCAAAAGGAATCACTGCTGCTTGAAACAGCACGTTTTGGCATTTTAAATTTAGTGTTCTCAATTCTTCATTAGAAAGAGTTCTTAGCAAATTAAAAAAAAAAAACTTGAAAATTCTGCAATAACGAATTTTTCCCAGTTGATTCCATCTCATTCTCAGCTTATATTTTAACCAAATATATCCAAGGCATATAAAAAAAATTTAAAATGGAGATTATTGATGTGTGTAAAACCTTTATATGAATGCACTATTAGCTCTACAATTAAAGCCTTAAAGTATATTGGATATTTTAATTGATGCTGAGGTTCAACATAGTATGTTTATCACATCTTTTGGGGAAAAATAATCATCCTTTTTTGGTCATATCTACTGAAATTTTGGAGGGCATTTTCTAGGAATATGCCACACTTGAGATGCTGAGAAAGATTTTGATTCTGCTTTTCAGAGACACCAAATGCATTTTCCTCTAGGAAAAGATGCTACAACAGACCTTCTCAAATGCGTTGCTGATTTCTTTATCAGGAAAATGTAACCTGTTGTGGCACAGGACCCCATCTCAGCTGTAGTTCCCTGATGTACTACAAGAGGATTCATGGGATATGAAAGGAAAACAAAGGGGGTCTCCTCTTTTTCTACAGTGCAATGTTTATTTTGTAATGAAATAGGTGCAGAGGTGTGATGAAATTAACGTTGGAAGAGATGAGGGAGAATGGCAAAATCGAATTGTGGCTGGGAATGTGTGAGTAAAGTGCAGGGAGCAGCTCAGGACCTGCACCCACAGGCACAGGGGTCTGGCACTTTCCAGACAAATCTGGGCAGCACCAGCTTGCAAGTTTAAAAAGTTTGGTTCCTTCCTTGAACTCAGAAGGTTCAGGCTCCCCTTGCTAATTTAGAAATTTCTTCCCCTGTTGCACTCCCTGATAAATGTTCCCCTTGCTGGAGTACCTGTCCCCAGTGCCGGATTTCAGCATGGACCTAGAAGTGTAACACAGGGGTCTGGCTGTCAGAATCTCCTGTGCTCAGCAATAAAAGATAATTCACACTATGGAACTGTGTATGCACTATACATCAACAAATAGTGGGTTTTTCAAAACAAAAAGTGAAAAATGAAATGGTTTGGCTCATTCCACTGAGCTGAAGTCCGTGGAAGAAGATTGTTTATTCCTCTGGGCATGAGGAAGCATTTTGTGTTGATTTGCTTTAGACTTCTGAATAAAAATGACAGAACCACCTGGGTATCACTATTTTTTTAAAAAAAAAAATCTCCATGAGAAATAAGAATATTTTATGTCAACATTTAATTGTAACTATAAACAAGGTTCCTTCAGCAGCTTTTACAGCCATTTGCCTTTTTAAGAGGTTTTTGTATCTGTAAACATCTCAATCTGTTTCTGTGAACCGTGAAGCTCACACAGCATTTCCAGACTTCTCGTGAAGGGCAGCTGAAGAAGCCAAGCATGAAGATATTTCAAATATCACTGTGGCTCATGCAGGAAATCTGCAAGTGTGGCAGGGCAGGTGTGTCATCAACATGCTGCCTGATGCATAGCATGCAGACAAATTAATCCAAACTCACTTTCTGCTGGCATTAAATGGGTGAGGGAGCTATTTTGGCCCACTTTAACAAATACTCTGGCATTCTGCAGGCTGTACTAAGGATTAGGATAATGTTTGTCATTGCAATCACAGCAGCCATTATTTTGTACGTTCTGGAATTGATTTTCCCAGTTTCACTTCATTGCTTGACAGCTTAATTTATTTCTACTTCTCTGTGTTGTTTTCTAGAGACGTAATGAGAATTGTGATTTTCTGGGTTGGTGTCAGTGTGAATTATTCTAAAGGAAATGTAGGTGTAGAAGCATAACTTGTTGGATATTGTGGTCTATCAACTAAGTCAAGTTGCAAGGTGGGATGCAGGAAATTTGCTGTACATAAAGTGGGAGGAGGTAAATAGTCTCAAATCCAGTCTGCAGTTTAGGACAACTCTAATTTGTGTTTTCTGCACATCTCTAATGCAAGGCTGTTTTGGAAACTAATGAAACATAGAATGTAATCTGCATTCCCTTCAAAATTAAGATGTTAGCACCTCTATTAATAGGGGAGAAAATGAGATGCCATATTGAAATATATCAAATATTTCATATCCATATTTTGAATCTCCTTATGCCTTCAAACTCTCCCGCAGTGCTCCAGCTGCATAAAAACTCACTTATTGTTCTAACTGAAGTAAACAGCACTTGTCATTATAGGCAGATTGTGCTGCCAGAGAGTTTTCAGCTGGAGCATTTGCCACTTTTCCTAGCAAAGTTTGGTTCCATGAGAGAGTCAGGAGGTGATTGAGGCAAGCAATCAGGCAGCCTGGTGCCTACCAGTTTATGGCAGACCTACCTGTAAAGCCCATTGAAAACCACAGTTCTGGTGTGGAGGGAGGGGGAGGGAAAGGAAGGAAGAAAGAGATGCTGGGGGGTCAAAAATTGTCACACATGTCAGCTGCAGTGAGTCCAGATCCTGGCATCTGGAAGGGGGTGAAAGGGGCTACTTTTTTTATTTGGGATTCTGGGCAATTATTCTGAATATTAAAAAAAAATAAAAAAAAACCCCTCTTTGTGTCTAAGGTTGTTAAAAGCAGCATTTTGTGCAAACCTCAGCCCAAGTAATTGAAAGGGGAATTTCCCCCTCATGGTTTTCCCTTGGTATTTTCAGAAAGCATAATATTTGTATATAAATACTTGTTCTCAAAGCATTTGTGGGGTTTGCCAAGGTCTATTTTCCTCTCTTATGTGGGGAAGGGAAAAAAAGAGGGAGAGAGCTCTCCATAGGATGAGCTTTTCCTCTCCTCCCAGTTTAGCGTGTCCTTAAGCCTCAAGCTGTTTTATAGCACAAGAACCAGGAGCCAGAGCAAACCAAGCTAGTGGGAGACATGATCAAAACAAGGAAAAGGAAGTGGGTTTTCACACAGCAGGCAGCAGACGGGGAGCTGCTTGCCAGGGAGAGCTGTGGACGTGAAAGTTTTGTCATGTGGATCCAGGAAACGCCCTGAAATGAAAATACTTGAAGGCCGAGAAGTATCAGTTTTATTATTTATTTTCATTTCAAGACACCTCGTTGTTTGTCTCTGTGTGCCCGTGTTGGCAGGTGCTGCGGGCAGGGTCCGAGCCTTGCCCCGCGCTCTGCCGCTCTCCCGGCGCTTCCCGCTCCTCACCGCGAGTGTTTCCATGGCTTTTATGGAAACACAGCAACACCCCAGAGGGAGCTGCATGCCAGCGTGTGCTGATGTAATCATTCCCCCGAGATGAAAGGAGCTCTTTAAGTAAACACCGAGTCACGCTCTAACCCAGCGCCTGTGATGAGACAGTGGAATGATTTCCAGGCCGGTCACTGCGAGTGACTCTGGGCCAGCAGCTCTCCTGCAGTTATCCACGCTCCAAGCAAACAGGCACTGCTCCCTGTAGCTCATAAATTCCCATCGAAATAATAACTGAAAGTGATAAGGCTCGTACCTGGAAATCTCTGTGTGGACAATAGAAGATGCTTATTTTCCAGGCATAAAGAAAGAGCCATTCAAGCTGGCAAAGCTGGGCAAGAAACACGAGCAGCATGGACAGAGAGGGATTCTGTAGTGCTGGATAAACCATCTCCTTTCTAGGTCCTTGTGGGCTTTTTACCTGCCTCCATGTGCTCCTTCACTTCCACCTGATTATTCCAGTGTCAGCAAGAAATGGTCATGGGCTGGAGACAGCACTTATCCCAGAGACAACTTTTCCCTCTCTGCCCCCTCAGTTTGCAGCCTGGCTTCAGACCAGAAGGATGCTCACTTTGTTGTTCTGGGCAGTTCCAGTGGGATTTGACGGCCCTGTATTTGGGGGAAGGAATTACAGCACTGCTCAGAGTCCAGCAGGACAAAGTCTGCAAGGCTCTGCTCCCATTCATGGTTATTTCCCGCTCATCCAAACACTTGTCACTGAAGCACTTTTGTCTTAAATCTCTGTGATTAACTACATGTGCCATATGTAGACAAAATGAGTTTATGATTACATGCAGCCTGGCTTTGCTTTCCTTTCCCTTCCATATAAATAGGGATTAGTGCAAGCAGGCCAGAAATAGGAGCTGTTCCCTCATCTTGAGCTCACATTGTGGCTGAAAATTACCCAGGCACCCCTTTGACCATGATCTGCTTTTGGTTTATTAGTGATACTTAATCAACAGGTATGTTTGCCTGGCAAAGTACGAGCAAACTCTGCACAAATTGCTTTTCCAAAATAAAAAAAAAATTAAGGGATACATCACAGCCTGACTGGATAGGCAGGAGATGTTGCTTGTTTATGTCAGGTGCTTCTCTTAAAGGACTGATTGTGGAGGAGGACCAAATTCTGCTCTCTTTACAGGGGTATGTGGGATTTATGGCACATTATTGTTGCTTCTCTGGAGTTGAAGGATGCATCCTGAGGAGATTTTGGGATATCCTGTATTAATTACTAGTTAAGGTACTGAATATTGAAATAGAAAGCAGAACAGGTAAATACAGGGCACAGAAAGAGTA
Organism: Hylia prasina; assembly: GCA_013397195.1. NCBI lineage: Eukaryota > Metazoa > Chordata > Aves > Passeriformes > Sylviidae > Hylia > Hylia prasina. The sequence goes on from VYXD01003817.1 coordinate 1,499,801, forward strand.
TGAGAGGTGGAAGAGAAGCAGCTCAAAAAGGTAAGACTATTTGGCAGCTCTTCTGGAGGCTGATGCAGGGGGAACATCTCGCTTAATCCATCACAGTAGAGATCCAACAACAGGGAGAGGGGTGGCAACCAAGCCCTGAAAATGCAAAAAGGTGAATTGTCTTTCTCTGTGTTTAAAAGCCAAGAGGAAATTGGTATAATATTTCCCCTTCTGTTCCACTGTGATTGGAGTTCTTCAAAATGCTTCTCTTGCTTAGTGGGCAGGAAAATACCAGGAAATGTCTAATAATAACAACAAGATTTCTATACCAAACTGTTCTTACACTAGACATAGATGCATTAGCTTTATCCGTGCTTTTGTTATTTAACATGGTGACTTCTGCAGGGACAAGAAACCTCAGCTGGGGGGGTCAGGTTCTGTTGCCCTCCACACTTTAGGAACAGCCATGCACAAAGGTTTCTCTGACAGATCCGTGCTCTGGGGAGAGAGGAACAAAAAATAAGAATTGGAAAGTCATATGAGCATAGTCTGCATATTTGCACATCCTTCTGCCTCTGTGAGAACACCAGAAAAATATCTGCATTTACGTCTTTTGTCAGGGTCATGGCACAGCCCTTGGCTCAGAGGCCAGCAAATTAATGAACTTCTGGATCACAGCCCGTGGGTCTTTCCCTTCTTGTCTCTGCTGCAGGAGGGCAGAAAGCTGAACCCAATGACATAAATCTGCTCTTTGGTGCTCACTGCAGCTGTTACAGGACAGGTCACCTCCCACAGGTGGACAGTGATGTGGTGTGCTGTGCTGCTGCAGAATCTCTGCCAACATTTAGCTCCTGTGCCTCTCTCAGGAATAATAAGAAATTAAAAGCTGTGATGCCAGTAGGATTGTGAATCATAAAATCTGGTTTTCTTCAGCATGTGAGGGCATTTTCCTTGTGCTGCTAAAGGCAAAAAGCTAATTTTTGGAAGGCCACCCAGTCTTGAAAAGTTGCCTGCTTTTGCTTTTATATTTCAACACTAATTTTTCTTTGGTAAGTGTTCATTTGCTGTTTTCAAACACTGCCTGTACCTCAAATGCACCAGAGATTTGAGTAAATTACTGCAAAAATACCATAACATTGATCAAATTTGTGATATATTAGTGTTGTAATTGGGTGCATTCAGGTATAGCTGGGAAGAAATTGAATACCTCCCATGTTATTAGTTTAAGAGCCTACTCTCTTGGCATTAAAAACAAATCTAATTCCCAAACTCTCCCACCCTTTAATGCTGTTATTGATTTAGTTCCTAGAGACTGGATTATTTTTATCTTGAGAGTGGAGTTTTTGTTTTTTAAAATTTCACTACTTTTGAAATTAAACTATTGGACAGATCTCATTATTCAGCAGAGAGAGCTGAGAGTTATTTTGAAGAATTCACAAAAAAAATTAGGCTTTTTTAATGGAAGGATGTAGGTAAGTATGTGTGTTTTCACAGAAGTAATCTGCTGCTGTCTTGATGCCATCCAATGAATCTTGATGTAAAATTTAGGCTCAGTTCTCAGAGAAAAGAGAGGTAAGCTCTGAGTCTCACATCTAAAATCCTGCCTAAGCGTGGCTGAGAGAACTCTGAGGAGATGGGGGAGACTGGGGAGGCTCTTCTCTGATGGGGAACCACTGAAGACTGTGAGTTCTGGCAAAAAGATGTAATAAAATGCAGTATTTCCATAATGGCAAATGGGGTGCACCCCGTGTCCTAGAAGAGCTGTGGGCATGGGCACAGCTGTGAGCTGGTTCCTGACCAGCCAGCCCTGCTTTGTGCCCCACCTGCCCACACAGGTGTCAGCATTCACACCCTTGAGTTCTCCTCTCAGCTCTACAAGCTCAAATAAACACAAATAAACACGTTCAGGGGCAGAGCAAAGCTCTGATGTGCTCTGTTAAGGTCAGAGTGGTGCTTGTGTTCATGGGTGGATTGGTGGTTACTGTCTGTCACTGCAGAAATTTAACTCATTTTCTCCACACAGGAATTGGTGTGTGCTGCTTCATTTCCATTAAGCGTTGTAGACAACCATGGATTTTACCTTTTTTAATTTGCCAGTCAACTTCAGTAAACCTAAGCTTGCAAAACATCTGATCTAGCTTGCTAGAACTGAGAATTTTCCAAATTCCACAGTGAATGCCAGTGTTTTCCCCGTGGTGAGAAAACACAAGCATTTGGGCATTTGCTAGTAGAGAGAAGCAGGAGGAGCTGAAGCAGAGCTGTTCATGTTCAGGGCAGCAGATCAGGGACAAAACCTTCTGAAATACAGCTGGTGTCACCAGGCATTTGATGGAAAGAGGCTGCAATGTTGTAGGGGGCAAAGATGGAGCAGCAGCTCACCACAGCAAGCCAATGGGTTTCTGGCCTGGTAGACTTAAAACTCATGATTTAGGGTATTCCCAAGGCAGGGTCAAACGACATAAAATGGCATTGGTTTTGATGGAGCAAACAACAATTAGGTTTCTGATGTGTTTCATCCCTGATTTCGATGCTTTCTAGACTAAAGGCAATATATAGCAGCTGAGTACCTGTCTCTTCAGGTCCTTGTGAATTAACACAGATGTTTATTGTAGGGCTGTTCTGCAGCCAAATGCTCTTAGGGCTGACCCTGCTTTGTCATGCTCCTTAAATTAATCCCAGCTGAACTGGTCAAGGCCAATACTATTTCTTGGAAGCAGCTGAATGGGTGAGTCTTTCTTTAGCTGAAGAGGAAAAAGAAAACACACATCTGCTCTGCAAGTAAACATTTATTTCAGCTTAAACCTTGGGATTTTAATCTTTTGTTTGAGTTGTGGCCTGAGTGTGGTCTCTTTGTGTCCTTGATCAGCTGGGTGTGGGTACTTAACAAGTACAACTTCTATAGCTGAGAAATGTTTATGGAAAAGCAGAGATAGGAGACTTTCATAAGAAAATGTAACTAGGTAGCTCTTTTACCCTGCATTTCTGAGGGTGCTGTGATATCAAGGGATATTTTTAATGCTCAGGTTGATGGGTAAGCTGCAGTGCAAGTTGCAAATTGAGTTACCTGCCCTAAATGTACCCCTCAAGAATGAGAGGGGGATTGGCTGTGGGGATGAACAGTTTTGTAGAACAGCTCATACTTTCAGAATGGCTGTGATGTTGGGCTGTGCCCTCTTTCAGAAATTGTGTGCAATCTCTTGGGGAACACAAACTTAAGAAATGTTGTCTTATACCATTACTATTGATTGGAAAAATACTTAAGCAGCGAAAGCTGTTGAAGAAAACGTGTGATTTTGCCAGACAAGATATAGCTGTACTTAGATGTTCTGGGTTTTCATGAACTTATTGCTTACATCTTTTGGAAGCTGATTTACCTAAAGAAGGTCTCTCCCCTCTCTCTTGTCTTAATTTCTCTTTGCTCAGCGAAGCTACTCTTTATTTCACTGTGAAATAAACTTGGTCAGATCTGTATCTTTATCAAAGACTGATGCTGGTAAATAAGCACAAGCAGCTTCCAAACAATTTCTATTTCTGGTTATCTAACAGGTCTTACTTAATTGAGGTAGAAAAGCACTGCTAAGAGGGAAGTACTTCAAATATAAAAGAGTGTTTGCAGCTTACATCAGAGATTTGGTAATTTCTGCTCTGTGTATTTCAGTTCTTTCTACCTGTTGAGCTCTATGAAGCATAGAAAATTCCTCTAGCTGTTAAATGTTGCAGTGCTGATGCTTATGAATCAGAAGAGGGTTTTTGTGCTGTGCACTCGTGTGGCAAAAAGCCTCTACTGAAGTCTGCAAGAGCTGAACTTGTAATTAATGGCTCTTGCAACTGGAGCAGGGCTGTGGGTGACATTACAGCAGCACAGTATTGCTGCATGAAGGTCTTGTAGTGTGCTGGAAACCAGCAGAACAAGCAGCATTTTCTCATCCAGTGTTGGAAGCACTGGAAAAGCAGCCCTTGGCAGGAGGATGGAAGGCTGGGAATGCATGCCATGGTGTGGTGCTTTCCATCTCTGAGGCAGGAAAGAAGTTTCAGAAAAAGCTGGCACATCTTGATTTTTTGGAAAAGTGTGGTTTCTTGACTTTCATGACTTTGAAGCTCCAATTATGAATACATGCAACATTTCAGGGTGTTTTTATAGCTTCTCATCTTAGAAACATCTGTCTTTTAAGGCATTCTTATGTTCTAGCCCATGGTCATCATCAAGTGGCACTTTGCAGAGTGTGATGGTGACTCAGAAATTCTGTTTCCTTTTGAAGGTTTCAGAATTCTGTTACCTGCCCAGCAGCGAGGCTGTGGGAGGCTCAAGAAGAATTTATCCTCCTGTACCTGGTGGTGCAGAAAGAGGGAGGGGAGGTGGCTGCTGCCTGGTGCAGGTTGCTGGTTGGATGGAGAGGAAATATGCAGGAAAATGTGCCACCAGCTGATGGGGAAATGAGAAATGGGTATTTTGTACCTCTGAGTTTTTCTGCGAGTTGAATTACACTGGATTACACAGAAAGGCAACAGGGAGAGGATGGTAAATAGCTGGAGACAGGCAAGAAAAACAGATGTTGAAACAAACAGAGAGAGAGAAAATTAAAACTATTTTTTACAGGTGTTCCCTGATATCTTCCTGGTTATGCGGTGGGCCTTTTGTTTGTTTTGCTTTGTTTTTCCCCTGCAGAGGCTGAGTTGGCTTTGCCCCCTGTCTGATCAGAGGTGTCTCATGCTCCCACACATCCTCAGGCACAGACCCTGGGCTGCCCCTTGCCATTGCAGCAGCTCTTGTTTAACTCCTGTTGGAGTGACACCTCTGGCTGCCAAATTGCAACTGGGAATTAGTCTCACATTCAAAAAAGAGAAACGGTATGTGGGGAGTTTGTCACTTTAAAACATTGAAATGTTACTTAAAATCCTCATAACAAAGTAATCCATTGCAGGAAATGGTCAAATCAGCCTTCAGCTCTGTATATCTTCTGCAGTTTGGCTATGATTTTTTTAATAGTCAGTCTAAAGTAAAAGCTTGCCCAATTCAGGTATCCATTCTTTGTGTCTTAGAACCAGACCTCCATAAACACAATACTTTTGCTGATGCTTGCTGATGTCTTCTCTTCTAAAATCAAATTCTCTAATTATTTCTTCAGCTATCAGAGTCAATTTTTGGCATCAGAAATAGTATTGTCTCTGTCAATATTACTAGGTCAAGAAAGAAGTTATTCCTTTTATCTTGTCTCTTTGATTTGGGATATAAATGTAAAATAGGTTGCCAGGGTTTTTTTTCCAGATTATAAAATCTTTGGCTCTGAGGAATCAAAAATAAACTGTTGAAATGTTTTATATCTGTCTCAAAGGATTTGAAATTATACATTGAGGTCAGATTTCAGTACTTAGTGAAACTGTTTTATTTTCTGTAAACATCAGTGGTGTTTTTCTTTGGAAAGAGCTGCAGCTTCAATGTACTCGCAGCAATTTGCCTTCTAGTCCTTTTTGTGCCAACAGGGTAACATAAAGTTGGGGTTTCTCCTCTCAGACTGAGATACAGCTGGGGTGTGAGTGTGAGCACAGAGCTCTGTGGGACACTCCAGACTGGTTTTGTACACGCCATCCTTGATGCTCTTCTCTTTCTGCTCTGGTTGCCTTACACTTGATGTAGATAAATTTAAACTCTGCCCTGTTTCTCAGGGTCTTTACAAGGATCTGAGCCATTGCAGAGGATAGAAAAACCCATACAAACAACCCCTTGCAGTTCAGAGCAACTCCCTGTGAGTCAAGATGAAGGAGAGCGCTCTCCCAAACACACAGGGACACCACTTCATCCAAACTACACATGAACACATGGAAAGGAAGCCAAAGTGTACATATGGGAGGGAAACAAACTTAATTCCTGGTGGAAACAATATGGTGTTGTAGGCAAATGGGACTTAGTGTGGCCATGCGTGTTTTACTACCTCTGAAGGACATTGGGAACTTTAGTGTTGGAAAGACTGAAAGATGTAATGCATAAAATGTTAATGATAGAAGGGGAGCAGGTGTTTTTTTTCACTCTAAGTAATTCATAATTAATGTTTACAAGGCTGGAGAATGTAGGGGGCTTTGTGTGGGTTTTTTTCCTCTCTTTTTAACTTGGGGAATTTCAGAGCACAGTAAACAATGGGTTTTCCATTCCAGTGAACAAGCTGCTCTGGGCTCTCAAGCTGCAGCCTTTAGCCCATTAGGTTGAATTCTGCTGGAGTGATGGATGCTGCAACCACCATTCAGTTGGCAGTCTGGTGTGTCTCCATGCTTAATTAGTCAGAGAAATCAGCTTGAAAGGCAGCAGTTGCCTTGACAGAAGCACTGAGCGAGGCTGGTTGTCATGTGTTGGGGTTTTCATGCAGTAAATGTTTGGCTCCCAGGGGGTGACAGTTGGCTGGAGCCTGGAGCAGAGGAGGTAGAAGGGAGTGTGAGCACTTATAGAGCTGTGGGAAATCCTTCCAGTAAGGAGCAAACAGGATTTGGCTCTGTTGGCACAAGGCTATTGATCTCAGGGCAGGATTTCAAGAGAATGTTGGAGATGGGCTTGTTGCACTCTGGCCTTGTGCTCTGAGCAGCTGTGTGCCCACCTTACCCCAGCACACAAACTAGCTCCGAGGTAACACTGTAATTGCATAAGATGATTCCTTTCAATATTCTCAGTGCACTCTTGGGCCAGACACCAGCTGGTTCTGGTGGTTTGGCTTCAACAGGTCCAAATGGTGAATCATTTAGAGATGGCCATATCCTGTGCCCACCTACTCCTTGGCTGCTTTTCAGGAAAGACTGGTCTGTCCCAGCCTCTGCCAGCTGAATATTGGCTCTGATGACAAGAGACTCTGCTGACAGTGTGCTCTCCTTGCACATAAGGCAAACAGTGCTTTGGGCTGCATTGGAAGGAATGCCCCAAGCAGACCAGGGGAGGTGTTTATTATCTCCCCTGTGTGGCCCTGGCCAGGCAGGACCCAGGTGCTGGATCCAGCTCTAGGGAGGTGATTCCTCAGTAGCTGCCTGTGGCAGTGACTGCAGGCTCTCTGCGTTTATGTGCCTGGCAGTGGTCAGTGCTGCTCACACTGGGCTGGAGAAGCATGAGATTGCTTTGCAGGGTACACCAAGGGCTCTGTTTTCTGGCTAGCTGCTGTATTTTGATCATTCCTTACCTGTCTCCATTTCAGGTCTCCCATAGAGACTTTCAGCAAGCCCCACAGGGCTCAAGCCCAGCTGGTGTAAATTGTTGTACCAGTATTTTGGTTTTAAAAACCACCTTCCCCATTCCATTCCCTGTGTGGAGTCTTTGCTACTAGATAGGAGGTGGCAGGAGGCACATCTGCAGCACAAGCAAGGCAACAGATTTAACAACCACAGTAATTAAAGCAACTCTTCCAGTGATGTCTGTCTAAATTGCACCCTAGGGTAATTAACTCTTTATTGTTATTATACTTTTTTCCAAAGCATCTTCTCAAATAGAGGACTTCCTTCTGCCCATGTTTTTCAAGAATAATATTCTCATGGATCGGCAGAAACAGTTTTCATCCATGTTCTAACAGAAAATCTGCTGTTATTAACCAGGTTTGGGATTTTGGGGGGGATCCTGTTATTACCAGCTTTTGGACTGGTCTCCAGCAGTATCTCCATACACCAGAACGTGGCTATCTGTGAGATCACCTTTCCTGTGAGCTGTTGTGAGTGGCTCTGAAGAGACAAGTAGGTTATGTTTGAACTAACAAAACCCGTCTTTTGGGGTTTTTGCCTTGACCTTTGATTTTTATCAGGTCCTAATCCCAGGTGTCCCTTTCCATCAGGGTTTTGCTGCACTGCAAGCACACCTCAGCTGTTTGCTGGCTCCCAGCAGTTCACAGCCGTGCTATTGTTAAGAGCAATTAACATGCTGAAACCTTGAGCAAAAGGCTCTTTAGCTAAGGCACGCTCCTAAATTCTTCAGGACCTCAAGGCAATTTTACTAATTGGTGCTAGAAACACTCAAGTGAAAGGAGAGAGCCTGACACCTTCTGCCAGAAAACATCTGAACGCTGTGAAGAGTGAAAAGAGCCAGAAGGCTGTGTAGTCCAGCCTGCTGTTTGGAAACAAGGGGAATGGCTCGTGGCAATGCTAGACTGGAGCTAAGAAAAGCTGTGAAACTGTCACAGGCAACAAAAGATGGTCAGGAAATGGACTTCCCCCAGTCAGTGCCTTGTGAGGGCTGCTGGAAGTGACAGCTATAAAGCCACGCTGCTTGGTGGCAGCTTGAGTAAATTTTGTTTGCTTCTCAGGCACAAGGTGGCCCTGTCACAGTTATAAAAGTTGACACAAGCAGTTCACAGGGGACCAGCAAGACGACTGCAAACAGAGCAACAGCAGAAAATGTCCAGAGTAGCAGGGGAGGCAATTCCTTTAGACAATATCCGATGGGGGGACCCCTCGTGCAGGGAACAGGAGCAGCCTGCAGAGCAGACACAGGTTTGCAAACAGACTTTGGTAACCCCTAAATCATAAATTTTCAACACTTTGGTTCTGCTTAATCAGCTCCTGCAGGAAACCAATCCGTGTCTCCTATGCCCAAAACTAACTGCTTAAATGTTCAGGAGCTGCCTGAAATAAGGCTTTGAACTGAAACGAATTCTTTATTATCTCTTTTGTATAAATTTGACTTATAATCCTATGGTTTGTACATGGATGCTGTACACCACAGCCTGTCAATGTCATCACCCTTTATCAGGACAAGCTTTTAAAGTACAAATGAAAACCCTCACTGCAAAGCACTCAACTTCCCCATAGAACTCTTCAGCTTTAGCTTGACTGTGGCTTGGAGGAGTTAAAAGGAACTGTATAATACTCATCTTTTTTACTCCAGTATCCAATAATTTTTGCCACATTCTGTGTTATAGAAATTATAGAACTCCCATAAAAACTGCTTTCCTATAGAACTAGGGGGCAAAAAAAAGCTTTTTTAATACAACATACTGTGTTATATTTTAGAGCATTCATGAATTTGATTTCCTTTTCTGCCATTTAATGAGAATTCAGGAATGGGACAGTATTAGTTTGACAGGTATTTTTCTATGTTTGCTGTCCTCCTAAGGCATGTAAAAGGAAAAGACTTTTCCAGCATGTTGGAGTAAAATAATTACTTCCTCGTTGAAACTTCACTTTTATTTCCAATTATTAAGACCTTTCTGGTGTTTGTTTTCAGCTGATAATCTGAAGTTCAGGAGCCAATCTATTTCTTTTGCACTTCCATCCCTAGGCCTTTGTTTATCACTCTAAGAGGCAAGACCAGATAATGGCAGATAAAGACCTTTATCACAGGGGGGCGTAGAGAAATTTCTTGGGGGCAGCTGCACCCAAATGTGCCTCAAGACAAATTCCACTCTGCTGTAAGACTGAAAGGAAGATGCTTCAGTGATGCCTGAAGTCGGCACAGGCTCTAAAAGGGGACAAATAGCGCCATCTTGAGGTTACTGTTCTGTATGGAAAGGAGAGAAACATTCAGCTACAGCTAATTAAAAATAAAATACCTTCAGTTCTGCTTAAAAGGCCCTGACGGAGCACAAAAATCGAGTTTCTGCAATAGAGGAAAACCTGATTTCTCTGTTGCTGCTCCCTCTTTTTATAAAGGAAAAGAAACACTAGTGAAGAGCATTTGTCAGGCTGTCAGAATCCTATTGAAATAGTAAGTCTTCTGTTGTTAATCAAAAAGAAAAAAGTCCAAGTGATATTTTAGACATATTTCTTAATTTTAAGACAGCCTAACTACCACTTGTGCCTTCATCTAAGAATGCTGCATTCATTTTTACAGGTAAAGCACCACAATAGGTTCAGGTTCTGAGCAATTGCTATCATGTAATTTTGTGTGTTTTGACTGTACAAGATGAAAGAGGATTCTCTTTTGAGAGTTGTAGCTGTGTGTAAATCTACTATGCCAAGTGCCAAACACACAAAAAAAAATTATGATTCTACTTTTTACCACCCTGGCACTGATCTGTTACACACACATAGGGGTGGTTTGCTGAGGGTCTGAGCTGTCAGGACAGAGGAATGTGGTGTGAAATATATTCCCAGTTCTTTAAGTTACTGATTTAAGTGATCCAAGGTCTAGGCGAGCAAATGGAAAACAAATGTTACACTCTAGCACTTAAATTGCTCGTAATTTCAGCATATTGTTTGTGGGGTTGAAGTCCAACAGGATTTCACAGTACCTCAAAGGCAAGCTTGCAGTGGTTGTTTCCAGACAAACTAAAAGATCACCTGGGAGTGATTTTACAGCTCTTTCTTATGTTCTTGACCTGGTCGATGGCTTTCTGATTAACTCTGAGCCTGTCACTCTGTGCCTGTGTTTCACCTTCTTTGCCCACAGGAAAAAAAAAAGTGATTTGCTGCCTGAAATGCATAAATGACAGGAGATAGAGTTTGTGATGAATGCAGAAAATGGTCAATTTTAGAGTGGAACAGCTTCTGTCCTTCCCTGTGCTCTGCATTCCCCACAACTGATAACTACTGTGATTTATTTTATTTTATTTTATTTTAATTTTTATTTTTTTTATGGGGAATGGATCTCTTCAGTATCCTATTTAGTGCCATCATTTCTGCTTGGGAAAAAAAGGAGGGGGTGGAAGAGGGAAGGTATTACTCCAAATAGAAGCCTTAGAAGTCCTGATTTCTGAAGGTTTAGGGCTGTTTCAGGTCACACTAGAGGTCTGACTAGTCCACTAATTTTTCTGACAGCCTCTAGGAGAAGATGCAAAGAGAACAATGTGAGAAGCAGCCAAGAATATTTCACCACCCCATTTTTTCCACTCCAGGCTATCAAGCCTGCTAATGAAAGAACCGTGCAGACATATTTGTGTATTTACATTCACATGCACAAGACTTTGGTTAAAGAAATAACTCAGCCATGCCAAGAATCAATGTCATGGCACAGAATTTAAAGGAAAACCACTGGTGCTTAATGGCAGGTGACTGTAAGTGTGAATATCATCCTACAAACGAGCTGGGCTGTGGCAGCAGCTGGTTCTGGGCTGCACTGGGGGTTCCCTGTGTGTTCTGGATTAACCCAGCAGGCAGCTGAAGGAAACAGCCACTCACAGTGGGTGGGGGAGACAATGTGGGGAAAACAGGTAGAACTTAGGAGTTGAGATAGAGTTTAATCAGACAGAAAAGGAAGGGAAAATAATAATAATTAATGAATGCACAAAGACGTGATGCACAGTGCAATTGCACGTTGCCCACTGACCAGTGCCCAGCCAGACCCTGAGCATCAGGCTGACCCCCCCCTGCTCTCAACTCCCCTCAGATTTATTGTCCAGCCATATGCTATGGAATATCCCTTTGGCCAGTTTGGGCCAGCTGTGCCCCTTCCCATCTCCTTGTGCCTTCAGCTTCCTTGCTGGCAGAAGCTGAAAAGTCCTTGGCTTGGTGTATGCTCTGCTTAGCAACGACTGAAACATCAGTGTGTTATCAACATTATTCTCATGCTATACCCAAAAGGCAGCCTCCACCAGCCCCCACAAAATCAGGACCAGCATGGTCCATACTGGAACTCTCTTTATCTCAAAGTGTGTGAAGGGGAACCCTGGCAGAGTTCAAAAGCTCCACGTGTGTGGCACTTGGGGATATGGTTCAGTGGTGAGCAGGATGGTGTTGGGTTCATGGCTGGACTCAGTTATCCTGAAGGCCTTTTCCACCCTCAGTGACTCTTTGATTTTTTTGTGAGTGCCTGGGAAGAGAATGGAGCAGCTTCTGAGTGAAAGCTCTGCCTTTTGAGCTTGCTGTCCCAGATGTGATGGAGTCTGTGTGATTATTTGTCTCAGGAGATGCACAGCTAAGGTTAGAGCCATGCCTGTGAAGATGTGACTCAGTTCTCCCCTATAACCCCTCCTTTTTTGCTCCTAGAAGTCAGAGTGAAGCAGAACTGGCTCATGGTAATGAAATAACACAAATCTGTTGTAAGAAACTAAACTAAAAGGATCAGGCCCTTTGGTTTCTATGTTCTTGCTTTCTGTCCTGTCAGGGCAAATTGTGAGCCCTCTTCTGTTCTTGGATGGTGCCCTCTAGATGGCAAATATGGTGCTTTAGTGCCAGAGTGCTGGGTCTGAGAATTTATATATAAACTGTTTTTTAAAAAACCCAGTTTAAAAATTAATTTTTATGCTTTACTTTTTTTCCCTAGATTTTTTAACATTTTAGAGGTCCTGGTTTTCAAGCTTTCCTCCATAACCCTGGTGGCAGAATGCTTTACAGAAAAGTGGATCTTCTTAACCAGAAGCCCTTATTTAAGGAAAAAGGTTAAGCATCCTGAGAATCTGGCTAAATATGTTGTTGTCCAAGCTTGTAATTTTTATGAGCTTCCTCTTTTCCCTTTAAAGGAAATGGCACATACTCCTCAGAACACCTCTGCTCTAGTTAGAGCTGACTCTGCTCTTAGATGTGTTTCCATGGTCTTGGTTCCCCTGCTCGAAGACTGCAGGAGCTCAGGGACTGTGCTGAGGTTTGGCTTAAGCCCGTGGTGTGTTCCAGCCCTCCCTCCCTGCCATGTCCTGTGGATGCTGGCTCCAGGGTCACTGAGGAGCAGTGGTGATGCACTAGTGGTGCCCTGAGCAAAGCTCCCTTGTTCTGAGGCTCCTGCACACTCCTGCTCCTGCTTTCTGGCAAACCAGTTGGTGCTGAGCTCTGCCTTTGTGGTGAGGTTTCCAGCACAGAGGTGTTTTCTTCCTTGAGAAAGGTATCTGGAATTGCAGTGTGTTTGCAGAAGCCTCCTGGCCCCCTGAGAGCATCAGCTGTGCACAGAGGCAGGAGGAGAGGGAGGCAGCTGAGTGTGCAGTGCTATTGGAGCTCATTCCAAGCCACTCACTTTGCATTTTCTCCTTTTCTTGCCAAATTATAGATCAAAGCACAGGCCTGAATATGCATGTTAGGAGAAAGCACTCAGATAACTTCTCCTTAATTATGTTACAGCCCGTTACTGCATTAAGACATAATTGTCAATTTCATTAGAGTTAATTGTTGCAATTTTAATGCCACTATCAAAGTGAAGTATCCTGGCTGTAAGAAGCAGCGCTGTCATCTTCCTTTGTGTCATGCCACACGTGTTACTGCACGCCCAGGATCGAGACTTGGCCCTATTCCTGAAAGACAGATTTGAATTCAGCAACAAACCATGTGGGGATGCTCTGAGTCTCTCCAGGCAGGAGGTCAGAACAGCTCTCCAGGGCCAACCTGTCTGACTGTGGTGAAGCTGAGATACCTGTGGGTCTTTTTGTACTGCTGTTCCATTTATTTTTTCGTTAAAGGGCAGGCTCTTAGCTGTGCTAATGTGTTATTAAGCAGTTAGGCAGGCAGCTCCCAGATCTTTCCATGGATATTGCATTGCCTCGGTTTTGTGTTCCCAGAGGATGTGCTGGGGCCACTTTGGTTTTGGATAGTCCCTTGTATGAGCAGGTGCTGCACTCCCTGAGGTGGCTTCCACCAAAAGCTGCCTCTGGCTCATTGAATGAAATAGGCAATAATTTGATGCTTGGATCAGTGTGGGGTTTTGAGTGATTAAAACCAAGCCATTGTAGAAATGAAAGTAGATCTAATTTAAACAGGCCAGCTGTCTAAATACTATTATATATAGTTATCTATAATATTATATAACCTTATCATTTTTTGTAGCATTGTTGACTCTCTATGAAAGACAGAATAGTTCGATGATATCTTTGTTAAAGTACAGTGTACTACTACTTCAGCTCCTGAACAGGGGGGGAAAGATGTTAAATATCATTTAGGAGGCCCTTAAAATTGTATAGGAAAGCTGCTCCTAGGGATAGCTGTGATAAAATGGTCACTTAAGGCTAAAATTAACTGTTTTATCTCAATAAAGGCCAGGATTTGCTCTTCTAATGGCTTTTAGTGCCCATTTCCTTCTCAGCTAGGCAGAGAGGCAATATAGTGGGACTGGAAAATCCATCCAATTCAAAGAATGAGCCACATGTTCATCTGGGAAGATGTAGGGAGGCTTGTGACTTATTTTCCTTTATTTTTTTTTCTTCTTTTCCTCGTCAACCACTTTGGGCATGTGCCACTGAGGTGTTCCCCCTTGGGTGAGGTCCTGGGAAGGATGCCTGTGTGAGAGAGGAGGAGCCTGTGGCACATCTGCAGCCACAGAGGAGCATCTCCTGGGCTTTAGTGGGCACAGAGCTGGCAGTTTCCCTGCAGCGCCGTTGGCATCTCCGTCAATTTCAGATTTATTGGGGCACGGATTTCCCTTGAAATAAGTAGTCTAAAGACAACAGCTGAACATAGGGAAAAGCGTAGAATGTAGCCCTGGTTCCATGCCTGAAGTGTTTGGTTCTTCTGAAATTCTTTCCCAGAGAAGCTCTGTAAACATGAGGAATGTTTTCGTAACTGTACCTGTGTTATTCATTCCTTCTGACAGGAGGGACGACTTCTTGATGTCCCTCTGGTTTGACCAATGTGATTGAAGAAGTTTGCCTTTGTTTCACTAATCAGATTGGTCTGTGTGAAATAGTATATAAGGGGGAGACATCTCTGAATAAGAGTCATTTTTTAGTCTTCTGAATCTCGGAGTCTCTGTTGTTTGTGGTGTAAAACAGTGACACATAGAATACTGCCCAGAAAATGCAGCTCCTGTGGGGTGGGACACCACTGGCTAACTGGCAAGCCTTTCTTCCTGCAGGCCTGGGTGCTTGCTGAGTTGCTTGCTTCAAATTAAACCAAGCACCAAACCCAGTTTGGGGAATTTTTATGTTGCTCCTTTCTCAGAGGCTGAATTCAGACAGCCCAGTTTGGCAGAGGCAGGAGGTGGCCTTGCAGAGGGAGCCCTGGCTTGCAGCCAGCTGAATTCCTGGTGTCTGTGCAGCCCCAGCAGTCCATGAGCAGAGGAGAGCGAGGTGATGTCTGACCCCTGGCAGGTTAATTCAAAAGCTCAGTGCCAGTCACAGGGAGGCAAAGCTGCCTCCTCTTGGGAAGTGGGGAAGTCTGTAGGTGCCTTCCAGATTAGGAATAGACAGGAGTGCAGTAACAAATCACCTCTGTAATTGCAGCAATCACCCCAGCCAGCCCTGCCCTAAGCAGCCTCTGCAGCACCCATTTGCATTCTGCAGTTCCCTCCCATCAGGGTGTCACTCAGCCCCGAGTCTGCTCTGCCAGCAGCCACACCGTGCCTGGGGATGCCAGCACAAGAAGCAAAGTGACATTTTGAGAGAGATGTCATTTCTTTTTCAACACTGCAAAACATCCACCCATCTGTCACAAACCTGTCTTCCTTCCCGGCGCCCCGGCATCTCTGCATCAGTCACACGCAGCGTACGGCTCAGCACACAGGAATTTATCAAGTTAATTTTATTGCTCATGTGCCAGTTTGCATTACTTGGGAGCTCCATGAACCACCTTCCTTTCACCCCCTACCGCCAGGCTGGGGCTTTTATTTTCAGCTTATCCTAGAGAAAAGAGCTGGAGAAAACACAAGTGGGGAAATAATGCTGAATAATCTCTGATCAAGCTGTCTTGCAGACAGACCAAATGTCCATGTCCTGAAGGAAATCTGCTGTCAGATCACAGAGTTGCAGGTAGAACTCTTAAGGCCACATGTAGCTGATTGCTTTCCACATGTTCCCACAACTCCCTTTTTTCAAAGCTCAGCCTGGTGTGCTTGGTCTGTATTAGGGGACGCTGATCCCTCACAGGAGAAGAGTGACTTGCCTGGTGAGCTGTCACACCAATAGCAAACCAAGCAATCTTCATCCTGTTCATTCTGGAGATCTTGCTGACCCTAGTGAAACACAGTTACCCAGAGCAATTCCATTGTTTTGGTACTTATGGAAAACTTCACTTAAAAAAGTATAAAGAATACATGGTGCACACAGTCACTCTTAGGGTCATCACCTTACTGCTTTGCTCAGATGTTGCTACCAATGTTTTCCAACCAATCCTAGTGGCACCTTTAGAAATGTCTTGTTCTTTGAGACAAATTTTATTTCCTTTGTTGGATATTTATATGTGTGCCTTGGCTATTTGTGTATGACTGCTGAGATCAAAATCAGCCATAACAATTCTGGAGAAAATTCATTCTCCTTGTGTCTCAGTCACCTAGAATGCTGACTTCTAGAAGTTGGATTGTGTTTATCATTCTGAGAGTGCTGCTATTTTGTCAACAAGATAAAGTGAAAACAGGGATTAGTGAAGCTCATGCATGGCTTCTCAGATAATTCAGTGTATCCATGTCAGGTTCAGAGAACTATGAAGGATGAGGCCAAATCAGGGACTTTTATGGTTTAAGCCTTAGCAAACTTGAGTTTCTTTGGAGCACTCATCCTGAATGGAAAACTCATCTACATACTGGTGGTTGTGTGTCATGGGCAATGTGTGCTCATTAAGCAGGCCAATAAGGCAGCTCCAAAGGCCTCAGGAAGTTACTTCTCCCCTCCTTCAGCTTTTTGACTCCATCTCATCTGGAGGGACCCAATTCCTGCTCTTACAACCCCTGAGGCTGGAGAGTCAAACCTGATGGCAAACAGTGAGGTGGTTCTGCACTCCCAAATAATGAAAACTTTGGGTTCTTGATGTTGGAAGAGGGATAACAGAGTTTCAGCCTATTTCTCTGAGAAGAAGAGGGCATTTCCCATGCCCCAGAGATAGGAAGGACATGCACTAACAGAAGGCAGATTTTTCTTGCTTACTGTAGAGTCTGATGCCTGAACAAAAAATTGTTTCTATCTCTGAAAATATTTTCCAGCCAGAGCAGCAGAGGACGTGGCTACTGGCCAGAGAGTTCAGACCAGATTGCAGTGAGGTTTATTACTGGGACAATGGTCCAGCTGGACCAAAGAGATGGGCAGGCTGTCTTCTTAGAGAAAAAACCCCAAAGGACCCCTCCAAAATCCCTTGATCCTTTTATCTTCACTATTTTAATTGGCATATCTGAGTTATGGCCAGAATGTGAAAATAGCATACTCAGAATTTGCTACTTTTGTAGTAATAGGTCTGTTGCCAAACTGCCAGTCAAATCCTATTTGCTCCAAAGAAAAGTGTGGAGACAGCTGTTCTGCAATTGAGACTCCATTATCCATCACCTGAATATGCTACCCAAACAATGCAGCATCCTTCAAATGTCCTGAATCCTTTTATAGGTATATTTTATTTTTGACTAAATCATTATAAGAAATTTCTAGTCATCTCTGCTAGCAAAACATAATTCTTTTAGAATTAGAGAATAGGACGTAGCACTCTCATCTGCAGATATCCTTAATGATACAGAAAATGCTTTATGCCAGGTTATTTAGTGCACTTTTTAATGAACTGTCTGAGGGAGAAGCAGAAATATTGATTGTGGGGCTTGATGTTATGTAAGGGAGTACAGGTGGAAAGCTGATGGTCTGTGGGGAGTGGTTATTTGTCAGAGGCTGGAGGGGAAATATGCAGAAATATCTGAAATTAGGTCTCACATCTCATTGTCCTGCATAGTATCCAAGTGGACGGAGCCATTTTGGTGTTCTGAAACATGGTACAGAAGGAAATGACCTTCTACTCATGACCCAGACACAATTAATGCATGGCTATGGATAAATTCTTGCTGCAAATAAACCTTATGCTTGATCCCATTTGATTAAATACCATTCCCAGATTTAATTTCTTCTGAAGGATGATCATTCAGACTTCCTTCAATTTCCCTTTCCAGTTGGTCTGGTAGTAAAATGCTGCTTTTGAAAAAGCTGTGTGATTTAGTTCCCTCATGTTCATTTAAAAACACTTAAAGAATGTTTTTTAATTTCTGTTTCAGAGGGTGGACAGGCTTAATTTGGGAACTTTAATTTACTCCTGCCTAAGCAGCTTGTTGGCTAATTCAAATGCTAAATGTACGACCTAATTCAATAATGACTTCTCTCAGATGAGTGCTGAAGGCATGTTATGTTTTAAAAGTCTTAATCTGCTTCTCTAATTTAACAATGAACAATCTATGTTGAAGGGTTAAAATAACTTCATCGTCACATGGGGATATGTGAGACAGGGAGGTTGTCACAGACAAAGATATCTCTATCAACAGAAGAGAAGTGGGATTCCACAAGCTAGGAAAAAGGGAGGTATATCGTAGCAAGAAAGAATTTTACGTTTAAGTTCAGAAAGCAGCATATGAGAAGACAGAATATCCTCACAGACAGTCTGGAACTTGAAGAACTGTTCTAGAGAAGCAAGTTCAAGCATCAAGTGTGGTTGCTAAGAAGTGTCAATAAAGATGATTTTGCTAATGTCAGTTCAAATTTGGTGACTAAAGCCAATGAGAATTCTAAAATTACCAGGAAAAAAGAAAGAGGGAGAATGAGATGAAGTTTCTAGTGCCCTATTTCTGTTCTGTTACGCATTTTGCATCAACTGGAAAACAGCAGAAGTTTATTATTTTCTTGCACATTTTATTTATGAAGTCAGAAAATGTGGATAAAAGTCTTGGCTGAATTCAAAAGATCTATTTTCATTCAGTTTCTGTGCATCTGTTCAAAGTTGTCTCTGTCTTTTCAAGTGTACTAAAAATTGTTTTCTATAAATATTTTTCATCGTTTCTGGTGGCAGCTGTTACCATTTTCTCTCACACAGCCTTAACAAAGGAATCCCAAAGCAATCCTAAATAAGACAAGTTATTGCACGGGTGAGTAGAAAACAGCTGTTAACACTAGTCTAGGTGTAGATGCTGCAGTGATGGAGAGGTGATTAAAATCTAAACAGGTGGTTTGGCTTGTGTCAGAAATAGTGTGGCCAGCAGGAGCAGGGCAGGGATTGTCCCCTGTGCTGGGCCCTGCTGAGGCCACACCTCGAGTGCTGTGCCCAGTTCTGGGCCCCTCAGTTTAGGAAGGACATTGAGGGGCTGGAGAGAGTCCAGAGAAGGGGCATGAAGCTGGGGAAGTGTCTGGAGCACAAGTCCTGTGAGGAGCAGCTGAGGGAGCTGGGGATGTTTAGCCTGGAGAAAAGGAGGATCAGGCAGGACCTCCTCACTCTTCACAATTCCCTGAAAGGAAGCTGCAGCCAGGTGAGGGCTGATCTTCTCCCAGGCAACCAGGGCAGGACAGGAATGAATGGCTTCAAGATGCACCAGGTGAGATTCTGGTTGGACACCAGGAAGAATTTCTTCAGGGACAGAGTTGTTAAGCCCTGAAATGGGCTGCTCAGGGAGGTGGTGGAGTCACCGTCCCTGGAGATGTTTAAGAAACTACTGGAAAGTGGCACTTGGTGCTGTGGTTTTGTTGACAACAGGTGATTGTTCAGAGGTTGGACTTGATGATCTTGGAGGTGTTTTCCAACCCAAATGTTTCTGTGATTCTGTTTTTAAACATTGTGACTTAGCTTTAAACACTGTGGTCAGTATGAGTAGGGCTGTGTTAAGAATTCCTCTAGTTTAGTCTAATGATTGAGAAAACTTGGAGAGGTTTGATTGGGCTGATTTAGATGTGCAGTGTGGTTAAAGCAGTCAGTGAAATAGCTGAATTATTGTATGCCAGACCACAAACTCTGTAGGCTGCCAGCACTGAAATACTGGGATGGAAAATCCTTTTCTGGGACTTTCTGATACAGTCCACTTGAGAAAACCAAGCTGTGTAGTTTCCATAATTTTCTTCATCTAAGAATATAACATAAAATGGTGTTGCATGGTAGATCAGAAAAAACCCAAACCCATCTTTTTTACTTCATTTCTAGAACTTGAAGCAACATCTGAAAATGTAGACTGTAGATGTTTGGAAAGTAGGATAAAAATAGAAGTTTAGATTGGAAGTTATTCTTTCTGATTCAACTTTTTTTTTCTATAGGTTACAGAAAAGGAAATGTGAAATACATGCTAATTTACTATTCTTAGCTTTTATTTTTGGGTTTTGTTCTTGCATGTAATTGTTTGAACAGACAAACTATAATCCTCCTCTTCCTGAAAATTGTAACTGTGCAGAGAATTATAACACTTAGTTTTATCTCAAAGAATATCCAAAATTACAGATCAGTATCAGCTGAATTATAACCAAAGGTTGTAGATACTTATTTTCAGTGTTGTAAATTGAGAAAATTATCATCCTGAAAAAAACTTAATTTCCTTATCTATGGAGAAATGTTCAAAAGAAGGTATGTGAGGAAAATCCCAGAAGGTTTCTGCTGAGACACAAATCAGAACTAGTTATCATTAGAAACCAGTAATAGGCAGTAGCACTGCGTAGGAATGAAAGCAAGATTCACTTAGAAAAGCCTGGTGCCTGGTTCTTCAAATGCCTGATGTTGTTTTCTCTCTTTTAGTATGCTATTTCCAAAATCTTCTAAGCCTTTGGAAGTAAAAGCCATACTTTGGCTGATAGCCAAGTTCTTCGAAATACTGCATGTTTCTGAAAACTATCAATATTGTGTGACCAGTGGCACTTTACCACAAGATCATCTAGATGAGGCCCTTGCCACTTGAAACTGAAAAAGCATGAGAACAGCTTGGCAAAGTGATTCCTGATTTATGTATGCATGTCAGCACTTCACAAGTACTAAAATATAGCATTTGCTGATTTGCATGATGATGCCCGAGCTGGAAGATATCAATTTAACTGCCACTGGTTTATTGGCTGCTGGGTCAAGCTTCTCCATAAGTTTTCTAAAAGTGAAACTGTCTTATCAGTCTGGTCCTTTTTTGTTTTTATCCACCACATGGAAACTAATATGATTGTTCTCTTCAGCACAGTGTCATATCGCTGTGTGCACGAACACTGCCTGAAACACCATACAGCTGGAATTTGCAGGTGTCCTTGGCTCATCTTTGTGTCTGCATTTGTGCCCTTAACCAGCACTCCTGCTTTTCACTCTCACCCCTGGGAAGGGCACTAGTGCAGCTGTGTGGATGCCTGGTCACGAGTTACTCAGAAATCCAGAGTGAGGTTTTCTTGCTTTGTTGCTCCCTGCAGAACCCCGGAATGTCCCACAAGGAGGTGCTTTGCAGCAGCTGTGCAGCACAGAGGTTGGGCAGGTAATGCAAGGGAGCTCCCGTTTGCTGCTTTGCCAGGAGAAGCCTCCAGATTTAAACACATTCTAGTGCTGATTTCATTCGAGCACCACTACAACTGCTTTCATCCCTTGGGCATTCAGCCTGCTTTTTCTCTGCCGGGCCACCTGATGGTGCTTCATCGGGCTGAGCTGAAAGGATGTGAAGGAGGTGCAGTTAAACTGTGCCACAGAAGAATATGTTCATTGGGCTAAAATCAAGACAGAGATTTCAAAAAAAAAATATCACTTGGAAGCTGGGGTGTTGCAAGAGCTGATGTACATTTATATCTGAGGGAATGCACAGCATCATGGTTGCCAAAATAGTTTGAATTTCAAACCTCAGAGTTCAGCTGAGTAAATCACATGTTTAGAGGCTTCAAAAATGTATGACAGAACAAACTCTACTGGGTGTTCCTTATTTAGAGCTAATTAGGCTACCTTGACCTGCAAAGAAATTAGACTAAGTGTTGCCAGGAACAGAGAAAGTATTTTTATTTTAGTTTTTGTCCTGGAGGGACAGTTTTCACATGGCACCCTTCCGTAACATTGATCTTGTTGAATATATTAATTTTATAATGCATGTATCATTTTGGTTTACTAATTAGATTAATGTAGCTCTAGAAGGTAATCAGGCCACTTGATTATTATTCACTTTCTACAGCCGCAGTAGAGTTTGAGAGGAAGAAACAAAACCCTCAAGCCATCTGTAAAATCTTCTGTGCAATCCACTTTTTCTCCTGCTCCTATTCCTCTTTGCAGTGCTGACAGTGATAAATGGGGAGCTGAGAAATTAATGAACCTGAGTATTTTTGAAAGCTTGTTACTCTCTACAGCACCCATCTGGATTGCTTAGTGTGGCAAAAATAAAGAATACTGGCCTCAGACTAGACAGGTTTTAAAAGTGGAATCTTTGTACAGGTCAATGAAAAACATTGGAGTGCATGCAAAGGAGAAATATTTGCTGACACATTTATAAAATGCAAAAAACCAACCCACCACCAACAGTGTTGAAGACTATATACATGCATTTGTAGTGATTCATTCTCATGACCAGTTGACCCATCTTTAAAATATGAAATTAATAACTTTTTGGCTTGGCAGAAGATGTGAAAATATTTGAGTTTGTTTTGGGTGTTTTGTTGTTGCTTCTTTTTTTTTTTTTTCCTCATTTGTCCTTGCTTGCTTCTGTTTTCCAAATTACAGTGAGATAGGATAAATTCTCCACCTTGCTTCACTGTGTCTTTTCTAAGAAGCTAAGGGCATGGATTTGCCAGAAATATATATATATTTAGCTGTCTTGCACTATTTTTGAAGGCAAATGATGCCTTCATGATAAATATTACATTTCTTAATCAGATTTTTAGAGACAGAGCTCAGAAACAAATTCTAGCATTTTTCAACTCAAACATTTTTATTTTGTCACGAGGGCTTCCCTTCCACTATTTTTTCCAGTTTGCTATGTGCTTTTGGGAACAGGAGGGCCAAGACTGTGCATGGTATTTGTAATATGGGTGCAGCATATATTGGGTTATTGAGATAATGGTGTTCATATTTTCTATTCTATTTATTTTCTTTTAAATTCAAACCATCTGCTGACTCCCTGTTTCACAAAGTTTCTTTGAAACTTCCCTCACTTATAATCATGCAAGACTACTTGTTGATGTAAGCAATGGATTATTTTTCCAAACTGAATTCCTGCTAGGGCTCCCATTCCTGGCCTTAGTGGGCTGTTCTGACACCCAAAGAGACTGCTACATCTTATCTTGTGTTTACCTGAGATCTTTATTCTGTGTCAAATGGATTTAAAAGCGTGGCTATGAACTTATTTATTCCTGAAAGTGTTAGTTAATCCATAAAATTTGCATTACTTTACTTGAGTTACATAAAGTACCTGTTTTTAAGCAAAAACAATTAAGGATTTTTGTAATGCTGATGCAAGCAGCAGAAACTTGTAATGAGTTCTTCACAGGAAAGTAACAGACCAGGAATTAAATTCTTGGCTTGGTGAAGGAAACAGTGATGTTTCCATTGGTCCCAGGGATGTGAGCTTCTGAGCAATTTCAAAATACTGAACAGGCTTCTGAGCGTTGTGGTTGTCTTCAAATGTACCTTTTGAAAAAAGACAAGACCAGCAGTTTGACTGAATGCCCAGAGTTGCCTCCCCACAGGCCCGTGGTGGGGGCACTGGCAGAGCCCAAGTGAAGTGGTCACTCTGCTCCCTCCCTCTCTGTAAACTCAGCTCCCAAAAGCCCAACAGCTCAGCACTGCCAGACTGAGCCAAACTGGGCTGATGTTTATTTAGGGCAACCCTATCAATTTAGATGTTCTCCTGCTTAAGGATTTGCTCTTCAGTAGAAAGCAGCTCATTAGAACACTAAGGGAAGATTTTGTGTTCCTTCTTGAAACATGTTGAACATTTTGAATAAAAGAGTAATTATAGTTGTGAGAGTCAGCAGAACAATGTGAAGTCATTTTACTCAGAATGATATGCAAGCACTTGTCAGCTTGCCATTCAGAGGAACCTTTTAAAATGCCACAGTAGTTACTTTCTAATTGCATAAATATTAAGTCTGGAACACAATTAAAACAGTCATATTCAGGGAAAGATTCTTGCATTTGGGTTTTGACCACAAAATCCACGGCAGAAAATCTATGTGTTTCTAGAAAAGCACTAAAATAACATTTCATTTAAGACAGATTTCTTTCTTAAGTGACTGTTAAAAAAAAAAATAAAATCCCATGCCAGTCACCTCCTCCAGTCCTGCTATAATAATGTACTGTCCATAGTACTTGACAGTAACCTATTTTAAAAAGTGAATAAAATAGAAAACTCTTATGCCAATACATCCATTGTAGGAATGATCACAAGGTGTAGGAAAAGCTGTATTTAGTTCCAGTGGGTTGGGAGTTCTCTGTTTGCAGTTTACCACCTGTGATGGTTCCCTGCACCACACTGAACCAGCACAGGGAAAAGCACCAGGGTACTGAGCCATGTTTGAATGCATTGTGCTCTTAGATTCTAAAATGCTTAAATACCAAATCACATAGCTGGCACTGCTGGTCCTCATTTTAACAAGTCAGGTATTTCTGTGTGATGCTAAACCCCTGATTGTTGCTGAGGGCACATGGTACAGGAGGACAGATTTTTAATCCCCATTATGTCTGTGTAAATCCAGCCAAAGTTTATTGAATTCTGTGGAATTCATGGTGAGATTCTCTTGTACAACAGGGCAGAATTTGGGCTATGTACTCATTTCCTGTGCTGCTCCATGCTGGCTGCAAAACAGGCACTGCACAGCTCAGAGAGAAGACAGAAGTGCTCCTTGACATTTGAGCTCCAGCTCATGGGGGGTTTGCTGCCTTTCTGCTCTCCAGCTTCTGCAGGCTGACTGCATTCGTGAGGATACTGTATTATAAAAATAGACTGGTTAGTAAGTCATCAATAAGTCACTTCATTTAGAAACAACACATGGACATTTTCAGTGGGGATTTGGGGCGAGTGGATAAAACTGCACGAGAGAACTCTTGTGCTGTTTTGGTAGAGTATCACCTGGGCTTTCAGCTAGACCCTCAGGAGATTGGGGATGTAAGTAAAGCTGCTGTGCTCCTTCTGTGAAATGTGCTTGAGGTTCTGGGCTCTTAGAGGACATTTGCCAAATCCCACTGCCTTTGGCTGGGCCCTTGCCAAACCCACCCTGTTCTCAGCTACATGACATGATGTGTAGCCTTTTCCCCAGTGCCAAAGGCAAACGTGCAGTTCAGGCATCCAGGAACCTTTCAGCAGACTGTCAAGGCATTGCTGTCATCAAAGGCTAAACCAGCTCTGTACCCAGAGGAGATGTACCCTGGAAATGGGGTCATTATTGTGGTTAGTACAACGTTGTTTTTGTCTTTAATGGTAGCATGAAATTACTGGTCTGTATTTGTGTCCAGATGTGAGAGTACTTTTTGAAGGACAGAGTAAACTGTGGATAGCTCAGATAGGTTTGCATGCAGGTGTTAGAGGTTATTTCTAACATCACATACACACCAATAAATGCTGACTGCAGGAATGAGGAGGTTCTTTGTGAAAACATGTTGAAAAAACGAAGATTGTCTTCACACTAGAGAGCCTACAGCAAATTACCTGACACCCAGGCTGTTAATTAAGATTCTGAAGCAAGGCACTATGTTTAAAATACTAGTCATGATATTACTAACCTATTTTTTCACACAAAAAGCTCGAGGATTTTTCCTATTCACTGAAAAGATGAATGAAAAATCATGCAGCTTGAGGTTTACACTCATGCTTTTTTCTCTGTTAATTAGAAAGCCACATCATACTTCATGATAATTTTCATAAAATTCCCTAAAATTCAACTTTAATGATTTAAAGTTAAACTAGGACTTAGTTTAAGTTTGCGCTTTTTTGGTCTCTGCAGGAATGTTGGGACTGATGAGAGCTCAATGACCAAAAGAAATAGAAAAACTGGCTGTGGAAGCAAAAAAATTATTCATTAAAGAACAAAGCCAGGGTCAGCTTATCAGGAAGGTTAGAAAAGTGCCCTATGAGGGATTTGTTTGACAATGACATGAAGACAAGTCCTTGTAAGGAATACTGAAACCTAAGTGTAGAAGGTCTGTGCAACACAGCAATTTCTTACATCAAAAGTGAAAATGGTGCTTTTATTTTGGGTAGATTTTTTTGATTAATTGAATTTATTCTTTGCTTCACTGGGATTATCTTTTCAGCATGGCAAAATTTGACTGTGTTACACAAAACAGCAGGTGTGGCAAGCCATTGGCCATATTCAACTGTACAAAAGGAAGGAAGATCTATACTTTTGGACTGCATCTTAGATTATAAGAGTTCTATGGGGAAAACAGTGCAGCAAGTGTTTCTGGTTCTGAAAATTATGTGAGACTCCACCATATTTTATTTATTTTTTAAATGGAGAATGAAATGGGCAATCTCACAGGTATAGTCTGTGATTGCATTTAGGGACAAGAAATGTATCCTCCCACCAACTGTTCACTCAGTGGTAGATTTATGTATTTAATGCATTGCTTTATCTGTCTCAGGGGAAAGAATATAATAAACCTCAAGAATATAATAAACCTCATGTCTTTAAAAAGAACATGCCTTTGTATTTAGCCCACAGACAATCCCCTGAGGTCTAACTTCATCAGAGGCTTTCAGTAGCTGGAACATTAATCAGGGCAGGAATGAACCCAGAGCTGAACACAAGCAAGTGGGGAAAGTCTGAAATATTCAGGGTGTAGTTGGGAAAACAAGATCAGTGCTGATGTCTGTGGCACTGTTATCTCCCCTCAGTCTGTCTCGCTCTTTTTCATGGTTTTTTTCTTATGGCTTCACTTTGTGTCAGGGAATTCTTAAAAAAAATAACTAAAAGCTTGACCAAGTTTATAAATGCTTTATTTGAATTATTCCTTTGAGCCAAATATTGTGCTTTAAGTTATTAAGGTTCATGGTAATTCTTTCTTCTCTAGCCTGTGGAAAATTGTGCTACTTACACTTATAGACCTGTCTGAAAGTGGTGTCAGCTCTTTTGGGACCACTGACAAGTAAATTCAAAAAGCTCTGAATAAAGATGAAGCAGTCTGGTGTTGAACATGACATTCCACGTTGTATCTTTGCCACCAAGCTCCTTTTCCACTTGCTCTGAAGTGATGCAACTGTAATTTGGACAGAACACAGCTGGTGCACCGATTCCCAGTCCTAGCTTGGATTCAAGGCACAGCATCACAGTGGTAGCTGAACTGCAGCAGCAGCTGCTAAAGGAGGCCCAAATTCTTCCCCCTGAGCTGGTATGGATGTTCCTTTCTGTAATGCATTCAGTATCATTGCTCCTCCTGCATATTTACATCTTCCCTCAGATCCGGGTTACACAAAGCACCTCATTAAGTGCAGTAGGAACCAACCTGGTCCTGAATGTACAGAATGGACACAGGAGGAGTAAAAGCTTGCTCAAGGTCAGTGTCAGCCTGTGGCTGAGCCAAGTGGAGAATTCAGGTGTTCTGGTGCACAGTAACAGTGCTTTTCCACTAGGATGCAACATCATTGTTGTGCAGATAATGTGATAAGGAAATTAAAGGAAAAAGGGGGGTGATACATCATCTGGACTGTGAATCGCCTCTTTGTCAGCATTAAATGAATAGCAAGGTACTACAACAAGGCAGTGAGGTAGTTACCCATGCTTTAGGTGGTTGTGTTACTGCTGGTGCTTTTAAAAGACACCAGAGAAAGGACCATGAAGACTTTTCTTGAGGCTTACGTTAATGTTATTTTATTTTAATGTCAAGTGCATGCTTTGATCTGTTACAATTCAGTGTCCATTTATTGATCTTGTCCTTCATACCTTCTCAAAGACTGATGAGAATACCTTTTACCACAGTGTTGGAAGTGGGATCACACTACCACAGTATTCTTGAGTGCAATTCTGGAATCTGAATAAGAACAGGGTCTTCCTTTTACTTTCTTAAAGAGAACAAAATTCAACGAGAGAGACTTTGTAGCAGTGGTGGACACTTAGCCAGCACCTTCTAGGCCTGTGTCCCCATCAACTTGGCATGCCTCAATTTGAGCAGAAATTGCTGTTCCTTAAGGGGATTGTTTGAGGTTAAGGAAGACAGACCGAGGTGTTTGAAAATGACACTGTGGCAGCTGAGTCATCTGAGGATGATGTCTCTGTCTTTGACCACGTGTTTGTCACAGAGACATGCGAGGCCACGTTGTGTGTGTCCCGTATAGTTTTGAGTTTCAAAAGCTTGTGTCCTGAAATGGTCTATGACTCACCTGTATCTGCAATGCTTGCCCTTGTGACCAGAGGTTTTTATTATTTTAATGTCCTTCTAACAGAGCTGCCAGCAATTCTTCTTTGGAGTTTCTCATTTGTCCAAAATGCAGCTGTCTGCTTCCTTGCCGAAGTCAGCAACTGTTCTGCTGTCTGTTCTGCTGTTACACTGACAGATTGTCTTTAAGCTGCCTCTTTGTTTTTTGAAGAATTTCAACCAATGAATATGCCACTTGTGTTGTTTGTTCTTCTTAGAGCCTCGTGCTTAGAGATTTGTCTTCTAGCAATGTCACAACAGTTAAGATCCTGAAGCTGTATTTTGTTTTCCGTAGCTTCTAGTAAATTAATATCCATTCACCTAGAATGTTGGTGTATTCTCTGCCTTACACTCTTCTGCATCTTTCCACAGTGAGGACTGCTGAATGCAGATAAAGTTTTACATTTAAACTTGTGCTTTATTCACACTGTAAGCCTTCGACAGAGAGGTGTTTTAAAAAACACAGTCATTACATTTCATAATGGTAGGGTAGGCTGGACTAGTTCTTCAGGACAAGAGCATGGGGTAACCAGAACTGTTAGTTTAGAAAATGGGCTATGAGAATCAACTTCGACCCGAGTTTACAAGAAGCAGAGTGCAAACATGCTACTAGATGCGGATGTTAGCCTGAGAACTTGGAATTTCTGGAAGCATTCTATTCTGATAACAGCTTAAGGTAATTTTAGAGCATGTAGCTCTTTAGAAGAAAGAAAGATCTTCAGTAGTATTTTGGTTGACTGATTGGATAACTGTCTGGGTGTCTAGTTTAATGGGGACTCCAAAATTTCTTATCTAAGGGCAGGCAAGAATTCTGATTCAATTCTCCTTGATTGTTCAGTAGCTGAGCAGGTGACAGGCACAGTCATTACCATCTTTTGAGTTTTCACACCACAAAAAGTGGGTACCAGACGTGCCCACTGCCTTTCATGCTTCCTTTGTCTCCTGCAGCTGGGCTCTGCTCCTGCAGGCTTCTCCTGAAGCTTGGAAGTGCCTCAGGCTTCCAGTACCTAGACTGTTATCATGAAAGGGAAATGAGAGTAGAACATCATTTGAATAGCCCCGTGACTTCCAAGTTTAAAACAGGAATGCTGCACGCCAAGTTTGGCAACCCTTGAGAATTTGGAGGTGAACCTTTGAACTGCACTGCCCTTGGGGAGGCTGGCACCATCCTATGGGTTTAACTAAAACCTGTCAGTCCAACACCTGCTGGATGCCTGTGTTCTGTACAGCAGAGCCAACTCACTTCTAATTAAAAATCAGGGTTTAATCTGAGTGGAGATGAGCTAGAACAATTTTCTAATTTCCTTTCTACCCTTTCTTTAGTATCTGTGCTACATTTCTGTTTCATTTACTCTTGCAGGGTCTGTTCAGAGGTGATGCAGGCGGGTGGCACTCGTGGGACCCCAGACGTGCATTTTGTTTGTAAATGTTTCCAAATGACCAGAGTTTTGTTTATTGCTTCACAGTTCTACTGCAGGAGTGCCTCCACTCAGTTTCCTCTATAGGAAGGGGAGAGAATCAAACTGCTTGGTGAACAGCTCAAGGATACTTTCTTTGGCAATGGAACTGTACCCTTTGAGAGGACCAGAGCAGGATGAGAGGCTGACCATAGTTTGATCATGTTACCTATTTCTTTGAGCTGTGAGTAACCTCCTGAGGGGTGACACACTTACAAAAGTAGCTCTCCATCTTTTTTGCCACAAGCACAGTCTTGCTGAAAATAGAATCCTCAGGAAAAGCAAAAGACAGTGACTGCAACTGCTCGGAACCGCCTCACGCCGTCCACAGAAAACATAAAACCCACAATGTATGCTCAGCTGCTGGTACCAGCTGTCACATTCATTATAGTAATTGCTGCCATTAGTGTGCTATTAATATTTCTCTTACAAAATCGTACAAGAAATCAAACGAAAATGAAAAGTCTGCTCCGTCTGCAACCGTTTGTGTTCCTTGTGGGTCGAGTCGCACCAGCCACAACTCCTGGCACTGCTGTTGTCCTCCATGGAAGCAGTTCTTAGGAGGAACTCCATTTCCTTGAGCTGCTTGTGCACCTTTCATTCTGTGCTGGAGGAGAAAGGCAGCATGTACGTTTGGGAGGGCACAGGTACAGCTGCTGCAGGATCTGCTTGCCTGTTGCAGCAAGCCTACCACCTTGCAGCAAGCAGCAGGAAGCTTTCAGGGCCTGTTCTGCCTTTGGTGTAGCTTTGTACAACTTGTAGACCCTGGAGCTGGCAGCAAATGCAGCCTTATACCAAAAAGGCAAGGTCTGAATAGGTGGTTTAACCTCCAGACTGGAGGCAGCATGCCAAACCTCCCTCAGATACGGTCTTGGTGTGGATCTGAGGTAGTGTCATTCTGATCATTGTGAANTGGCCTTAGTGTGGATCTGAGTGTCACTATGGCCTTAGTGTCATTCTGATCATTGTGAAGTGCTCCTATATCAGCTCTTCATCATCAACATATTCCTATAATGGCTTTATTGTGGACCAGGATCCGGCCCTTTTCTGGTGGGGTTTTATCTTCCCCATCTCTGATTTTTCTCCATTTTTTTGGGAAATTCTCATCTAAGTGCTTTTGAGTCAGCATCTTTCAGCTTGTGAGTGCCAGCAGTCGACAAAAAGTAATATGTTCACTTCAACTTTCTTTTGTGATATGACATATTGCAATGCTGACCTAAATGACACATTCATCTAAACAATGAATGTAGGTGAGAAAAGACTAGTTAATTTTTCTGGTTCCCCTCACAAGAAAATGCACAATACTGGAGAAAGATGCTATATTGGTGGTTCATGGTCTGCACCACTTTTCACTGCTATGGAAAAAATGATTGCTCAGAAGTATATTGGAGGTAAATATTAATTGCTTAGTGATCAGTTAATGACTGAAGACCATATCAGTACTGTTGTCTGCTGTGGAATGCATATGCTAATGCTGCATACATATAGCTAGTTCATGGTGACACTGCATTTGGGTGCACTTGTGCTCTTTTAAGCCTGTCCATTTACAGGGAAAATGTGAAAAGCAGAATTCTAAAGGTAAAATCCAAGAGGCAGATCAAAATAGCCTCAGTTTACTGAGGAACAATATGGTTTTCAAAGCCAGTGCTGCAGAACTGGAGAAGTATGGCACAACTTAGGGATGCACGGGCTGCTCTGTGCAGGTGCCGTTTACACAGTGCTGCAGCTCTACTTAAATGCATTAAGGAGCAAGTGTGATTTTATTTCTTTTAACTTCCAAAGATGATTGGTGCCTGCTTAAACAGTGGCCTCTCCTGCACGGATAGGTGTCCATGCTTTATTTGGCAGTGCTGTGGGCAGGGCTACTGTCTCCCAGAAGCGTGTGAAAGTGCCATTCTCACGCTCTTTTCACAGCCTTCTCTCACTGCCTGGAGGAAAAAGGAAAGGCAGGCTGCTTCTGGGAGTTACCTTCTTCGTTATTCTGGATTTCCCCTCCTCGGCTTGTTCACCCTCCGGGCTTAGTGAGAGGGAGCTGGTTTGCCCATCAGATAACCCACAGGAATTTCATGCACCCTCAGAAGGGGAGGAAGGCTGTACCCAAAGTGAACTCTAATCTGGGACTAGACCTGAGTACACAGTTTGTCCCAACCAAAATGCAATCACCTCAAGGAGAAGCAAAATATAAAATTTGATGGATTTGAAATGAAAGCAGTTTATTTCAGAAGTGTCATACATAGCCCTGATTGAAGCAAGAAGGTTTTGGGGAGACCCTGGTTAAGTTTTAGCAGCTCATCATTAATACTGCATCTGTCATGTTTTATGATGACTTAGACAGTATTACAGAAGTAATGGACCCAGCTCTCAGCTGATGTAAATCTTCATTGCTCACTCCATCTCTGCTAGTCCCTTTGGAAATCTGCAGTTTTATTGCAATATTTTATTTGCAGTTTTATTGCTAAACACAGTATTTTCCCTGCTTGCAGAGGCTTTGCAGTATGTATTTCAACTAATACAGACAACGTTGATAAACTCATCTAAATGCAGAATCTTCTCTGCACATTAATGATATGAATTCAGTGTCACCAAAGGAGAAGTACCTGACCTTGCATTGCTAATGCAATTAAAAATACTGAAGAGATCTTGGTACAGTATTAGCTGTTAGCACTGCTGTTCTTCCATCAAAAATGTAACATGATGTTTATGCTGCTACAGGAAACTCAGTTCTATTAATTCCCAAGTTGCATCCCTTCCATGTGAGAATGCCAGTCAAGTTGTCTTTGATTTCTGCTCCCTACTAATATCTATGTGCAGTGTTTTATGATCCAAGAAGTTGAACTGATCTGTTCATTTGCAGAATGACACTTCATGTGACCTCTGTTTCACATCTCTCATTATATTTTCATCCCACTTCTTCCTACAGTTTGTTGATCTGAGGCAGGAATGTAGAGCTTGATTTTCAGGGCACTCTGCTTCTGAGATGTGAGGGGACAGAGACGTTGTCAGTCACCTCTAGCTGGGAGTAAAAGGAGGAAAAACTCACTAACGTTCACAGATTTGGCCTAAAAGAGAGACCTGAACATGTAATGGTGTGCCCTGCCAGCCTGTCCTCAAATAGATCATGCAGTTCTTAAATCCAAAGCCTGTGTGCCAGCAATCTTAGACAAAGAAATTGAAAAGCTTTGGGCTTGAAATCTGATTCAAATTTAAACCATAATTGATTTTTTTCTTCTCATTTTGATTTTTATGAACAGATGGACTATAGCTAGCAATTGCCCTTGAGGAGTCTTTAAAAATGTAGTTCTGTGAACATTTTCCCTTAAGATTGATACAGCTGCTATTTCTTCAGCTATCTCTGAATCATCCTCAATTACTATATGTCTTTATAAAATAATTATAGGTTTTATCCAGGAACTGAGCTTGGCTCTGTACCTTTCATAAAACACTTATGCAGAGTGTGTTGGCAAAAGAGATGACTTAACCCAAGTTTTCAATTGTTTAGCTTTGAATTTTATTCTCTTATTCAATGTTTTGCTATTATGCAGAAGCTATATTTTCTTGAAACTGAAATGAAAAAGGTTTTGGCTCCTCTCTCCATCTCTCTACACTTACTAATTTGTCTGTCAGAGTAAATCACACACAGAATGAACTTAGGAGAGTTATTAGTTCAGATGAAGCTATTCAGACTCAAACCAATAAATAAATTATGATCTTGCCCTGCAACGTCTCTGCTTGTGCAGACGTCAGTCCACTCTTCCCCTTTCCCTCTTCATGGATAATGGGGAAATGCTTTGTAGAAAAAGATCACTTTTGAATGCAAGCTGAGAATGAGCTGAATGAAATACTTGGCATTAAGCTCTGGGTGACAGGGCTATGGAAGTTGGGGGATAGCCATGTGAAAATGTTGTACAATGGTGCAAATTCAGATCACATCTGGTCCTTGCCCCTCTGTACCTCCAGATACATCTTTGGCAATGTCTTGGGCAGTGACAGAGGGGAGGGCAGCAGGTGAAACCTCTGACACAGTCAAATGCCTGGGCAAGGCAGCTCCTCACACATTAAGCCTGGCAGGTCTCTCCCTTCAGGCGCCCTAGGACATTTGGGCTAGAAAACATTTTGCTAAGAAAATGGTTTTTTTTCCCTCTACACCTTCCATTTTTTTGCTACCCCTAAGGACATCTTTTACTCGTGGCAGAGATTGTGCTGAAGTACCAATCTTTCTTCTGGAGAAATGTGAGGAATTTGGGAGCCATATAGCTTCCATGAGCCTTTATAGAGGGGCACAGTGGGGATTGTTCTTATTTCAAGGTGAATTAGCGAAGCTATGGATTATCAGAGTGTTGTCAGTAAAAGAGATTTTCAGCTTTGTAGAAGTTGTATCTCCTTCTTTGTTTTCTGTATTATTTTGATGCACCTAACCTGTAATTTACAGGCACTGTTAAGGAGGACTGCATGTGCTAATCTTTTGCCTGGAGGAGTTTTTTTTTTCAGACTCCTTCCATTCTTCACTGAAATGAATGAATGTATAAGTCTGATCCCTAGCTGGCTTTCAGTCCATTGTGCCCAGCAGCTGCTGCTGGAGTTTTGCGGGGCTTCTTAATGGAAGTGGCCATTTCCATCAGGATTCTCCTGTTTCCAGTGTCTTTAGTACCTCAAGAGTGAGTGCTCAATAGGCACTTCAGTGATTTGGGCCTTCCTAAAAACCTCACAGATTTTGCGTGAATTACAATGGTTTCCAAGTTTGTCTTAGCATAAATGATTCAGTTTATTTTCCATGTTTGCTTTTTGTTTGTTTGTTTATTTGTTTTGCACAGCTCCTCCTCCAGTTAATGGCACTGCAAGGGCAGGCAAACCCATTTGGGGGCTGTCCTGCATCACACTTCTGCTGCTTTATGCTGTAAACATTGCACAGGGAAAGAGACCTAAGGGTGAGGTGACTTGTTCAAAATCACATAATCAGGTCCTAGACTCATTCAGATGAAATTCAATCTCATGTGCTCCTGCAATTAAATTGCAGTTTGCTGTCTCTTTGATGCTTTGCTTTGATGCCTGGAGTTCTCTTACTCTTCAGGGACTACAGGTGTTCGTAACACTACCTTTGTTCATTAATATTTTCTTTTAAATAAAGAGGAGATAGATTGCTTCAGAGATGCAGCTGATCACAAGATATGAAATGTAATTCAAGCACCTTTGGAAAGAAATATGTGATGTTGAAAACCTGGCATTTTTCAAGATAAATATATTGAATCAGTTGTGCTCTTGAGATTGCAATTGAGACAGAGGCACATCTCCCTCTGTACCTGCTTAGAATTCACTTCATGTGAATGGGGAATGAAAATAAGTTATATTCAGTGACTCAAACCATTGACTGGTAGGTGTTAAAAGAGCCCAGACTTTCCATTTTAAGTTTGGTCAGAAGGTGCCTGTGCCGTGTAAGCAGGCAGGAGTACTCATACCACTCAATATTTTTTACAACTGCTATTCTGCAGGAGTAAAGTACACTGATATAGGGGGATATATGCACAGAGGCACCCTCTGTTTTACTGCCACCCTAAAATCTCACTGGTGGACAGCAAAGCTTTGTTAAGCAGGATGCCAAAATGAAAACCTAAACATTTTCCAGTACTTTTTTTTCTTATTTTCATTGACCAAAGGTCTTATTTAGAGGAAAATTACATTTGCTGATTCTTTTAAATATTTGAAATAATGAACAGTTTTCTCTAAAAGTCCAGAGTTAATTGAAAATAATTAAAAATTGTGTAAGAGAAAGAGGGCACTTACTGAAATTAGGAGAACACAGTGTAATACATCTTGAGGCTTGTGTTTTCCTCCTCTCAAAACCCCTACCCGATCATGTCAGGCTGACCACAGGATATATTTGCATAAATAACTCCACTAATTCCAGTGGAAATTCTGGAAATGTCTATTAATTGGCAATTACTTCCTTGCAAAACATAGTTTTCATCTGAGTCTGCCCTACAAAATCTGCCCTACAAAATCAATGTAATAATGGATTTAGGTCAGTTGAAATGCCTGCACACAATGTGAGGAGCAAAGGGAAAGCCAGGAACTCTTCAAGGTTTTTTTGACAGCTAGGGCAAACAGCAGGGAAACACGTGGCACTCTGAGGCTGGGTACTTTCAGCAGAAGTTAGCACCAAAATATATATTTTTACAAACTGATTTGTTTTCAGAAGGCAATCTGAAGTCAAATCTGCTGTTCAGAAAAATATGCAGTATGTTTCCTTTCAAGGGTGCTCATTTACTCTATGACTGGCATGTGCTGTGCCAAAAAAATTCATTGCCATGAAGTAGTAAGAAGCTGGAAAATAAGAAAAGAAAGTATCAATACCCACAAGTTGCTTCTGTCTACTTCAGGTGCCTTGAAACATAAATACTGTGCGACACTTTTCTAATTGACTTAGTCCAAAATGCTGTTACAGTATGTGGTATTTTTGGAGACTTTTCATTGTTGTAGGGTCGTTGTGGGTTTTTCCTCCCAGCCTGCTGATACATGGACCTTTTGTGTGTAGTTTCTGATTGTATTTAGTCAATTAACTCCAACTCTCTCTTTTAGATCTGTTCTCTGTGTTTATTTTTATACAATTTCCCCCTCTGTCTCATTCTCTTCTTTTCCACAACAATTTGCCTATTACACCTTCATGAACTTTTTCAATGTTTTCTGGATTGGATGGGGTTTTTTTTCTGTTTCTCCTTGATTTAACTTCCTCCACTGAGTCTTGCTTTTGCTTTGACATTTCTGTATACAGGAAGGGTCTTCTTGTTGAGCTGGGTCTGGTAGGGAATTAAGTAGGGAAACAAGCCAAGAGGCACAGAAGGGAGTTTCTGTAGGTCTGAGTGTCCCAATACATCTCTCTGATACTCGAGTACAGTGCAGCACTGGCTGCACACAGGCTGTTACATTTCCACTCTCCTCATGCAAAGGAAGACAGGGCGGACAAGGATCAATAAATAGCAAATGTCAGAATGAGGAAACTGCTCAGCATTTCCTGAGGAAGAGGCAGCGCTGTGGGCACAGTGGGTTCTCAAGGGCACTGTTAAATTTGGACTCCATGAGAGGGAGCAGAATCACACAGCAGGTATAGCAGGATATATATATATATATATATGTATAAGGTATAGCCTGTGCCATCCACTATGTACAAGTGCTTCATTATGGCTGCTAGAGGTACAATATGTACATACATTATATGTATATAGAACACAGCTAAATATACTGCTGTTTTCTGGGAAAGGGGCCATCAATGGTTTTTGAACAGTTTTCCTACTAAATGCAGAAAACCTGGTGGCTTTTATAATACCTACTTTCCCCCAGCTCTTTCGTATTCCTTCTTGTTCCTCTTCCAGTCAAAGTGTGCTGACGTTCAGAGGTTAACTGTGCTGTGCGGGACAGGTGGGACAGTACTGCAGAGACAGAGAAATCCCTTCCTAAAGACCCGAACCTCTGTCTTTCCTGAGGAATCTTAATCCTTTAGGCCCAAGAAAATGGGAGTGAGCTGTGAAAGGAAGAAATGTAAACTGAGAGACTCCCACATCGACCGTACAGGAATGGGAATGACGGGTGGTACCAGCAGGAAGGCAGTCACACATTCTGACATCCCGAGTTCTCATGCCCTTCACCTTTTTCCCCTCCCCAGCTCTCTCACTGAATCCAGCCTTGTGACTGAACTTACATAATAATAATTTTTTTTTAAATGAATGCATCGCATCTTTTTCCAATTCAGATCATCTCCCTGGTTTCTTGTTCTCCATAGCAAATACTGTATCTGCGCTCACTGAAGGAGACTTGCATTGTTCTCTCAGTCTCCTTTTGATTTAGTCATAAATAATACATTTTGTGCGAAGCTGGAATCATCCCTGCTCTCAGGCAGGGATAATTTGTAACCTGCTGCACCTGAAGGGGGGTTGAAGGGCATGGCTGCAATCATGCTACTGATGTTATGACCCAGACTGGATTAGCAGTGTTTGGTGCATGAATGAAACAGGCACATGAACACAGCTGGAAGGATAGAAGGGAAAATGCAGTTTCCATGCAAGGAAAGCATGCCATGATTTGGCTTGGAAGAAGAACAGGGAACTGTTGCTGATAAGGAGGTGCCAAGAAATCCCAAAGAGTCAAAGTAGCAATTCCCGAGTTGGATATTAAATGGAATATCCGTAAATGTCTGCCTACAATAATTTTGGATAAAGTGGATATTGTCTGAAAAGGGTCTGAGAGGCCAAAAAACAGATTGGCTTATGCAAAGTAAAGTCAAGAAAAAGATGTCAGACAGTCACCTCCTTGTATAATAATCTGCACAGGCTCAGATAATTTTGTATCCATGTAATTTTTTTACAGTGTTTACTAGAAAGGTGTATTTGATTGACCCATGTATTTAATTCTTATCCCAAAATTACGTAAGAAATGTTGCTTTACGTTATCTTCTGCCACGGAGGAGAAGTCTCTTTGAAGAACTTAATTTTTTAAAATGGAAGTCTTATTTTAACGCATCTCCAGCCAAAAAAGTTCTGCCCTGGCACTCCCCAGTGAAAACTGGAGCCTGCCCAGCAAAGAGCTGTTAAACTTTGACAAGCACATCACCTAGAAAAAACACTGAAATAAAGCATTTTATGAGGACATGCTGAAACACTGGAGGAAGAGGGCTCTTCAGGCTGGACCACATTATTGAACACAGTGTCTCACATTTAGCTTATGCTGAGCTATTTGGCCACAGCTTCAGTCATCTATCGAGGTAAAGTGAAAAAACTGCGTGCTGAAATCAATAACATTAATAGCGTTTGCAAACAGAAATTCTCAGCCAGCAGTTTAAGTTAATTTAGTGTATCTGTGCATTTGAAATTATTACCAGCTGCATTAGATTGTAATTTAGGGAAACACTGAGTAAGCAACGCTCTCTCATCTTGTCCTTGTCCTGGAAAATATGGAGGGCTCAGAAAGCACCTGGCACTTGCTACCCAGAAACTAATTTGTATGGGGATGGGTGCTTGGGGAAGATCAACTGATCATTCCCAGCTTATCCAGAGGCTTTCTGTACAGCTGCAGCCAAACCAAATCATCCAGCTCTTGCCTCAGTTTGTCACCTCTAACGGGAATGTGACATTTTATGGCGTTGCAAAGATGATGTAAAGCAGTCATATTACCAACAGTGTCACAGATTGGCCAGAAGTGCAGGTGATTGCAGTAAGCCAACTTAACGAGTTGCATAAATTCTGAAGGGAAATCAGGTGTTTCCATCACAAGATCAAATATATTTTTATGCCATTCTAGTGGAAAGAGTGCAGAAGGACTATAATATAAATACTCCTGCTCCTTTTGAAAAGTTTTACCAGCTAGATAATTTTAAAGAAAGCAAATGAAAATAATAACTTGAGAGTATTTAATCTTAAATATAATCTGAAGACTTTGAAGGCTGTAGAATGTTTTCTCGCTATAAAAACACTCAGCTATTCTAAAGCTGGTTTCCAATTTTCCAGCTGCTTTGATTCCAAACAAAACCATTCAAATCTTTTTTCTTTTTACAGTGAACTCAACCTCATTTTAATTTGATTGCAGCTCTGTGCTAAAGTGTAATGGAACGTTAATTCTCTGAAAATCTGAGGCTTTTTTTTAAAAAAAGAAACTGACTTGTTCGAGTAATCATGTTTGATGGAAGAAATCTAGAGGGTATAAAATGAGAAGGTCATTATTGTGATGTTCCATCTGAACACCTATGGCAAAGCACTTCTGCTTCTACTTACAAGTTCTGCTGGGAGCATTTCAATTTTCTGGCTCATTGTTAGGTGAAGTTAACAGTTTTTAAGGGCAGATAAGTCAAATCTGAGTTTGAACTATCTGTGAAATGGAAATATCCCTGAGGTTAGGCAGGATTTTGTTTGGCTTTTTGTTTCACTCCCCCACAACTAAGTATGAACACTTAAAACTAAACTCTCAGCTGGGGTAGACAGTTTTAGATGTATAATTTCAATGTTTGTGATTTTTTTTTTTTTAACAGTAGCCGGAAATAATTCCTATGTATACTTTCACAGAATAGCTATGAAGGATGTGCATAGCTTTAGATTAATCCTGGGGTTTTGCCGTACTAAGTACAGTTGCCTCCTCACCATGCTGCAAAGGGAAGGCTATTGAGAAACAGTCTGAGACTAACCCTTACAGCAGGATAAGACATGCTACCACTTGCTAACAGCTTGCAAGAATTTCAGCATGGCTCTCCCAGTCTGAGCTGGTAGAACCTACATTTGTCCTGGAAGGACACCTCATGGTCCTCTACATTTGGGACAAAGAGAGGTGCAATATGTTCCCCTCTTGCTGGCTGAGTGTAAAATGATCTCTGAAAATGAGATTCTTCCATTGCCATCTATCCTGTGATTCCATGAAGACAAAACAAAACAGAAAAGAAGCCAGAACTGAAAATGATCCTTGACTTTTAGAAGGTAAAAAACCCACCCCAAATGACTTAATTTGCATGGGCAGTAAACCTACATTTGGTGTCCTGTGAATTTAGACCTGTCTTATAGGGAAGAGAGATGTAGTTTGGGCAGGCATATTTTTTGATAATATCTTTTTTATTTGGTATTATAACTGCCTTTATTGATATGTAAAAATGTAAACGGTTCAAAAAAGTCCAAAGAGCATACGTGCCAGAGATGAGAGCAAAATTACAGTGCAAAATTTGGTATAATAATAAATAAAGGGAAAAGAAACCTTTTAAAGCAAAACTTATGTATGCTGAAATGGCATAGAATTATCCAATTTTGTATTTAAGCACAGTCATAGGAAAATTCATCCTTCATGAACAATCTCTTTAGGCATCAGGATGTAAGAATCATATTAGGGGGCAGTCAAACAGGGAGTCTGAAGGGAATTTGGAACAGAATCCCCTTCTAGTGGCCCCACTGGATTGAGGTAATTGTTCAATGGGACAATTCCAAAGATGACAGGAGCTGCAATTATGATGACACTAGAGTCTCACTCAAGTTTCAGTGACTTTATATCCACCAGTGACATAGTTTGTTTTCCTCTCAGTAACAGGATTTTTTACTTACACTGGAAAATAAGAGCACTGGATGCACTGAGTGAATGATTTTTGAGAGAGATGCTGAGTGTGTTACAGGATGTGGTATCAGACTGAATTAAAACTTCTTTAGAAGGTGTTGAAAACAGGCCACCATTGTTGAAAGCAGGCCACCCACACAAGGACAGTGACATATGAGGTTTGATTTCTAGTGCTGGCAAAGGGAGCTTAACAGCTTTCCCTCCTCAAAAGTTAGCACTTCCTCATAGTTTCCTATTCCATAGGACTGTGTAGATGTAGGTGTCAGCTTGATATTAACTGTTAAAGAAACTGGTATTAGACAGGATCTCCTGGAGCTAGGCAAGTCCAAACTGAAGTGACTAAAGTGAAAAATCACCCTAGGTGGCAAGGGACCTCCATTCTGTTATTGCAGAATAGATTTTATTTCAGGGTGTTACTGATAAGTATTTTATACTTCACAGCCTCACAATAAAGAAGCAGGAATGTACTTACTGGAATGAGAATAGATGAAATGCAATAAGGAAAAGTGAGCTTTTATGGAGACACGGAGAGGATCAACCATGTAAATGCTTGCAATTAGTCTTGCATGTACCAATCTGTTTCTTCCCCAGAGTTTCATCTCCAAATTGCTCACCTTTACCATAAAATTTTCTTGTTGTATTTGAAATTGGGATATCAAAAAGAATGCTTTTTGTTTGTTTGTTTTCTTACTTGGAAAACAAGATCTAACCTGGGTTTCTTTCTGTTTAAAGCACTTGACAGTGAACTTGGCATAAGCCTCATCCAAAGGCCACAACAACGGGCAGAATTACCTCTGTCATGTCTTTGGTGTTACTGAAGTGTTTAAAACCAAAATTACCACTCAGGGCTATGATTTTTTTCACTTTTTGAGAGGATTTTTTGATTTGGGAAAGTGATAACACCCTTAACTATCATCCCGAGAATTTATTTTGAGTTTGATTCAATGCATTTCAGAACTCAGTGGTTAGGAAGAAACATACTGACCCTGATGAATATCAGCTCATTATGCAAGACCTTCAGCTTTTTCATCTGGTCCTGGTTAGTTCCACACTCTGATTTTCAAACAAGCAAACAAAATATCCTAGATATGCTCACAACTGATCTGAGCTTTATAGAGAAAAATCCATGAACATTTTTAGAAACTCCAGGTTTGAAAGGAGTACAGATAAATTTTATTTGGCGTGGTTTAGCTTAAAATATGATCTCTTGATTCTAGATACATTGGAATGGAAAAATCTAAACACAACCACTTCTGTAGCTATGCCAGCACAAACATATCCTTCATTATTCCTTGTAAATTGGAGCTTAAAATTAGAAAATCTCAAGCCAATAATTTAAATCTTAGATCTTTACCCATTTATGCCAGATGGGTTCTCTTTGTGCAACTCTAAGATTTAAAAGGCTAGAAGTGTTACTGCACTGTGCTTGAACTGGCCCAGAGGCAGCAAACTGGCAGCTCATTCCCTTTTAAGAGACCTAAAAAGTAAAGATAGTTTTAGTCGCTTAGATGCCTGTTGAAAGGGTTGGGAACTGAGATGTGTGTTACACCCCAGCATAAACCAGCGATGGGTTATTGAGTTCATTACTATACTTCCCTTTCCTAAAATCAGCCTTTGTCCAGCTCAGCTAAAAAGGCAAACGAGGCAAGAATCTAATTCAATACATAACCTGAGCATATTGTAGCAGCTCTGAGGTGTAGGAAACCTAAGGCACACAACATGCAGACCTTTCTCTCTGTAGCACACAAGCTCTGAACAGTGCCGTGCTCAGGAGTGCAGATGTAACTGTGGGCCTAGAAGGAAATACAAAGGACTATAAATAGATAAAACCTGCTCTATAAAAGATAGTCTATGCTCTTTTTCAAATCAGTATATACATTTACTACTTTTATTTTTATGGGCTAAACAATAAAATAATTCATTTCGCCATCATGGGAAAAATAGACTTAAAAGCAATGAATCTGTCCATTTGGGAAAGAGCTTGCATCAGTTTCTTATTTTACTGCTTTCTGACGTTCTCCAGGCTCCCTTTCAACAGTGCTTCTGCTTTGATGTCTTGCTCTCTACCCAGATTGCCAGAAGGCTTTCTGTTGCAAATGCAGGTGTTTTCAACTTAGATACAGTTGTGTTGTATTATTCATCACCTCAATATAAAAACGTATTAGTGGGACACTTATTTTACACAGAGGACAAAACAGGGATAATTGGAAAGATGGCAGACTGTATATAGACGAAGATGTTGCTTAGTGAGACGTGCTTGGCAGTGGAGGAGACAGGTTTGCATCTGCGTCGCTTCTGTTTCATGTATCAGCCCTTGAACCTTTAAAGCACCGTTTTTCTAACAGGCTGACTTGCCCATCAGGGTGGCATCTGAAACTAATTAAACACCGCTTTTGAGAAGTACAGCTCTATTCACAGAGAGCGCCTAGAAATCATCAGGGTATGTCAGGCTTATTTGTTATGTGCTGGTGCTTTTTCCTGGTTTTGTTGTTTTAGTGCTTGTAAAAACCTGTGCGTGTGAAGCCAGGTCTTCCCTGAGCTGCTGAGAATTACTAGAGATGCCAGTGAATGGATCTGCACTCAAAGGGCAATCTCTTACACAGTAAAATGAACACCTCAGTCCTCCTCCTGACAAGGATTTGTAGCACTTGCCCTGTCATTCAGAGAAAACTCTGTGTGCCACACAGACAAAGCAGAGGGACATCCAGAGAGAAGGCTGGTGAGATGTGACCCTGCTCAGAGTCAGAGGTGTGCAGTGACCCTGCTCTTAACGCTGGCAGCTGCAGAGGACTGGTATTCACCTTTCCACTCCACTCAGCTGCCTCAGAAATGGAGGCAGAGCGTTGCTGGTGAGAAAGAGCTAAAGCTGGATAGTGAAACCAAATAAAACACATTTACCAGAGATGGTAAAGGGATGAAGGAGAATCAGGGCGGGGTAGGATGAGGAAGAGGGTTGGGGGCATGAGTAAGCCATTCAAAACCAGATAAAATGCCAGAAAAGTGTTTTCCCTTCCTTCCCATAAAATATTCCTTATCCTTCTTCTCCTCTGTCAGATTTCCTAGATGGACATTATGCTCTGTGCAAACACATCTTTCAGGGCACCCTGGCAGTCTCTCATTTTGAACACCTGTTAACCCTGTATGCTTTGTATCTGTGAATACAAACATGATCTTGGGTGTTAAATGGCAGTAAAGCACTTAGATATTTTGTATCACTCCGAAGTTCAGAGGCATCTTTTTGATGTGCATTTGCTCATCTACCAACCTTTACACTTATGGCTTTTTGAAAATAGATATTCTAATCATCAGTCATGAGAACTTTTGTCTCTGAAGACAGGAAGCTCTTCTTTTGTTTTTCATCTCTTCCGCAGAAGCCTCAGTGCCTATAAAGCACGCAGCTTAGTACCAGGAGATGGGAATCTCTCCTCAGCCGCCTCCTCATGCTAATAACGCTGCCAGGTGGTGAAGCCCGTTGTTTCACAGCTC
The DNA here is from genome assembly GCA_013397195.1 of Hylia prasina. Classification (NCBI taxonomy): domain Eukaryota; kingdom Metazoa; phylum Chordata; class Aves; order Passeriformes; family Sylviidae; genus Hylia; species Hylia prasina. The sequence continues at coordinate 1,543,606 of VYXD01003817.1, forward strand.
CAGGTTGTGCCTGGCTGGAATTGAGGGAGGTCTGTCAAATCCAGTGCCTGACACTGGTCAAGAAAGCAGCACAACCTTTTATTTGTATGGATATGAGAGAATTCTTCCTTAAATGCAGATCTCGTTTGGACTCCTGGAACAGATTTAAAGTCTGATGTCTGGATTTAAAATAACCTCTGACAGTTCATGACAGTGAGGAACGTGATAATGTTTGTGTTGCCTGCTAAGTGTGCCATCTCCTGTTGACTCTGCTGGCTTCCTGGCCCTGGCCATGATCTTTGGTAGTGAATCCAACTACAGAGTTACACTGAGTGAAAAAGTATCTCCTTCAATCTATTTCTAATTTGCTAAGTTATTAATAGTCTCCTTACTTCTTATGCTCTAAACCCAAAATGAGGGCTCTTTTTCTGTCCTATTCTACTATTTCTAGGCACGTACCTCTAAACTCCCCATCTCTATTTTCTTAGGTGTTTTTCTTTTTTTTTTTTACTCTGCTCAGATGTGCATCTTTCCAGAGCCTTAATAATTCATCTTTCCTTTTCATTCTGCAGTCCTTGTGATGGGATAATCTGTACCATAACCTTCTTCCAGATGAGTTCACACATCAGGCAGAAGACCGGTGTTGCAATTTGGGAGTGGCTTAGCAGGTCAGAGCTTCACATCTTTGCCACAAAGGTGCCCCTCACTGTCTAAGCCTTTCCAAGGTACACTGAGTGCCACATTTAACTCTTTGGTTGTTTATTTCACAGTGCCTGTATTGGGAGAAAAGGTGACTTCAGTTAACTCGTAAATTTTCTTGAAATATCTCCCCCATATGCAGTAGAAATGTTACCTACAACAAAACCTGTGAGATTCTAGGGGCCAGACTGGCATTATCCAAAGCAAATACAGATAGTATTTTTCATTAATCCTTATTTTTCACTGATTTTTTTTTGTTTGTTTTTTTTGCTCAGGTCATGTTTCTTCCATCAAATCGGTAACTGCTTCTATAAGCTTATAATCTGACACGGGATTTACGTGGTTTAAAAGGGCTTTGCTTCTGCTGTGGCTGTACAGCCGGAGCAGAGCTGGCCTTGTTGGGCTGAAAGGATGGTGGCCTGTACTACACCAGTGTAGCAGAAGGTGGGTTCCTCAGGGTGCCGCATCACTCCGCTGCTCCCAGCCAGCCTCAGCTTTGCACCGTGGTTTTCCCAGGAGCAGCCGGCGCTCGCGGCCGTGCCAGGGCCAGCAGAGGCGGCTGCGGCCACCAGATCCCAAAAGCATCATTGCAAGGCGCATCACTCCGCTGTTGGCAAACCGAAACCGTGGATCTTCCCTTAAGGGCCGCGGTGAGCTCTTGCTAGCAGCCCCCAGGCCGTGGTTCCTCGACCATTTTGGGTTGAATTGCTGCAATTCATACATTTTGGCGGTGGGCTGGGCTGAGAGGAGCCTGCTTGCAGGCTGCGCTCTCCTCGCACCTCTCCACGCCCGGTCAGCCGAGGGCTGCCTGGCTAGAGCCGGACTCACGGCTGGGTCTCTGCCGATGCCAGGGCGGGCTGTGCCGTGCCGTGCCGTGCCGAGCCGAGCGCAGCCCGTGCCC